>CM074445.1:3165505-3520505 GCA_037101425.1 Elopichthys bambusa | reverse complement strand
ACTTCAGCCCTCATCTTTACACATTCTTCTAGAAGAGACCCTCCAACCCCCCGCCAGCTGGCATATGCCTCATTTAACTCCAGCCACAGCATCATATCAACTTTCTCTCCCGCTTTTAGGGGCAGAATGAGTCCCGCTGCTTTTGTTCCCAGGAATGCGGAGTAGAATGGCTTAAACATGTCGCTTTAGAGGACCAGAGCAAGGCTTTTATAAGCAATTAGAGTCTGTGGTTTTAAAATGCCTGTGAACCTTCCACAGCATCCAAGACTGTTGTTGCGCTCTGAAAAGAGAAGACACGTTAGAGCAGGTGGAGGCGGGAGAGGAGGAATATCGCTGATCCAAGCGTCGCTTTGAACGGGGGTCCTAAATTAGAAGTTTACAGCGAGTTTGGGGACTAATAACTTCCTTTCGTCGCCGTATCATAATGAAAACGAAGCCTCAGCTCTTCCTGTGCATGTTTTACGGTCTCTTTTAAATGCAACCATAATGACACATGTTGTCTTATATACACTTTCAAAATGCTGGGTTAAAAACAACCCAAGATGGGTTAAAAATGCCTATAGAGGTTAAAGATGTACACTTGGTAATCTAAAGGTTGTAGGTTCAGACCCTCAATAGGCGAACACAATCATGCCCTCGAGCGATACACTTAACCCCTCGATAACTCCAGAAGGATTGTACCTGAAATACCTCTACAGTAAGTCAGTATTTAGTCACCAGTTGCCCGATTTGTATCGTTTGGTTCAGATGCCTGGAAACCATCACGGCGTCGGGTTCTCATCTTTCCTCAAAGACTAATAACTTCCTTTCATTGCCGTATCATAATGAAAACGAAGCCTCAGCTCTTCCTGTGCATGTTTTACGGTCTCTTTTAAATGCAACCATAATAACACATGTTGTCTTATATACACTCTAAAAAATGCTGGGTTAAAAACAACCCAAGATAGGTTGAAAATGGACAAACTCAGCGATTGGGTCGTTTTAACCCAGTGGTTGGGTTAAATGTTTTCCCAAACTTCTGAGTAGTTTTATTTAACTTAAATATTGTTTAAAAAACTGTATTGATTGCTTAAAACAAACCCAAAATCATTGGAAATTAACATTTATTAATATGTTTAATAAATTAACATGTATTAACCCCTTAGCATTCCTGTAAAATTTGCCTAAAATGCTTTAAAAAGGCATACCCAAAGTAAATTGCATGCTGTTCTTGAACCATTGAGAATGCTGGGTTAAAAACAACCCAAGATGGGTTGAAAATGGACAAATCCAACGATTGCGTTGTTTTAACCCAGTGGTTGGGTTAAATCCCAACCTGCTAGGTAGTTTTATTTAATTCAACTATTGTTTAAAAATTACTGTATTGCTTGCTTTAAATGAACCCAAAACTGTTGGAAATGAACATTTATTAATATGTTTAAAAAAGGAACATTTATTAACCCCTTAGCATTCCTGTAAAATTTGCTGAAACGCCTAAAAAAAGGCATACCCAAAGTAAATACCGTGGGCAGTACAGTGGAACGCTAACAGGTTAATAGTTTTAATGAATAATAATGAAACAATAAAAACTTTTATTAAACTGCTTATTAAGAAATGTTCACATTTTCATTATTATTGTTGCCTCTAGTAATTATGTGTTTGAGTTTTAATTTCCAACCTATATAGGGTTCATTTTAAGCCAGTCATATAGCAACTTTTAGTTGGGTTAAATATAGCTGCCCAGCACATTAAGCTAACATTTAACCCAACCGCTGGGTTAAAACAACCCAGTCACTGCCCATTTTCAACCCAGCATTTTTTTTTGAGTGTAGACGCATAAACGTATGTAACAAATTCACTAAAAAAGTTTAACGTAAGATGACGCCGTGCTTCAAAAGGAGGACATAAACAAACATGTTCTTTGTCATGTTTAAGATAGTGGGCTTGGCCTGTTTTTGGTGATCTTGGGAGGGGGTTTATGTGAAAGAGAGGAGACTCATTTGAAAAGGATGGCTGAAGAATGTCTCTCAGTGAATGGGCTTTGTTAGCGCTGAAGCTGCAGCCCATCCAGTGATCAGGCACTTCAAGTTCCATCTGTTGTGGAGATCTGTAGATTAGTGCATTATCTCTGTCTTTCCCTTTCCCGGGATTTCTCTCCCGCACTCTCAAAGTCTCAGATACAGAGCTGATAACCTCCTTGGCACTCGCTTGTCTGTTTTATTGCATTTGAATCCACTTCAACTGTTGGTGTTTACACATGCAGTACATCCACACTGAGACCGACGCTTTTGTTCCAGCTCATTAGTAGTTTATCACTGTGGGCATTGTATCTGCAGTGCATCTGATGCGTTATGAATCTAAATGAAGCTTAAGAAAGCAGCCAGACGGATTGTGTGTTTAGCGTTACCTCCTGTTGAGATGAAGCAGAGAGGCTGCAGCTCAGCTCATTAGCATACAGTAGTTATAGTAACGCAAAGGAGGCGTGTCTTTGACTGTCACTCCCCCCTGAGGGTGTCTGGGGTGGTGGGTCGCACACATTCCTGCCCATGCCACTGATAGCTGAAATAGTTTACCTACAGACACAAACACCCACCCAGACTCTTTCTCTCATCCGAATTGACTTTACTGTTCGAGATGTCAGTGGTTTGCTAGTATAAATGGCTGTTAACTTGAATCTTATGAAGAACCTATTCAGGTTTTAACTCACCCCCAAACCAAAAGAAAAAAACAAACTTATAATAATAAAAGTATAAACTAAAGTTTATACTATAAAATAAAGGTATAAGCTAAAAATATACATTTTATAAATATATACACATTATTTAATATATTATATATATTAAATAAAAGTACAATAGTGTGTGTGTGTATATATATATATATATATATATATATATATATATATATATATATAAGTGATATTAATAATAATAATATATGTAATATGTGTATATATAATAAATATATATATATAATGTATGTAAATAATAATATATAATTTAATAATATATTTTATATAAATGTATATTTTTATTTTTATAATAATTTTACATTTTAACTTTTTAAAATTAAATAAAAAAATATTAAATATTAAATCATATAAAAAGTTACCATTTAAAATTAATATAAAAATATACATTTATATAAAAAATAAAATTATTAATAATAATAATAATAATTTTATTTTTTATATAAATGTATATTTTTATATTAATTTTAAATGGTAACTTTTTATATGATTTAATATTTAATATTTTTTTATTTAATTTTATTCATTTATTTATTTTACCATAATGACAACTGGAATGAAAATGAACATAATTGTCGTGCAAAATTGTTTTTTTTTTTTTTTGACTTGGACATGCTCTTTTTGACAGTGAGATTCATCCTAATATGCAACACATAACATTGATGCTTTCTGCTTGGTTAGCGATTAGTATCAATGTTTGTTGTAATGTTCATTGTTCATACCCCACAGATGTGAAGCATACTTGATTTACCAGTGACATTTAATCCGGTTTGCCGGTCTGAAAGGTCTGACCAAGCTGCTTCCTGGTACCTCTCTGGGGAGGCATCAGGTCTAAAAGAGATTTCTTGTTTACTTGTTGTAATGGAAATGAGAAATCAACTTAAATAGTACAAGATATCACCACCGTCAACGCTTACCCTGAATTAAAACAATGTGTGAACGACTTGGCCCTCAGTCATTTAACCTAGCGAGAAGATCAAAGTGAAGGAAAAGGTTTCGGTCTCATGATTTCTGGTCGTTTTTAGCTGCTTTTAACTTCTCCTTTATCCGTGACATTCCAAGAGGCCGATGGTAGAGTTATGGTGTGCCAGAGAACCCTTTGGGAGTCTCTCTCATTTAGGTCTGACTACATTAACCTTCACCTCTAAAGCTGAGAAGGTCTGGTCCACCTCTATAAATATTTTCCAGAATTTCTCAAATTCTTCATCGCAGACCGAGGGCGGCTTCCACTCTTGAAGTGACATCTGGTATAATTTTCGGTTGGCGTTATGCAGGGGCAAACTCAGGAAAGGGAGGGAAGAGGAAAAGGTAGTCTCGCTAGGCCACTCTCCTGTTTTCCCTCCCTCACTCTGACTCTTTGCCCTAGGTGTGGCCAGCTGTGCTGTGAAATGTAATCCCCCCCCCCCCCCCAGTTTTTTTCCCTACATCGTTTCCCTGAGCCCCAAACCCTCCCTCTTTCTCCCATTCACAGGGTGTAATTGCAGGAGACCGTCTAAAGCTGCCACATGGCGTTCAGGAAAGACTTTGACCTGCCGTAGCTGTCAGTCAGATGGAGTGATGGAGTCTTCCTGTAGCAGTGCTCCATTAACTTCTGCTGTTGCAGTGTTTCCCCATCCCGTTTATATAGTTTTCATGTGTTTTGGACTTCTTTTCAGCAACTCTATTTAGTCCTCTAGGAATGGCCACTCAGCTTTACACATTTCTTCTGATACTTCGGTGGACTGTGGACAGATAGAAAAAAACAAAACAAAACCATTTTATAGAAGTTTTTTAGGGCTGTCACGATTCCTCGATTAAATTTGAGCACTTGATTTTAAGCAACCCTCCATTACAATTTATCCGCGGCGAGTAACGGGCAAAATACTGGAAGTGGCGCATTCCATGGACAAGAATCCATAAACTGCATTATTAGACCGTTTTTCAAGGTTGCATGATGTATTAGTTTAAAAACCATACTATAGCATACTATAGCATAGTGTTATTGTGAATTCACAAAAGCTGCAATTCAATTAAATAAATATATGCCATGCAGGTTTTATATATATATTATATATAAAATGTTAATTTGGGAACACAATGTGCACCATTTCATCAGATTTATAAGGTTAATCAGTTATAAACCAATGCCAACACAGGGAGAATACATCAACATGTCCAAATATGTGAACTGGTCATCGAGATTTCAAAATAAAAGTTCAAATCGTTGCTCTGAGTTTGCATGTTATGATGTCCACCTATTCTTGTTCAAGAAATTACATTCGCTTTAGTTGTGTAGTAAATGTTATTATAAGTGTGTTTTAAGTCATTTTAAAGGCTTAGGTCTTTGCCTAGATCTTTTTTTTTATTACAAAAAAACATCCGATTACTCACTTATCGTCAAAATAATCGACCTTTTACTCGATTACAAAATAATCATCAGTGACAGCCCTAGAATGTTTTACAATAAGCTGTTTATAAATGTGTGTGTGTATATATATATATATATATATATATATACATACATTTATATTTATATATAATATATACATACATTTATATATATATATTTATACTGAACCCAAAACATTAAAAGGAAAGTTATTATAAAGTTTTATCAAGAAAATCTAGCTTTTTCCAACGATAGCCTGAAGCATAAAGCTGTGAGATTAGAGCTGGTTAGAGAGTCGACATTTAATGAGACTTATTTCAGACAACCTTCCTGCAGATCAGTCCTCTGTGGGTTTTTCTAGCCACTTTATATCAAGAAATGACAAAAGAAATGGCCATTACTGCATGTTACATAATGAGGTGACATATTAGATAATAAAATAACACCTACTCTGCCATTAACTAAAAACCAAGCTGGTTTCGTTGAAATGTAAAACAGGATTTCAGAAGCCTGAATGAGAAGCTGCCACAGATCTTTGGAAAGTGGTGTTAGGAGTCTCTTAGCTCCTGAGGGAGCTGTATTTTGTAATAGTCAGCATTAAGGCTGGAGGGTTACAGTTTGATGTAGGAATGGTTTCCATATGAGTGCTCTTGGAGTACAGTAGAATCATCTGGGCCTCGCCTTGCCCCGGCTTCACCGCTAGTAATGACGCTGTCAAAACATAGTGCCCACTCTCAGTATTTGTGTATGTCTAAGTGCACATGTGCAGTACAACGTGTTTGACTATTTGTTCAAGAACCTGCTAGGGTGTTTGTGTATGTCTAAGTATATGTGTGTGTGTGTAAGAGAGGCTGGTTTTTGAGGTCGCCGCCATGTGATTTAATTATATGTTTGTAGAGTTTATGCGACGAAGTGGGTTGGCGTAGGTAGTAATTAGATAGGCAGACATGAGCATGACTGACCATCAGCTGGCTGTTTAGACTCTCAATCTCTCTCTCTGTGTGTTGTGTGTAGACTGTCGGCTACAACTTTATCACATCCAGAGGGTCTCTTGGAGTGTGTACTCATGATAACACACTATTCGGTTTCATTATGGTCACTAAATTCCTCCGGTGTGGACGCTGTTCTCTGTGATCAGCCGCTGCATATCTCTGCCAGTTTACGGCTCTTTGTTTGCGCTCGAAACAATGGCGTAAGATCTTCAGGGGTGTAGAGTCAAGTATGAGGAACCCCTGCTGGTTTGTAGGCCTCTCTACGAGGTAAACACACAAATGATTTGTTTATTTATTCTCAGTGTTAATTGTAGTCTATTTCCTTTCACTAGTCTATATTGTATCCTGTAAGCTATTGTTTCAGCAAATGAGGCATTGTGTGTGTACGAGTCTGTGGGATGCATCAGCTATAGCTGTCACAGGGGAACAATCATCCGCAGTTCGCTCAGCTTGATTGTAATTCCAGGGTGTTTGCAGGAATTTCTCTGGAGTGTGTGCACGTGTTTTGTGGAATGGGATTTCTTCAAATCCAGTGTGGGCATTTCATCTAGCACCGAAAGGCCAAGGGTGACCTCACAGCCACCCTCACACGACAAATGCTCTTTCGCTTTTTCTGGGTCATATGGATTAAGTCCAGGGTGCTTGGCATTCCTGAGTGTAAGCCTAGCTGGCCCCTAAAGGGCCATCACCCTGCGCGCATTTGTATGCTAATGAGATCTGTGTCACCAAAGCTAATATTCTAATGTGATGGATAATACTCAAACAAATGATATTCGATATAGCTCAAATGTGGCTTTAGAGAAGGAATTTTCTTAAGAATAAACTAGGATGAGAAGGGTGGGGCTAGGAGGGATTGATGTTAATAATATTGCATATTAATCAAAAATAATATTATATAAAAAAATGTAAATGCATTGGTGCTGTTTCAGCAGATGACTTAAGTGGCAGTGCATTTATATAGAGCAGTGTTATTGTTAACTAAAATTAAAATAAAAAATAGATTGAAAAACTTTCTAACTGAAATGAAACTGATTATTAAATCTGAATAAAACTGAAATAAATAAACATTAAAGCAAATGTAACATAAAAAATGACAAGAGCATAAAATAAAATTACTACACCCAAAACGAAATTTCTCTGTAATTATCTTGTTCAACTTTTAGAATTTGAGGAACACCAGTATATAGTGTTCTCAAAAGTACCGACTTTGGTACCAAGTCAGTACTGAAATTTAAAAAAATGTGACGCTTTGAGCGCTATTAAACGGATTCGTAAACACCTCTGATTGGCCTTTGTGTTGACGCTCTGTGATTGGCTACAATGATCAACGCTTCAAAAACATGTTGTAAATAGTCATCAGTGACTCTCTTCACCGAGTGCTTGCACGGATACAAACCAGTCCGCTGATAGACGCCTGCTTTTAAACGCTCCCGTTCCCGCTTTCAAAATGCTTTCATATTTAAACACTTCCGTTTGCTTTCAAATGCTCCCGTGCGTTAATCATTGTAGCCAATTACAGACATATATGTTGAGCGCGTGAACACAAAGGCCAATCAGAGGTGTTCATGAATCCTCGCAACAGCGCTTAAAGCGTCACATTTTTAAAACTTCAGTACCGACTTGGTATTGAAGTTGCTACTTTTGACTACACTTCCAGTGTATCATTTTTTTTTTTTTTTTTTTAATGCAGTTGGGTTAAATGCTGTTTAAATTTAGTGATGTTGTAGCTGTGGCATTGTAGTTAGGGCATTCAGCTGTGGAACTCATATGGGAAATATTAGCTTGAGTCTGGCTCGCAACATTTCCCAATCCAATTCCCTTCTTCTCCCCATAGTTTCCTTTCTCTGCAAGTAAAACTCATGGGCCTGGTTTCACAGACAGGATTGGGACATTTAAGTATCTTTTCTAAACGTGCTTTAGAAAAAAACATTACTGGTGTGCAACTTGAGACAAAACAATGGCATATTTTAAGAAATGTCAGTGCAAGTTGCTTTCGGTTAAAACAGCTCAAACATGCATTTTAGCCTTCAGCCTTGTCTATGAAACCGGGAGCTGATGTATGCATTTGATGTGTTACACTGCGTCAGTGTATCTGTACATTTATAGAGCTGTTTTGTCTTTCTTACACTCTGGGATGTTTCCTGGTGGGTGGAGTTGGAGCAGAACAATGCTGTGGTCGTTTACACCCTCACTGTTATTGTTACTGTCTCACAGCAGAAGCACGCACCCTCAATAAGACGTGTAGCTTACACAAATATATATTCACTCATAGACAACACAATAATAAACACATTTAGACAGTGACGTTTCGATGATCTTATGCTTTTACAAACCACGCTAAAAGCCTAAATGCAGCTCTCACACTCTGGTAGAGTGTAGATTGCTATTTTCAAATACTTTGGTTGTAGTGTTAAGTCCATGGTGGGTCTTTCTCTTGAGCTCCAGGGCAGGGTGGGAGATGGGAGCAGTTCCTAGCCTCTACCCCAATGAAGATGATCACGGCAGGCTGTGGCGGCCTAGGTTAACCAGGATCATGACACACCACTGACTCTAGGGCCTGTGAAGTGGGCGGAGAGGATGAAAGGATTGATGGACAGAAAAGGAATACTCCTTCGGTCCTAAAAAGCCTTTTCTCCTGAGCTACAGAGGTTTATTACATTTTTATTGGCCTCGGTAAAGAAACGCCTCTCGGAAAAGAGGCAGAAAGCTAGTTGGTGTTCATTTGTTGAATTGCACTCTACTGTGAGAAGAAAAAGGCTGGGTTTGACCTTTGACCTAAGGAAACTGGCCAGCAGTTGTGCACCTAGAGGCAAAGTAAACAGACCTACCAAAGTATGCGACACACTTGGCACAGTGACTTTTTTAGGGCTCTTTGCTTCTTGATTTAGTGGTATCTCCAGACTATTATTTTGACATGCAAGGCCTATTTATTACATGATTTAAATAAACAAAGAAATATTTATTTTCTTAGAAGAAACTACTGTAAATTCAGTTTATGTGCCCTCATGTGTTTTGTTATACATTGAAATATATTGTTTGCTGGTCTGTTTGTGGGTGGGGAAGAGATCAAAAAGGTTAAATAACAGAGCAGCTTCGACACGTTTCCATTATACCCCCATCCACTGTGATTTTACTTTTGATGGGCGATGGTGTTTATATAGTTATAATTTTAATAAACATCTCATTCAGGAATGTTTGTTAAACACGCAGACAGTTAGACTTGGAGCTCTGTTAATAATTCTCCTCTAGTAAACACTTTTGACATGTTTGGAACTTGGAGGGCTTTTGTATCATTGCAGTTCATCCTAAATAGTATGCAAGATGAGAATTACTGCATCCCAAATCAGTATGTTAAAGCAAGTAAGCAAAAGGGGGCCTGGATGATATACAGTAGCCTACTTTTTTTAGTGTATTTTCTTTTTCTGCTATATTAACCGCAGCCCCAAGTACGGCAAAAATAGATTTCTCTTTTTAGGTTTTCAGTCAATGAAAAGTGCAGAAGAATGCAAGGTTAAGCATAATATTTAATATGCATTCACCTGAAGGTGATGATACTGTATAAAAGTATGCATATTGAAACAGCCCTAGGTTGCATTTTAAATCTTTCCCCATTACACTCATTCACTATTTCCTACATTAATTCACTAGACTCTTAAAAATAACGGTTCTGTATTGACATTGATGGTATGAAGAAACTTTAACATCCATGGAACCTTTCCACTGCACCAAAGGTTCTTTATAGTGGGAAAAAAAGGTTCTTCACATTACAACATTGTTCTTTAAATTTAGAAAACATGGTTCTTTTAGAAACTGATCACTGAAAGATTTTGGGGGAACCAAAAATGGTTTTTCTATTGCATCGCTGCAGAAACACCCTTTTGGAACCTTTATTTTTAAAGGGTTCGTTCACCCAAAAATGAAAATAATGTAATTAATTACTCACCCTCATGTCGTTCTACACCCGTAAGATATTGTTGATGAAATCCGATGGCTCAGTGAGGCCTCTATTGAGAGCAAAGCCATTCAAACTCTCAAGGTCCGTAAAGGTACTAAAAACATATTTGAAACAATTCATGTGAGTTCAGTGGTTCTATCTTAATATTATAAAGCAACAAGAATACTTTTTGTGCACAAAAAAACTAAATAACGACTTTTCAACAATATCTGAACATGAAGCTTCTGAGCTTTATGAATCTTTTGTTTCTAATGATTGATTCGGATCTCTTATCAAAAGGCTAAACTGCTGACTTTGGTGCTCTGATTCACTGATTCGATTCGTAAAGCTCCGAAGCAGTGTTTTGAAATCAGCCCGTATAGATATTGTTGAAAAGTCTTTATTTTGTTTTTTTGCCGCACAAAAAGCATTCTTATCGCTTTATAATATTAAGATAGAACCACTGAACTCACATGAACTTTTTTAAATATGTTTTTAGTATCTTTATGGACCTTGAATGGCTTTGCTCTCAATAGAGACCATCAGATTTCATTAACAATATCGTAATTTGTGTTCGGAAGATGAACGAAGGTCTTACGGCTGTAAAACAACATGAGGGTGAGTAATAAATGACATTATTTTCATTTTTGGGTGAACTAACCCTTAAAGAGTGTAATGTAGTCCACTAGAGTGAATTTGGACACCTGAGTAGGCCAGAAGGGTTGTGGACGCAATCTTCTGCCGAGACAGAAATTCATTCAGCATGACCCCACAGTGGGTATTCCCTGGCCATTGAGTGTACATTGGTTGTACAATCGTTATTGCGGTGCATTATGGGATTGAATGAGTGTGCTTGATATTGTCCACTATGATTTCAGACACCACTACAAATGGCTGTCCACTCAAAATTGTGCACTATGTAAGGGTATAGGGGCGATTTCAGACACAGCTCTAGGCTGCGTCCGAAATTGCATACTCTCTTTAGAGTAGGTACTTATTTTGAATAAGGAATTACTTTAACACTGTTAAAACGTACTACATTCGCCATGCTGTTATTATCATGTAACCTACCAGCATCAGTTACATTGCTTCACTGCCATTCACAAATCCTCTCCCATGGCCTTCGTATGCACACTTCAGAATCTTAACGTAGTAGGACCATTTCCCTACTCTTTTATGAGTACTGTGAATTCGGACACACTTCTTTTGTCACATACTGTTTTTCTCCTACTATATGGTAGGGAAGAATGCGATTTCGGATGCAGCCCTAATGTTTTGCATAAAGTGCTATCAGGCCCCCAGATGCCCACTCAGATGCCGTGTGAAAAGGCATGACCCTGGCGTCGATTTCCGTGAGTAAAAATTGCTGTGCGTAAGCACATGTTTTGAACTGGGGCCCTGGCCCAGAGCCTATCTAATGTATTGAGAGAGTGAGAAAGGTAGGATTGCCAATGAGCACAGCTTTGCTGACCTCAGCAGCTTGCATAGACAAAGCTAACGGAGCGACACTGGTGTGTCAGAGACCAGAGAACACTGTGACAGCAGTGGTCCCTCTCACATACAGTAATGAAAAACACAGTGAAGTCTCTGTCATAGACCAAATAAAGTTTCTTGTTTTGTCATGTTGCACAGAGTACCTCTGGCCAAGGGGAAATTTCATTGGTCCAAAATTGCGCTTGATATAACTGAATGTTTAACATCAAACATATTCAGATTAGCTGCAATTTTGTTACTTTGCGCCAGCTTTTTGGAGAAAACAAAATACATAATGCACAAAAAGTGGCCTGGTGGGTAGTGCATAGTGTGTGGGCGAAGTCATAGACACCGATATTACTAGTATTGAATTGGTAAACCAGGTAGGTCAGATGGAAATAAGGGTTAGTAGTTCTGGGTTGAACCACATTGATCCATACTGGACTGTGTTATTCTGTTTATCAGAAATAGTCTCTTTCTGACATGAATATCTATAAGGGATGAGTCATGGGTATAGTTTTAGTGTCCGGGTCAGTGCTTCTGTACCACAGTGGGGGCAAAAGAGAGGCCAACATGCAGGGTGCTACTGAGACCACACATTCCAGAGGTCAGGGTTCATGGGTCAAAGGTGACCGAGAACGTTAATCTTTCTTTGTGTACTTATGTGTGTGTTTTAGTGTTTAGTCTGGGTGGGTTTTGTGGTATATGTGTCTGGGAGCAAGAATGGATCTGTGTGTGTTTCGGAAATGTCAATCAAGTTTGAAATGCACCTCTGACTTCTAAAGAATCCCACACAGGGCGTTCTCATTCCAGTGAGCAAGTGCAGATCATTTTATAAATGGCATGTCCTCACCAGAGAGGTCAAGGTCTGACATGTTATCATGGCTTCAGTATGTACTAAATACAAACCAAGTTATACTAAGGCCCTGTCCCAAATGGCACACTTGATCAGTGTTGCGGACTTGCATTTCTTGGAATGCTATAATGTCCATAAGGCTACAGGGTGTTTCTTGCTTTGTGCCTCGATGCACACTTTTTCAAGTGTAGAGGAACACTGCAAAGGCTTAGGGTGCCATTTAGGACAGGGCCTAACTCGGAAAAGTCACTAGTGAAAAGTTTGGGCCTTTGCACATTCTTGTAGTGTAATAAAGCATCACATCCGAATTGTCATGACACAATTTTCCTGCTGTTCCAGAGTGATTCATCACATGGCATTTACGGTTCAGGTGATTGGCCCATGTATATAATTGCATCCAGAACTGATCATCCATAAGCAAAATTGGCAAATTTCAAATCGACGACTTCCAGAGGGTTCTGCGCTAGCTGAGCAACTGCTGATATAGCTTTCTCCAGGTGTTATAGACCTTGGTCCACACACACACACACACACTGTTCTAAATATACAGTATGCTTCATGTTTTGGCATTGCATTAGATTTCAATGGCCACCCTCACTTCCTCTTTAACCTTTCTCCCAGTAATTAATAAAGCCCTCCTCTTACATTTCCCTTGTTCCCAGCAGGGGTGGCTTTCTCTTTTGTGTTCGGCTTCAGTCTTTCAGCCAGTGAGAGTCTCATGAGAGCTGGCAGTGAGCCACTCATTCTCAACAGATTCCCACAGGGGTTACCATGCCCGTTCTCTCTCACTCTGCATCCTCCAGAGGCTCTCGCATTGTGTGAAGGCCCTGGCCACAAGCCCTTTGCAGATCACCAATGATAAAGCCATCAATGAAGCTGAGAACTAAACAACGTCACCCCTTAGTGGCCTCAGAGGACATGCTTGTATCTAAAATAATTCTATTCTTGCATACTGTCATGTGTGCATTGTTTCCTCAAGGTGTAGTCCTGATTGTTGCCATTGTAGTTTGAAAACGTAGGAAAGGTCTTTCCTCATATCAGGTTTGTTATGAATCGAGTTCACCCCAGACTCATTGTGTCTATTTGGGACTCAGGGGTGTGTTGACCAACATGTTCTCCAGCCAAGAGTTACAAAACAACCTCAAGTGCTGAACAAGAGAACAAAGTTCTGACCAAGGAAGTCTATAATACCTGGAGAAAGATATCTGTCAGCATCCCGTTAATCTCAATGGCAGTTGAGTTGGCTAATGATGACCAACCAAACGTTGACACCTTAGTTCTGGCACATGTTTCACAAGGGGTGTTACCTTTGAGTGACACAAGTAAATCACCAAAAGTTGGCATTCATGGATCAACTTCCTGCACAGTCTAAAACCATTTCCTTCATTTAAGTAATGTAGGAAATTATGTAATAGAAATTGTCTGACTCAAGGGGTCAATGAGCAATTTAGCAGATAAGCTCATACTTTCCTAAAGAACATGTAAAACACCTTTGCTTATCTTACATTATATGACTAGGCCTTTCCCTTAGCATACTTTAAGCGTGTCTTTGATTCGTGACAATTGTTATGTGGTATCTTTGCACACTGCTTACAGGAAGATACGTGTGACTCAGACAGGGGCTCTCATTTAAAGAGACTTGGCTAGTATGTGTTGTGGTAATTGTGGCCTCTATTTCAGAGAATCTCTGTGTGTATTTTTTCCACCACATTTTTTAGCTTACCTCAGGCCTCCATTACTTGTGCACAGTCACGCAATATCAGTGTTACCTCTTTCTTACTGCTGATCTAACTTTGATTTGCTTTGTATATCTAATGGACTTAAATATGTATATGGGTTTTATTGTGTTTGTGCTTTTGCACAATCCATTCAAAAGAAAGTTTTGACACCTCAGTTTGTATCTCTCAGTGCACTTATTGTTCAAGGGCATACGGCCCCTGTCAGGAGAAGGCCTTTCCTGCATACGCATTTCTTCACAAAGCTTTCTTCCTATTCATCAATGCATCTCTGTCCCAACAATGACAGATCGGCCTTTAATTGACATTCACAGCTTCTGCTTCACAATGCAATTCACTTTCTCCCCATCATGCAGTCATTACCTCTACTTCCTTTAGAGCGAGAAGCTTTGAAGGAAAGGTCAAACTTTTCAGATATTTCCCTCTTGCAGTTTTGTTTAAGTGCAAATGGTTCCACAAACACATACCTAATAGGTAGAAGTCTGGTTATATCAAATAAATTGAAATATTTTTTAAAAATCAGAAAATAGTTTGTTTAAACATCCCGACCACCCTGACACAGCAACACTGGCTCAACCAGTGGCGGTAAATTGGGGAGTGAATATCTTTTTGACATAACCAGTGGCATATAGGTGAATCATTTTTTAAATTTCTTAAACTACTCCCTTCGCCTTTAATAAGTTGTTTAACAAGTAACTTTGGCTTTGCAGTGTGGTTCTGTCAGACTGCATTACTTCCAGTGACTTTTTCTGGTGGCCGTGACCCAGTTGAAAAAAAATCAGCAATCAAAGTCAATCAAAGCTATAAGCATTATTCCACAATCGCTCACACATTTTCGCAAGTGAACATAAGATATCAATGTAATCTTGCAGCAGACACACAAACACGTTTTTCCTCCAGGCTTTGTGACTGTATAACCAGCCACCAATAGTCAATTGTCTCTAATAAGAATCATCCCATTTCTTATATAAATATTGATTTCTACAAATGATTTCCAGTCTGGCCTATCAGCTGCTGTGGCCGACTGACTGGCGTCTAGCCGTTCCCCTTCTGAGAGCAGAAAGGCTGCATGCCCACATCTGATAACGCAAATAGAAAATTTCCCCCCACAATGCACCACTCTGCCACCCACTCATAATTGTTTTATGAGTGTGTCTGGTGTACGCGTGGTGCTCGAGGTCCCAGTAGATTTTGGACTCATTGTTTTTTATTAAGCACATATTGATAATGAACTCGGAGACTGAATGGAGAGTTCATACACACTGAACCCAGTGGCAAAGAGACACTTTGACTTGAAACACTTTAACCATCACATGACAAACTCTCTGATCAGGAGGGGGGATCTGTACCCCCTAATTATATTTTTGTTTAATATATGAAAGTATTAATGAAAGTAATATGTTAAAATGGTCAAATATTAAAGCAGATTTTTTTTTTTTTTTTCTGAAAATGTAATAATACATTTGTAACTGATATAACACTGAATAACTCTGAGACAAAGTAGAACCCATAGAACCCATAGAGATAAGCAGTAAGTTTATACATTTTCTGAACAACAGTGGCACCCTGACAACCATAAAAGTCATTTTATAATTTGCACATTAACTTTCACAATTGAAATTGGGTGACATTCGACATGAAGTAAATACATCTTGATAAGGAACATCGGTCTGTTTGATGTAAGTCAAGCTTTTCATGTTTTTCACATGGCTTCCATGACACGAGGATACGATAAGAGCTGTTTAACTTGGACAGCTCCCTCTTTGTGTCTGTAGGTTACCACTCACCAATCTTTAACTGTGGCCGTGGGTCCATTGTGAATCAGACTGAATTTATTTCTATTTAATTAACCACACATAGACCACAGACTAGTGGTTTCCTCCCTTCCCTCTTTCTTTTCAGTCTCTCATGGTTACTGTTGTACCAGCAAGTTTAAGTAAAGAGAGTTACAGTAGATATAAAACATATTGTATTACATCTCAGCCTCAGTTTGTCAAGTTTGTGGCATTAAACTGGTGAAAGATCTTCAGAGTTTTGTTTGAAGCACTTCAGAACAAGTTAGCTGGATGATCAGAATTATGTCTATATTATGTTTCTAAAATTGTCTGTATTGTGTGCCTTTTAATCAGAAACTCTGATCATAAAGTCTATATGCATTTTCCAGAGAGGGGATGAGGACCACATTCAAACCTGTGTCTCTTACATAAGCTCCACGGCTCAACACTAACTGCTAGACTAACAGTGTGTTGAGTAAAGCTGCTCTTCAGATTGTGTCTTTTGGAATGAAGATGGTTCTTTATTGCTGAAGAGTGAGAAAGAGCAAGAGAAGAATGAGGAGAGTCTCAGCATACCAGGCCTCTCTCATGGTGATGACATGGGCGGTAGAACAACGGCGTGCTGGCATGACATGGGCTCTCAGCCAACATCATTGGGCACAGACAGAAGGCTTTTCACTAACACATAGAAGTAAATCTCTAAAAACCCCCACAGTCATGTTTTCAGGCCGTTTCAAGTTTGATTCTGATGTGACAAAGTTGTGATATCTAAGTGGCTGAGTTGTTTACTTACCCATTAACACCATCGTTGTGTTCATTTAGGCCGATTCGAGAATGCGCATGAAAACAAGAGGCGGGATTTATCGCACGAACCAATCATATCCAATCATATCCAAACATAGCGCGAAGGAGGCATTGCTTCCTCTCACGTCACTTTCCCCCATTCATTCTCAATAATCCCCCACCAAACCCAGCGCACGCTTTAGGGGGTCTGTTTTAAGTCAATAGGGACAGAGGAGGCAAGCCTCCCGCTGTAACTTTACCTGCAGGTGTCGCTATTGGTCAGTGTTACTTTATAAAAACAAGTGACTTTTACACTTTTTAATGTAAAATTTAGTTTGTTATATTTTTGTAATATCAATTATTTTCTCATCTAGTTTTTTTGAGGAGACACTTGTAGTAGACTTATGCAGACATACACACACCCTGACAGAAATAGATACAGCATACGTTGTCCGTATGTGAACATGCATGCGCATATGATGAAATATGATCGCCAGGACTTGGCTTTTTCCAGACATTCTAAGTGTATTTGACCTTGTGGTCAGAGCAGGTCTGAAAACATCACAAGCAGTGCCAAGGAGGAATGTGCGTCTATGTCTGTGTGTTTCTGCAAATGTACCCTAGGTTCACGGATTTCCTCCACCCAGTCTCAAACCCCTGGATCAAATTGGCTAAGCAAGATTCTTTGATCGTCCCCAACTCAAGTGAGAAAACCCTACAAACTCCCAAAGCCCTTTATTTTTGCAGGTGTAAAAAGTGTCTACGACCTTTAATTCCGTTAATGCTTATTCGTCTGAAAGGAGAAAGAGATTAAAGACAGAGGTGTTTGACCGCATGTAGATGAAGTAGCTTATGTTGTACACAAACTTATGTCTAAAAACCACAACATGATGTTCCTTTGAACGTTAAGACGTTGTAGACGTTTTTGGAGGTTGAGGAATAAGTCGTTTTTCTGTCAAAGTAAAACAAAGAAGCCCTGAGGGTAGATCGAGGAACTTTGTTTTTCAAAACGTGCTCATTCCCAGTGCTGGTATGATCTTACATATTAAAGGTTTGGTTCATTGTATATATGTGTATGTGTGTTTGTTAGAAAGAATCAGTCACCACGGCTTGCAGTCTCCTCTCTCTCCAACCACAAAAAAACGCCCCCTTCTCCCTTTCGCTCCAAACACCATTCCAGACATTTGGGTGGTCGGCGTAAGCTAAGCTTTGTTTTTCTTGCTATTCACACATTTTACAATCCTTCAAGGGGAACTTTTCAAAGCTCCCACCACAACTTTGAGTCTGATGTTTAGTTTGCTTTGATTTGAAAATATGTATTTATTTTTCTCGCCGTTGGCTAGATGATGACAGCTGACGTGTGTTTTGCAGGACGTGTGACATTTTAATGAGTTGGCCATTTTGGGCTGAGGTCCCAGCCTGGCATCTATCCCTTTCCTTAAAGAAAAAATAGACTGGTTTAGATGCAAACTAATGTGCATGTAGTTTGTTGTCCATTTCTATACCAAGGGAAACCCTCCTCAGCATAAGTCTTCATGTTTTTGCTTTTAACCACAAAAAGTATCTCCATCATAGTTCTCTTGGAAGCAAAAGACATAAAACTGTTTTAGTAACCTGAAAAATCCATATAATCTGTCTCCAAAATGTCCACATACTATCTCTGTTCCAAACCCTAGCGAGCCGTCTACCTAGAAAGGATCATAGTCTCACTCCCAATGTAAGCTGTTCCAAATAGGCAACAACATCATGCTACCTCCTAAGATAACTTGTTTAGGCTAAATCCTTAAACCCAAACTATACTTTGGTTTTTATGCATACTCTAGTGTAAGCGTATAGTGCACATTATTTGTATATTTACAATACTATTAAAGTATTGTTTTTAGCTTAGCAACATGCTAACTTCAAACTGTATTAGATTTAGTCTAGAGCAGTATTTGTGTAAAGATGTTGTCTATGTAGATTGTTCCAATTGGGTTTCATGATAGTTAGGATGTAAAAGCAAATGTAGAAAGCAAGACAGCTCACTAGGTTTGGAAAATGACTTCAACAAATTACAGGTCTCACTGAAAAGGCACCTATCACCCTTGTTCTTGTTAAAACCCAACATTACCCTTTACAGATGAGATTGAATCCCTCAATAACATTATAAAACCAAAGAAGCTAAGCTAGACTGGGTTTGGTGTTGATTATAAGGTCTTATTTGTGCTTAATTAGTTCTCTGAAGATCTACCTACAGTATTGTTTGCATAAAAGCTCTGCTTAATGCCATTTGGCTGCATTGTCTTTAGCTGTAAGCTACTTTGCACTGACAATAGCATTGAACCCGAGCAAAAGGGAAGGGAAGCTTCTCTTGCTATTGTGCTGCTTTGCGCAAATTACTTAATTAGCAAACACGCAAACTGTCACTTCAAGACAATGTGTATTGAATACACAGTACATTTTGTGTGCTCTGTGAGGTTTTGTGTACATGGCTCTTGTAGTAGCAGCACTTTAAGCTAATGCTTTGTTTAGAAGATTAGATAAAGGCTAGAAGAACTTCCTAGTTTGCCTGTTGGTGTCGATTTTAGTTAACAATTCATTTAATTAGTTTTTCAGTTGTACTGTTTCATTAACATCTAGTGCTGTTTTGCTAATTTTTAAGGCTTTTTGCACTTAGATTTCATGCTTTTTACACTGCAATCAGTATTTTTTTTTTTTTTTTTTTTACAATAAAAATATCTAAAAATCCTTAGATCAGTTCCAGATCAGTTTACTTGAGATGCAATATTTAGTTTTCGGACCCGTTTTCAAAGAATATATCCAACTCCACTGGCATTTCTTATATATTATTATGCTTTAAAATAAGAAAAGGAAATCGCCAATTTGCAAAAAAAAAAAAAAAAAAAAATACTGATTTTGCAGTGTATTTTTTACTATATATTACGCTTCATGAGTCATGTGAAAAATCCCTGCCCTCTCAGGTAAGTGTGTATCATGACACGCCCTATGGGGTCTGTGTGTGTTTTTTGCGTAGTCATGCTGCCCTCGATGGTGTTGCATAAATCGACAGTGCAGCCGTACCAGCGTGGGTTCTACTGCGCGGACGACAGTATCCGCTACGCCTATAAAAGCAGCACTGTGCCGTCTTCTGTGCTGACAGCCGTGGGCCTCCTTCTGCCCATTGCCAGCGTAAGTGCCCCACAAAGGGGCCTCAGACAGGGGACATGGGGCCAGGCGAGTGGGGCGACTGCATGGAAAACCAAGTCTTTTGAGAGAGTTATTATAGTTTATAGCTGTTATATAGCAGTAACTGCTAGCGCATTGTACCAATCATAGGCATTAACTATATGTAGCCGTTCACTCTCTCAGAAACCGAGCTACCATGTCAGACCCCCCTCCCCTGCCTGGTATTTCCCATAATCCTCGGTTGCCGTGTGCTGTGCTGTGCTGTGCCGCTACCTGCGTGTGTCTTTCTGTGACTGACCTGAAATCTCTCTCTCTTTCTCTCTCTCCCCCCTTCTGTCTCTCTCTCTCTCTCTCTCTCTCTCTCTCTATGTGTGTGTGTGTGTGTGTGTGTGTGTGTGTGTTTCGCTGTAGCTGGCCTGCCTTTCCTGATAATTGAAACTAGCACAATCAAGCCGTACCATCGCGGGTTTTACTGCAGTGACCAGTCCATCCAGTACCCGTATAAAAACGGGGACACCATAAGCGATGCCGTGCTCTGTGCCGCCGGCATTCTAATTGCCATCCTCTCTGTAAGTTATTCTCTTATATATATTCATATAAATCTACCACTGATTCATATAAACTTCCCATCTACATCCCTCATACCCTATTAGATCAGTAGAATAACTGTAGAAATAAATGGTGACTTTATAGCAAATAATCCTACCCATAATCCTCTTTAAATCCATTAACCAGTCCACCCCATCCCATCTTTTCATTTAAAATATTTGAATAACTCAACATCAAAGGATTCATCATGGTCAGGGCTATCTCTATCTCTCTTTCTGTCTCAGTCTCGTTCTCTCTCTTTTTTTCTATTCCGTTTTCTTTTGTCTGCATGTTTTGTGATGCATTGCTCTTTTTGTGTTTGACTTTTTTCTTAGAAAAGTAATTCTCAAAAACAGCAATGCGAAGTTACTGTTAAAAATGTTAAAAAGCAATAATACAGCCCTTGTGAAAAAGAAATACACTTTTTTTTTTTTTTTAAATATACTTTTAAGAGTTGAAGTACACTACAAGTTGTTAAATACAATTAAGCTCACGTATTTTTCACAAGGGAAGAGTTTAAAAAGTTAATCAGTTTATCCATGAAATTTACCACTTTAATTACAAAACAATTGAGTCATTTGAAATATTTTTAAATATTAAAAAATATATTTTGCCTAATAAAATTGTTTAGAAAAAGGATTTTTTTGCATTTTGACTGACAATGACAATTTTGACAATTTTTAAGTCAAAAATTGACTTTTTTTTTTTTTTTAATAAATTTTCCTAAAGTGTCACTGGCATAATGGAAAAAGAAAACTGAATTTTTATTGCTGTAAACCCGTCCAGACATTTCACCTTGAAGTTTACTATTGTAAAGAGGATTTGGGTGGAAATATGCTTAATTGTCATGAAAATAATATCAAAATGCAAAAAAAATAAAAATAAATAAAAATTCCTAACTCTTCATATTTATCTTATTTTGTCATATTTATAGATTCTTATTTCTTGAAAAAATGAGCAGGATATGTTCTTGATATGTTCTATTCTTTAGTGAATTGAATTTAGACCCCAAAAAAATGAGTAAAATAAAGCTAAATAAAATGAAAAACTTGCAAAATTTTGAGTGTTTATCCATCTGGATAAGAGAATAAACTACCCTACAGCTGCTGAGGTGTTGAGTTAGTAGACATTCACAGGCTTTGTGACAGCTGGCGAAGGGTTAACCTCTAACAAATGAACCTAATCACCTGTAGGACACATGTTAGATGGAGAACAAGAAAGAATACAATGTCAAACCAGATAAAACAATTATTTTTAGCACTTGTGAAATTTCAAAACACTGTCTCAAAACATGCCAGACAAGCCCCATGTGGAATAAAGTGGTGGAGATGAGGAAAGTGCTCTTGAAGTACGAGCCCCTGAACACTGGCATAAAACCAAACCATGACTCCATGGAGATCCCATATGGAGACATGCGTGCCTCACTGTCTGGAGTAGACATGTTCCCATGCTCAGCAGTTCTCCTGATTAAAACAAGGACTGTGTGTGCATACACACACACACACACACACACATATATATATATATATATATATATATATATATATATATATATATATATATATATTATATATATTGTTGGCAGAACTTGGCACCCCTCACACAGCTGTAGTTAATTAGCAGTGTCTCTAGTCCTAGTTTGGTTAGGCCTCAGGGAAGGCAGCCCCACTCTTCACTACCAACACAACAGCGTTCCACAACAGTTTGAAGAGAGAACAGAGGGAAAGAGAGAGAGAGAGATAATAAATATCTCATTAAGGCATGGTTTATGTACTTCATATCCTACGCCTCTCTGCTCTAATTTATGTCCTATTGGTTTCAAATGGTGCAGACCTCCGTTTTAAAATCCCATGCTCTAACGGCTCATATTAAAGGCATAACCTTTAGAAACATAATATGTTCCATATCATTAAAGTATCACCAGCAACGGGCAGGCCATGCTCAGTCATAACTCATGTTGCTCGTTTTCTCGTTCCCTCCTTTCTTTCACTCATTTCTTCTTGCTTTTTGTATGGCTTTCCTGCTCATTTGCATGTTCGTCTAACCTCATGCATGCCCATGACCTGACCACTGAAATCTTGTGATATTATACAGTGACATATTTGTGGTAGGGTTGTCAAAAGTACCAACTTCAGTACCAAGTTGGTACTAAAATTTTAAAAATGTGACGATACCAGCATTTCCCTATTGAGCATTTTAAGCGCTGTTGAGTGGATTCTTGAACACCTCTGATTGGCCATTGTGTTCACGCACTCAACAGATATGTCTGTGATTGGCTACAATGATCAACGCTTCAAAAACATGTTGTAAATAGACATCTTTGACGCTCTTCACCGAGCGCTTACACAGATACACAGAGGAGCGTTTGAAAGCAGGCATCTATCAGCGGATCCCTAATATATCTGCTGACAGACGTCTGCTTTCAAATGCTCCTGTGTGTATCTGTGTGAGCGCTAAGTTAAGAGCATCAAAGATGTCTCTTTACAACATGTTTTTGAAGCGTTGATCATTGTAGCCAACCAAAGACATACTGTATCTGTTGAGCACATGAACACAATGGCCAATCAGAGGTGTTTAAGAATCTGCTCAACAGCACTCAAAATGCTAGGGGGAAATGCTGGTATCGTCACATTTTTAAAATTTCAATACTGACTTGGTACCGATGTTGGTACTTTTGACAACACTAGTTTGCGGTGTGACTTCAAAAAATTCACCATCATTTTATGATGTTAATAGCTCTGTTCCAAAACCTAGTGAACCGCCTCGCTTTCTAGTGCCTATATAGGTATCCTAACCATCATGGAACCTGATAAGTGAGCGATTTGGAGTTTGTCGTTAGCATATTGCTAAGCTAAAAGTGTTGATGCTCTAATAAGCATAAAAATACATACACAAATGTTGTGTAAAATTGGTCTTTTTTTTAATTACACTGAACAATTTTATTGATAGTTTTGAGTATTAATAATATATATTTATAATCAATATCTCTGTTCATCTACCAACTTGGGGTTATTTTTTCCACTGATCTTTGCGCAATCCATTATTGGATTGGCTTTTTCGTGAAGGATACATGTGATGCTCTCTCAGAATTTTGCTAGGTTTTGGAATAGAAACTATGTAGTGTTAATCTCAGCTGTCGGTAATTCTTTTTTTCATTGTAAATAAACCGTTCTCTAGATCGTGATTGGCGAATGCTACAGGATCCATTACCTGAACCAGGGCTCCAAATCTTTCGTGGGAAACCCATATGTCTCCACCCTTTACAGACAAGTAGGCGTGTTCATCTTCGGCTGCGCCGTCAGCCAATCATTCACAGACATCGCCAAGGTCTCGGTTGGCCGGATGAGGCCGCACTTTCTAGACGTTTGTCAGCCTGATTACTCTACCATTAACTGCTCTCTGGGATATATTACTCAATACGTATGCCGTGGAGATGCCAGCAAAGTACAAGAGGCCAGGTAAGATATATTTAGCACACATTATGCACATGGGCTTACAACTGTATAGCGCTTTTAATATTACTGTTCCCTTGCTTTTAATGAAAAATTCTGCTAAAGGATGAAATGTCTTATATTGTAGATTTCTATTTCAAATAAATGCTAAAAAGATGACAGTTTCCACAATGTTTTCAATGTTGATAATATTAAATGTTTCTTAAGCAGCAAATCAGCATAGTGATTTCTGTGAGACTGATGCCTAGAGTAATGGCTGCTGAAAATTCACACAGTAGCGCTGTCAAATCGATTAATCACATCTAACATAAGTTTGTACATTTATATTAAATCTGATTAATCACGATTGATTGATTTGGCAGCGCTACATCGCGGAAACAAATTGTGTTTTAAAATATATTAAAATAGAAAATGGTTATTTTACTATTTTTACTGTATTTTTGATCAAATAAATTCAAGCATAAGAGAATTTTATTTGCAATATATACTCAAGGTTGAAAACTTACCAAATAAATAAATGTGATGCATTTATGTATTTCTTTTTGATTTGATATTTTGATTAAATGCTCTTTTTTTTCCCCCCTTTATAGGAAATCCTTCTTTTCTGGACATGCTTCATTTTCAATGTACACCATGCTGTACCTGGCTGTAAGTACATGCACTGTGTGGTGCTCTTACTCTGTCATAGTTATGTTGATTTACTAAAAAGCCGTTCATTCATGACTGTTATGTCTAGTATGAAACAGGGACCCACTATCGCCTCTCACCCTCCTCTGTGTGACTCTGAAATGTGGGTCACTCTTATTTTCCTTGTTCATCCCCCGGATGGACACACTCCACCTGTTTTTATTTGTGCAGCTGTATAGACTTCCTTTCTCTCTGATGTTTTCCTTTATTTCTCTCTCATTCCTTATGCTTTATTTTTATTCTCTTTTTGAATGGGTCACACTCTTTTTTTTTTTTTTTGGTCCTAATTATGCAGAATCCCCAATATAGCTTTACACACACAGCCAGATTTCACTCAGCCTCCCGGAGTCTCTCACTGTATGTAAAGCCTCTTTCAAAGGCTTCAAACTTTCTCCCTTTCACACGCAAGGCCCCACACTATTATCTCCTCCTTTCTTCCTGCATCTAAATCATCAGCATCTCCATGGGCCCCTCCACCTTTCACTCTTTCAGATGGTGGGAGGTGGAGCCGCTGTGCTAATGGAGGTGGCCAGATGTTCATTCTCAGTGTTTTGAGAGATTTGAGAATAGGAAAAGATGGAATTAGGAGGGTGATAGAGAATATGTGTGTTTGAGGCCACAAGTCTGTTAAAACTCATGCAGGGTTCGTTCTAATGCTCTCAAAATACCCATTAAATTAATGTGTGATATTGACAGCTGGGCCTGATGCCTGAAACACTGACCTGAACACTTCCTATACAAGAGGAAACCGTACCTTAAGAACCAGACCCCAGGCAGGTACTGTTGAGTGTTTTGTGACTAAAGCAATCAGTTTTTACACATAAACCCGATGTATTTTAAACTACCATGATTAGCCACAAGGTTGGAGAGATGTCAGCCAGTGTTACACATGATTATTCATGGCGAAAAGCAAGCATCCAGAAAAAACAGGATCCTAAAAATCTGAATTTCCAGAGTTCTTCTAGAAAACCTTATTTCTAACTTCAAAACAGACTTTCAGCATGTCTTGTAGTCACTTGAAAATTTTAGGTCTGAATTATCATCTTGATTTTAAACCCTGGATTTGTCTCTGAGGGGCAAATTGTTGTTTTAAGAAACCTCGGCCAGATTTCTCACAGCCAAAGTTTAGTCAAATTCCATTATAATATGTGAATAGACTATAGAGTGCAACATTTGGGTTCCGGTAGTAAAAACTCCATTCATTTTCTCCATAAGGAAATTGATTTTGAACGATACCTTATAAACCTTTAAAGACAGACCTACTGTGACCTATGAGGTTGTATTTTCTTCTGCTAAAGCCTTCAGCTAGCATTAATTCAGCTTATTTTTAAAATAATCGTGTTTAACAGCAGAATTCCGGGTGAAAAACTACATTACCCATGATGCTGTACAGAAAAATGACACCAATCAGAGAGTCGAAAATAGCATCACACTCCAAAATAGAAATGTTATATGCACATTTTGCAATATACTTAAAATAGATTTATATATATATAATCAACATTTGTAAAATATAAGTAGTTTTATAGTTCTTCATCGTTTTTAATTCGATTAAAATGCGATGCTTTTGTGCACAGTCTTGTACCTTTGTCTTTTTGTCTGATTTGCAAAAACGTTTTTGCTTCAAATCATAGTTTGTAGTGTTGTGATTCACCTCGTAGCTGATTGGCTTGGTTCATGGCTTATAATTCTTTAATGAAGACTATTTTAATATCCCTATGGGAGAGGTGAAAAAAGTACTTTCAGAACCAGCGCCACTGAAAAAAAGGACGGGCACTGTTGCACTCTATTATGTTGCAGGGTGAATCTCTAAGCTTTTTTTACCATCTGCTCTTGGCCTTCAGAGTTAGAAACGAAAAGAATGCTCTGAGATATCAAAGAGTGAAGAAAAAAAAAAAAAAAGTTTTCTTTGACTAGACAAATCGAGCGATACGCTCTTATTGACTGGAGTGTTCTTGGCCTCGCTCTCTGTAATTATCTCAGTCTAGCTGTCATGCTTCATGGGTCAGACGCTGAAGTCATAATGAGAGCTCACACCAGTCTTATGATCCTCTTTTATTTGCACAAACGTAACCCAGGTCAAAGCTAGACAGTCTTTGTTCTCATTAAATTGGTGAATGAATCATTATGACACAGTACCTCAAGGCAGAACCCACACCTGTTCCATCAATTACACGTTTTAATAACTTTCTCACTTTTTTTTTTTTAAATGTTTCTTAAGAACATGCACCATAATCATTACTAACCAAGATTTGCATTATGTCTGCCAATTTTTTTCCCGTAGTTTTAAGTAGTGTTGTCAAAAGTTCGGTATCGAGATAGTACTGAAATTTTAAAAATGTGACGATATCAGCATTTCGTCCTAGCATTTTGAGTGCTGTTGAGCGGATTCTGACTAACTTAAACACCTGTGATTGGCCATTGTGTTCACATGCTCAACAGATATGCTTGTAAATGTGTCTGTTTACAATTTTTTGATCATTGTAGCCAATCTAAGGCCGGTATCTTTGACAACCCTAGTTTTAAGATTTGCCAAGTTGTAAAACGTTCATAAATGTCAGTTTTAAAGCAATGGACCAATGGACGAATTATAACCATGATTGATTTTTAAACTAACTGTAGTATTTATTATGAAGCAACAGCCAAAACATGTTAAGAAACCATGACTACGGAGTGCCATAGTTGTTATTAAAAAAAAGTATGAAAAAAAAAAAATGACATTAAATTATTATTATTATTATTTTATAAGTTCGGAGGTCAATAAGTTTCTTGGGGTTTTTTTTTTTTGTTTGTTTTTTTAATTAAATTTATGCTTAAAAAAATTAATTAAAAAAATTAATTTATACAACATTTATATTTTAGGTAAATGCTGTTCTTTTAACCTTTTATATTCATCAAATAATCCTAAAAAACATTGTATCACAGTTAACACAAAAATATAAAGTAGCACAACTGTTTTTAACACCAACTACTGGGGGATCAAGGTAGTGCAGGACACATTACACAGACTTTTCCTTCTTATAGAATTTTGTCTGCATCATCCTGCAGAGAAGCCAGTGAGTGAGATTAGAACTGAATGAGTGGAGCTCTGGCCCTTAGGTGTCTGCTAGTACTACATGGTTATGCAGTTGAATGGGGTCTTATGGCACGTGGTACGACTCAGCTCGATTTGGCTCGGTTTGCTTTTCCACTGCAGTACAAGTGGGTGGGATTATACACTGATCGTTATAGTTGCGTCGCCTCTACTGCCAGTGACGCTGGTAGTGACAGTTCTCTCTGTCCAATCAGTGATCTGCAGTGTTTACAAGTCACATTTTAGTATCGGTACGGCTGGCTTGGAACCTCGACCAAGATGGTACTATTTAAGCGAGCCTTACCGAGCCGTACCATGCAGTGGAAAAACGCCAAAACGAGCCGTACTGTGCCATACCATGCAGTAGAAAAGCACCATTAGTGCACCACAATATCCATGCAGCTCAATACCAGAGTGGCTGGTCAACCTCATGTGCTCATTGAGTTGGATCAGCATATCAGTTTGTTCTGGAGAGCAAGTGCATGTGGGTATTTTGTGGTCAGCAAGCTGGTTATTTCCTAGCCTCTCTATGACCTTCACACTCAAAGTCCATGAGTTCTGGTTTGGCCGTGGCGTCACTGCACTTATCAGACCACATGGTGATGCATGAATCTCAAGTCTGCCATAGTGACCAAGCAGTGAACAGACGGTGAATGATGCAAGATGACAGGAAGAGTAGAAACAATCACAAACCCACACGGAGGATTTTTGACATGCAGTACCTGCTGTTTCAGACTTATTTCTCTGTAAGTTGTGGTCATTAGCTGCGTTGGCTTCGCTGTAATATTTTTGGACCTGAGGTCAGGATGGAGAAGGTTTCAATGGGGAAGTTTGACTGTTTTCTACCAGAATTGTGTACTTCAGAATGACTCAGAAAACCATGCACAGCAACATGAAAAAGACCTGCCTTTCCTATCAAAATATTGCAAAGTAAGTAAATATTGCAATCACCCTTTTTGTTAAGCTAGCATGATTTATTGTACCACATCTAGCTTTTTCTCTTTCCCATCCCAAGTCAGACTGAACATGTCATTTTGTGGCTGCTTGACCTGAAGAAGTCAATCGGTGGGCTTAAAGGAGCAACCTGTATGACTTTCTTTCACAAAACACACTCTTTTTCCATGCAATTACAACGAACTGAAATCCAAGTCTTTTGAAGATGATCGCTTTATATGATGAACAAATTTAACTCCTTCCTCTCCTTTTTTGAACAACATGAACGTGTGTAAATTACAGATTTTTTTGGGAACTAATCCTTTAATAGCCCACCAGGATCATTTCTATTGTCCCATTTGATACCTCTGTATCAGATCTGATGGTAAGATCCAGATCGCCTGCAGGGTAGGGACTGAATGGAGACTGTCAGCAGGACGGATCATGTTATCTGTGCAAGGCTGTGTTACTTCTCATGTGGGCACAGGGCGTGTGTATGTGTATGTGTTTGTGTTTTGGGTTTGGATGTCACCTGAGGAATCTAAGATCACACCGTCTGCCACTCCTGCTGCCACCGCCTCACAAAGCACAGAGATGAGAGAGCCATATACACACTATCATCTCTAATCGCAACGTCTGTGGCACGTTTGGCTTATCTGAGCTCTGATAGCAAGACTCTAAAAGGCAGATTTGATGGACTGTATCTGAGCCCTGATGGTCCTCAGGCTTTGCTGCTCTTATCAGCTCTTGGATGCCTACGTGTGGAGAGGACCCACTCTCGCCCTGAGGGACAGAGCCACTTTAGGAGTTTGGAGAAGTTGCAGAGCTCATCTCTACATCTCCAGACTCAGACATGCTGGCTTACAGCTTTAGAGATGAGCGTCAGCAGGACTCCCTGTGTGTCGAACGTAACCCCTCCATGACCTCTCACAGTCCAACATATACCAGAACTCTCTCTTTGCTGTTTTAGTGTAGAAAAGATTTATATTAGGGATGTCGCAAGTGCTGATACAAAGAAAAAAATAACAAAAGCAGATGCTTTCAAGCACTTACATGCTCTGGAAAGCTTTTTTTATTATTATTTAATTTACTTCATTACTTCTTAAATGATTATTTGGTTTGGAAAAACTTAATTTACTTAATTGAGAATTTGAAGTTGAATGCATAATTTGGTGATATTTATATTAATATCTTTCTTTACAAAGGAGTTGGATAATAAGAAATAAGCACCAAATCAGCATATTAGAATGATTTATGAAGGATCGTGTGACACTGAAGTAAGGGCTGGTATAAATTCAGCTTTGCCATCACAGGAATAAATTACATTATAAATGCATTTAAATAGAAAACAGTTATTTAAAATTTTGATCACAATATTTGTGAAAATATACTGTATTTTTGATCATATAAGTCCCACCTTGGTGATCACAAGAGACTTCTTTCAAAAATATTGAAAATTCTCATTGACCCCAAACTTTTGAACGATAGTGTGTGTGTGTGTGTGTGTGTACACAACTATGTAACCGTGAATTCTTTTCCACCCCTCGTGTGTGTGTAAATGAGCATGTGGCGTGTGTCATCCAGAGGCCCTGGTTGCCTTGTTTGTGTTGTGGCCACTTTTTTCCAAGTGAAACGACAATAACATTCCACGCTTTGTGCTGCATTGTGCAACATTTGCTGTTGGAGCGAAAGAGGGCATGAGAATGTCAATGTTGTCTCTAAGGCACTCAATTCTTTAATTTTGGAGAACCAAACTGCTATTTTATCTATTTATAGCTTTCATTTGTTAGGTTCATTTAGATGAAACCCTCTGGAAGATGGATCGAAAAACCTGGAAGCCTTCAGAAATAAATCGAACAATAAACACAAAATTATGTTCTCAATTTCTCATCTGTAAAGTGTGAGAAACACCTTAAAGGATTAGTTCACTTTAAAATAAAACTTACCCCAAGATTTACTCACCCTCAAGTTATCCTAGGTGTATATGACTTTCTTCTTTCTGATGAACACAATCTGAGTAATAAATATCCTGACGCGTCCACACTTTATAATGGCAGTGAACGGGGGCAACGAGTTTGAAGCTCAAGAAAGTGCATCCATCCATCATAAACGTACTCCACACGGCTCCAGGGGGTTAACAAAGGCCTCAGTTTTGCTTTTTTCGTAAGTTGAATAGGGAAGGCATAGGACATGGCATAGGCATTTTGAACTGCGAGAGACATTGCACTTTATTCCTAAGTTGAATACGGAAGGCGGTCTGGCGCCTTTACTATTTATCTTGTTAAATATGGATATTTTTCTTACACAAACACATCGATTCGCTTCAGAAGGCCTTTATTAACCCCCCCGGAGCTGTTTGGAGTACATTTATGATGGATGGAGGCACTTTCTTGAGCTTCAAACTCGTTGCCCCCGTTCACTGCCATTATAAAGCTTGGACGCGTCAGGATATTTATTAATATATCTCAGATTGTGATCATCAGAAAGAAGAAAGTCTTAAACACCAAGGATGGCTTGAGGGTGAGTAAATCAAGGGGTAATTGTCATTTTAAAGTGAAATAATCCTTTAAATTAAAAAACAAAGAACATTTGATAAAAAGGGAAGAAAAAACCTCAGGGATTACTCATGCAGATAGATGTTCTTCATTTGAACAATCCTAATTTATTGTTTCACTTTTGTCATTTCTTTTTGCAGTCATGTCAATGATTCTCTGACAGACATAGGCAGACAGACCTCTGTCTCCGTTAGCCACAGATCTGTGGTTGAAGAACATTCCATTGCATTCACATGGCCTGATCAAAGACATTATTGACATGCTTGTTTGTAAGTTCTCTGCAGGAACTTTTTTAAGGATAGGAATGCCAAGTGTATGAATGTCTGTGGTTAAAATTGCTACAGCTCCTTGGTTAGAAATTCCCTCATTGCTGCCAACTTTGAGGCCAAGCCAGACCAAAATTAACATGAGTATGAATTTATTTGTTTGTCTTTGGCCTCAGATGAACTTTAGCCATATAATCAAGCACGTATCTCCATTTCATCTGTGATATCTAGCTCTTCGCTTTAACCCAACAGCTCATATACAGTAGCGTGAGAGAAAGAAATGATTGCTGAATCAAGCAAAATGACTGAAAGTTTTCTTTCAGCATATTTTTAAGTACTTCCTGTCTTGGGTCACAATGTAAATTGAAATAATGAGACTGCAGGCCATATGTTGATTCCAGTCAATTAGAGGCACAAATGCACAGCCACATATAAACACCCACAGATGCTTATCGCTCTACCATCCTTCCGTTCGAGGGGATGTTTTTATGAGATAAGATCAATTGAAAATGATAGAAGAGGCCTCTATTTATCTCCAGTCTTACTGCCTATGAGGTGGTGTGAACATATTTGGTGCTTGTAATCTTCGGCGTAGTTAAATACACCAGACATCCAAACAACACCTTTGGTGTCTGCAAATAACTCCAGTCATTTATCAAAAGTGAATTTGCAAAGATGAGCTGTTAGTCTGCTTGTTCAGGCACACCCATCCTTGCATCATCTGAGAACTTCATTCAGTAAGGAAACTCCAACTCCCAAACATCCTCAGGGAGGGATTCCTTCCTTTGTATGCACACAATGCCTTCGAAGTGAGGAGAAAGCTGTTCAGGAAAGCAGACATGACCTTGTACACACCTTCGTTTGGAAGCTCAAAACTCAAGATGGCTATTGTTTGTTTTGTCTAACAGATCGTTTTGGGCCCTCGTCTAAGTGTGTGCAAGTGTGTTTACATGTATCTGTTAATGTCTGTGAGTAAGGGTGTGTTTTGAGATTTTTGTTGTCTGCTGTGGTTTCGATCCTAATGGAAGTGTTCCTTGTCGTGTGATGATGGATGATTAAGGGAGGGTGATGAGTACAGGGTCCTTGACTGACCCAGTTTGAAGGGTTTCAGGACTGATGGGCCGCCGGAGCGTCGTCAGTTTGTCCTCCTGACCCCCATCCTCCCCTTGTCTTTGTAACCCTCACTTCATTTGTTTTCTTACCCTAATGAGTCTTCCTGTTCCCAGAAAGCAAACTCTATAAGGGGTCCTTGGATTTAGGTGACTAGAAAAAGAGAGACCACATCCCTAGTTTGCGCGTGTGTGTGTGTGTGTGTGTGTGTGTTTTGTTTGGTTTTTTTTTCAGCCGAGTTAATCTTCAATTTCTCCTTTTCCCATTCTCAGCTCCACCCCTCACATACTTTTCTTCACCTTCCTTTGGTTTTCTCTCATTTCTCTACCTTTTTTAGCTGTTATGTTATTTAAACATCCATAAGTTCTATAAATCTTGCCATTGTTTAAATTGTTTTCCATCTCTTTTTCTTTAGTTCTACCTGCAGTCTCGGTTCACGTGGCGAGGAGCACGTCTCCTGAGGCCCCTCCTCCAGTTCACCTTGCTGATGATGGCCTTCTACACCGGCTTATCACGTGTCTCTGATCACAAGCACCACCCCACTGATGTCTTAGCTGGCTTTGCCCAAGGAGCCCTGGTGGCCTACTGCATAGTGAGTACATCTTTATATTTCATTCTTTAGATCCACTTCAGGTTTCCAAATAAGGTTTAGTATCTTCAAGGAGACAAGACACTGTTGTGGAGTCAATCTTGAATTTTACTGGTTGGAAAGCATCTGGAAATGTCCTACTTTTATGACATTTGATAACCACTGGATTTTATCTTGTTGTCATCAAAACATCTGGGTTTTTTTTTTTTTTTTTTTTTACAATTGGTGAACAAGCACTTTTTACACAGCGTTAACACCAGAACTAATTAAACTTTATTTTCGTAAATGTGCTGGCAATTATCAACCCGACAAGTTTGACATCATTACATGTTTTCCTGTTTACATCCTTCACTTTGAAACATGAAAATGTTTTGTCAATATATTTTGATAGTTCTTTAGTATGTTTGTAACACAACTAGAGACAGATTTATCACAACTTTGTCAAAAGAACCATTAAGAACAGACTTCATCTGGTGTCTTTTGAGTGAAGTGAAGACAGAAGACCATCCAGAGTTTGAGGTCGGAAGGGGATCTGGAATATCTTGAACTAGACCACAACATTTTCCAGACTCCACCCTCTCTGTTTTTCACCCCCATCCACAAAATTACTCATCCATCACAGTGAAGCATAATCTTTTTTTTACTAATGCAGAGCATATTGCCTCAATTGCACCATTACCAACTCTCAAATGAAAGGAGAAGGGGGAGGGTTGTAGGAATTTTACACTTCATAATTGTGGCACATGTCACTTTTGTTGGTGCCAAACTTTCCCTGCAGTAAGCAAAGCTTTACTTTGCTGGATTTACTGGATTGTGTTTAGGAAAATTGAGTCTGGGGAACTGAATATATACGTAGAGAGGAAAACTTTTCTCTATAAGAGAAATAACAATATTATTTATTTTGAGAAACCGGATGTTATCTGTATCATAAAGGGGGCGGCAGAAATATTTGAGGCCCATAGGATGGGGTGGGGGTTGGTTGGGCAAGAGACCAAGACCTCTTGCCCCAGATATCACCCCATCTTAATTATTACTACAACTGAAAGAAAAATATCTAAATTGTTAGTGTTGGAATTGAAATATTGAGTTGTGATTTTCATACATCACAATACAATTACCAGAATGTCCTAGGAGTGTCTTTCTTCAGTTTAATTGGCTGTGACAGAGCAAAGTTTTTATGGTACACAGATGCTGGCCAAACATCATTCTAATGGTATCATGAACCTCCAACACATTTAATCGTCAGTCCTTGAATTTTCTAAACCTGTGTGGTTCACTTTTTATTTGGCTCTTGTCTTTATTTATTGGCATTTCAATTTTTCCAAGAGTAGTTTTAGGCATTCTCCAACCCTTTAACAGCCTCATTAAGAAGAACCTTTTTAGATAAACAGTCTTGTTTTGCTTCAATAAACCATCAACTTCTGATGGTCTTGATTGTCTTTGAGCCCTTCAGGTTCAAGGTGTCGGATATAGTCTTTGAAACCTGGAGAAGTTTCTTCCCAATGTGGATAGCAGATAAGTACAAATAAAAGAGAGCAGAAATGAGATCCTTTTCACTACAGATCAAGGCGCCCATGTACTTGTTTTTAATGAGCCTACATTTGGAATCTGTTCCGCTCCCCATCTGTGAACGCTTTAGAGGCCCAATTAGAGTATCTCTAATAACCAAAGCTCAGATGGAGCCTATAGAGGTAAAGCAAGGTACATGTCTTTAAAAGAAACTGACACATGGTAACATGCCAAAGTTATGTCCCATACATCACGCATTGGTTTTGCACCGTAGGCTACAGTGTACCTTATACAAACTTCTCACCTAGTAGTCTCCAACAGTTCATGGTTGGGAGGTGAAACATTTCTCCTAAGCTTGGCTGTAGGTGCTGATTACTGCTTAAGGGGGTTGTGTTTAAAGAGGTTTAAAGGTTGTAAGTGCTCTGGGTTGGTGTCCAACTGGCTGGCTTCAAAGAAACCATGGAAAGTTACAGGTCTTGGTGAGTTTTGGCCATATTGCAAAAGCTGATTACAGACTTACCGCATGTTCCATATTAAAGGGGATCAAGTCACATGGTGCTGCTAGACTGTGATGCCCACAGAGAACTGATCACAGAACAGCAATTAATGTCAGTCTGTCGATGTATCATGCTAGGGAAACTCGAAACTTCAAGCAGCACAATGCTAACTAGGCCATCAGTTTCGTTCAATCTCCTAAAAAATCCCAGTTCCTTATACTTAGGCCTGGTTTGTATCAGAAACTTTGGCAAGATTCGCTACCGTTACAATTGCTGAAGTCAGGCAGCCTGGCATATGTTTAAAAGTCTGATACTTAACTAAAAGAGCTCTTGAGATTCAGACTTCAGAAACCACTTTTTCCTTCTTTGTCTTTTGGACTCTTGACTGTGGCCACATCCTCCAGTTCTTCCTGTTGGAGAGTGGCGTGAGCTGTTTGTTCATGTCATCAAACACTGCCCACTTTCTAAGCTGCTGACATGGATGGAGAGAGTGTGAGAGGTTGGCTGCTTGTAAGGCTCAGTTGCAGAGGTGTTTCCTGCAGGACTAGACAAGGGTGGAAACAGCTGGAAGCCAGCGCTCAAACAGCCTTTTCCTCTTCCTACTCTTTCTCTATATCCACAGCAACCTTTGAGTTCTCATATCACACCAGTTCATGGCCAACAGTATCCCACCATTCCTCAGGAGCATAGAGGGTCATGTTCAATATTCCGGACTCCCAAGTCCTCCTGCGATAACAGTCCATAGCGAAGTGCTTCTGGTTTGGCGTGGGTGGCATGATGGTTGTCCCGATATCCTATCACTCTCTCCCATATGTCAGGCCTGAGCTTGACTACTACTACTTTTTTTTTTTCTTTTTTTTCCCCATCGGCCACCATAGCACTCTCATAACCATGGTAATGGAGGCCATCTCAAATCGAAAATAGTGTGGTTGTGTGTAGAAAAAAGGAAATTTTAACAGTGTTATTAAACTTTACTAATGTTATGCCGGAGAACGAGCAGCCAAAACACAACTTGGTCTCCTCAATTATTATGTAGATGTGGCTCGGTGCCTGAAACTACAATTTAAGGCACATGCATAACATAAGCAACACACTCACACATAATCATGTGTGTTTGACACTTTTAGTATCAGGCACACCCAAACCAATGGAAGACCACACACAAGTGTACACACCCAAGACATCTTCTATGAACCTGTTCACAGTTTAGTTCAATCCCATAAAGCCATCAGTGAAAAGCGGCAGAAGTTCAGTGAGGTTCATTTGAGACTAGTTTTGGATGGAGTCCTCACAGCTCTGGGATCCAAAATAATTGTATACATTATGTTGATCTTGACAATCTTGTGGGGATTGTTGGATGGTGACAAAATTGTTTGGTGTCATTTCCTGTCTGATTAAGAGAATGTCTGTTAGAGTGCCGGGCGGAGCAGTTAGTTTGCCATGTAGATGATGTCAAATCACTTTAATACAATATAATACGGAGATGGAGACTAGAATAGTACATTAGGCTACTTGACGCCCTAGTGTTTTCACACGTTAAATTTTAAGGAGAATGTGTCATAAAAAACACGATTTTGATCTTGTTGGATTTTTGTCAAAAAAGACAAAGCACTCTTCCTAGTCCAAAAATGGGTGTGCCATCACATCCATGAGCTCTTTATTGCCAATCATAACAGAGTCATTACATATATAGTAGATGTCTTAAACGTATACAAACAAAAACACAATCATTTTTTTAAGTCTTGCATATAGTGCAATAGTTAGCATATAGTTTTATTAATGTAAATGAATGGTTTTTGGACCAAGAAAAAAATAGAATTACTTGCATGTACATTATAATAGTAAGAAGAATGTGCACAAAAGTATATAATATGCTGCAGATCCTTAAGATGCATCTTAATTCTTCCTTTATATGCAGTTATTGGTACCGCAATAAGGTCAACACACATACACAGGCTTAGATAAACATGCAAAACCGCTTCCTGGTGCTTACTGAGCATTTGAACACAATGGAGCAAGTTTGCTGTGGAAGAACACTCTCAGACAGAGGGCCGTGACACAGGAAGCACTCACCCCATGACACCGGTTCATTGGCTGCCTGTGATTACAGGTCAGAGCTTGCAGTGCATCAAGCAGCCTATTGTGAGAGACGAATCTTGAGTTGGACAGCTAAATGCCATGATGATGGCAAATGTGATAACATAATTACATACAATCTAATTACAGATTTGGAGACTGTCAGCAGAAGCCTTGTGTCAGCCCTGTGTAACACACAAATTGTTTTTAAATATTTTTAGAGAACTTCGAGAAATACGTTTAAAAAAAAAAAAAAAAAAAAAACATACATACATTCTAATTGCTACAATTTAACTCAGTTTTCAGGTATTAAAGGTTTGCAAATTGGTGCCTGTCATCATATGTGGTGTCACGTAGGGAAATAATTTGATCATATGTGGTGTCACGCAGGGAATAGTTTGATCATATGTTATGTCACGCAGGGAATGTTCTTTTATTGTTAATAGTATTTAATTACAAAACCATAAATCTGTACACTAAAAAAGAATTGTTGGTTTAACTTAAAAAAGTAAGTTACCTGGTTGCCTTTTGAGAAATTTTGAGTTCATTGAAATTAAAAATTTGAGTTAATACAATGAAGGCGATTGGTTTAATCAAGAGAAACTCAAAATATGCACTTGCCATCAAAAAGCCCAAATCATCCATGCTTCCTCTTATATTAAAATCCTTCATAATTGCAAAAAAGCAGAGGTTCTAGATCCAGTTTCCTGATGTCATTCCAGTGCAATGTAAAGGTCACTCTGGAAATGTCATGATCTTTCTGGCATGCTTTCATTCATATGGGCCTAAGACGCTCACAGGAGGCCCTATAGGATGAACTCATCCGCCGTAACCTTTGGATAAAGCTCTCTTTGTATGTGAGCATAGCATCTTTCACTGAGAGGATATGCAAGAAACAGCTGCTGGAAAGATGATTCCAGAACTCTGATGGCCTCTCCAAGGCTTGCTGTTCACTTTCTATCTCTTTCCACACACACACTTAACCTGTTGATAGTCACAGAATACTTACTCAGGCCTGTCACTCACATAACCAAATAGGAAATCCTTTTTTTTTTTTTAACACGTCTATGTGTGCTTTTTTTTTTTTACCCCTTGGCAACGCTCAAGGGCAGTGCGCCTCTGCTGTTGACGGCAGCGCCTGAAACGTGTCAGGACAATTTAGCTGTTAGCTACCCCAAACACTGACCTCTTTTCCTGTCACACACTGGCCCCATACTCTTCACACACTCATAAATAGAGTGTGTTTACGCATTGGCAGGCTTTCTGGAATCGGTGATTCCATGCTGCAGCCGTCCAGCTCAGCTGTTCTGCATGCTTCAGTAACATTCATGGTGTGTAGACGGCTAAATATCCCGTAGGCCTCTCCTATGCCTACATTACTGTAAAAGCATCCCGTCTTTGGCATGAAAGGTCCGTGACTCAGACTTTTTTTTTCAGCTCTGTGTAAATCCATTGGGTGCGAGCCTTGTCTAATTCCATGGGCACACTTCCTTTCTTCCCCTCCCTGGTTTCCTGTTTTGACAGTGATGTCATTAGGACGTAAAGAGAGGGTTGTCGGGCATCTCTCCTTGACAACAAAGTTCTTCCCACGCCAAGTGAGACCATTAATACTGACTTGACTTCCCACTCCCTCCCAGTCGAAGACTGAAACAAAAGAACTGAGGAGTTTCCTTTTTATCTTTACTACTGACTCAAGGCGTTATCAGTGTGTGACTTAATACACATCCGTATGTCACAGGCGATCAATTGCCAGCCTTTATATCATCTGACATTTCAAAAGCCATATTGCTCATTTGTGGCCAGTGAAACATTCAACAATGCTTCCAAAATATGTGTCTGAATAGGGGTAACTGTGAAGTTAAATGATGCTATATTGCAATTACTCATGCCCTATTTTAAGGCGATTGCTACGGATATCATCGATTTCCATTTTCTAATTGAACCAGCCAAAAATCCCCACAAACACACACATTGTGCCTTCCAGAACTAAAATTATACTGCCTTTTTTTTAAAAATTCCAATAAATTGTTTTAACTTTAATAGTTTGTAACGAGGGGTCTACAATTGCAATTAGAAATTTAGTTAAATAAAGCAAAAAATAAATAAATTGAAATTCAAATGTGTGTGAAATAAAAAAAAAAGTTTGAGACTTTAAAAAAGCCTTGTTTTAAAGTGTAAAAATGTTTAAAAAGTTTAAACGTCTTTAAATGTTCTTAATATGTTTAATACATTTATATAAATATACATAGAAAAGTTATTTTTAAATTCTAATATTTCACAATATTACTGTGAAACGCTCATCAAACGCAGCCTTGATGAGCATAACAGACTTTCAAAAAAGAGCAAGAGCTCAACAAAACAGGACAATCTCACGCACTAAAAATGTCAAACTGTCAGTAGCGGTGTTCAACCTTATATGTTTTAAAATCAACCTTTTAAAAAATGTTTTAAAAAGACCCTTGTTTGTGAAGCAGTCCGGCGCAAAATTATTTAACGTATAAGACTTTACCGATTTTCTTCGGGACATTTCCTTCGAAAATGAAATTGATCTGAATCAGCTAGTTTGAAGAGACTGCTGTTGATTTATAGGAATTATGAAAAGAAAATGTGAGTGTATTTTTACCAATATAGGCTGGTTGTTCTCACACACTGCAGACAGTGTTTAAACACCTTATAAAAGTGAATTTTGCATAATAGGTCCCCTTTAAAAGAAGCCAATTCTCAAATTCAGATTTTTGTCCAACCCTTTTTGGTGTATTACAATCATATTCTGTGGATAATTTGACATTAATTGATTTGCATTCTTAGTTTTCTGGAAATAGTTTTTCTCAAATAAATGATCTAACTCTCTTTTTCTGTCTCTTCTTCTAGGCCTTTTATGTATCGGACCTCTTCAAACCCAAAGCCAAGGCTGCCACTCCACCTCCCTCGCCAATCAAGAAAGAGCTCCTCCCCTCTTCTGACATCATAGAGAGGAATAACCATCACAACATGGTGTAGGAGGGGGGAACGGGAGGATCAGTCTGTAATCTCCCCATCCCTCACCCCCTCTTCCATCCCATGAAGAAACCAGAACAGCCACCTGTGACAGAGGAGCTACGGCCAAGCTGACACCTCCTCTCTCTCATCTGACAGTAGAATGTAGGGACAGGACCGAGACAATCCTATTGACTCTTATTATGAATTTATAAAGACCTCACTATCCTAGAGCCCAATCCGAAAGGCGAAACAGACACGAAGCTAACAAAAAAGTGATTTCTCCCTCAAAATATTTTGTAATTTTTTTGCGGAGAATGAATTCAGCTCGGGCAAATCGGCCCATTGACGAAAGTAATACACAGAAATATACGAATGCGTAAATGACGACAACGAAAGGAAGGAGAGAGTGAATGTGAGGCTGGTCACGTGACCAGCGCTTCTCTCTTTCCAACCGTCTCTTTCTATTGTCTCTTTGGCCTTTCAGTAACAGCATAGGACAACAAATTCCTTATTAATAGGAATGATTAGTTTTTACCTGCGATGTAATTAGCACAGATATATTAACAATATAAAGAAGAATAACTTATAGCACTATATCCAAGTTCGTTGTTAAATGTCACCACTCGCTATCTGAGAAGTGTAGCTTTGAGAAGCTTGATGAAGGTCCGTACACGAGATCAACACCCATCAAAGCTGATCTTCGCTACCCGAACAGTGGCCTAACTGCATTTTAACGGGTTTTAAATGGTGGGTGGGTGGGTGGGTGGGTACGGGACTTTTTTCTTTTTAAATAAAGACTGATTTCTAATAGATTTTTATTTTAGTAAATGATTTCACGATGCCCGAACTCTGGGGGCGTGGCTGAGCCGTGCCGCCTCGCTGTCTTCTGATTGGTCAGAGCTAATGCAGGGGGCGGGATTAGACGTTGGGGAGGATGGCGTAGAGGTGTGTCTCGCCACCACGGTCTCTGGGATTGATTCCCACCGACTGCACTGGCACATTTTTTTTTTTTTATTATTTTTGGAACTGGGAATGAGCCTCTTCCGCTGGCTGGTTTGATCTCTTTCCCTTCCAACTGCATAATCACTCAACTCTAGTTGTGTGTTTTTACCCATAATGCCACCTGTGCCCTCTGCCTGTCCTGGAATGAGTCAAACTGCCCCAAACCCCGACGGGGTTAAGGGGATGTGGGGTCCCTCAGCAGGACGCTCCGTCTCACGTTTGCGTGTTTATATGTGTCGCATATGTTTCCGCAGCCAGTCCTGGTGCAGTTGGCCGTTACCATGTGAAGAAACTTAAGAAAACTGTGGACTTTTTTTTTTCTTCCTAAATGCCTTTACTTAGCCTTGATGATCCTATCGTGATGATGTCTACTGTCCCCACTAACAGCTGTACAGTACTGCCTGACTTTTACAGAGAACACATCCATACAACACAACTCAAGCTCCAAATGTGTTGCACATCCCTCCCATTGTATAGTCCGTCCTATCATTTCAACAAACCGTTTTATTTCTCTCTCAGAAATATATAAATAATGTATAGATCACTAAAATTAACTATGTAAGATATTATTTCTGAACATTTTTAGATATATCCACTATGAATCTAAAAAGCAATGTGTCATGACCTGTGTTATTTACAAAGTGCTGCTTTTATGAGCATTGATTGACAGATTTTTGTATTTAGGTAACTAAAATATTGTAGTTTTGTGATAGTACGTTTTTAATAAGTGTTGAATAAAACACATACAATTGTATCAAATTCACTATTAGTATTTTTGTATTGTCTCATTTTGTACAAAAGAAATAATAGCAAAATGTTGTTTTTGTTTTTTTCTGCTAAATGTACTTAGCTCTAATACATGTGCTTTTAAATAAAAGCTCATTATAAACAACAAAAAAAGTGTTTGGTTTCTTATTGCGTGAAATTGAAATTGTCCTAGTGGTCGATGAGTTAAGTATGAAAGCTCGTTTCCGCCATGGAATAAAACAATTTCAAAGATGATTGCGACTCTTTATTTCACAATTCTGACGTAAGAAGTAAGAATAGAGATAAAAAGTCAGAATTGTGAGAAATAAACTCGCAATTGTAAGAAAAGGGTAAGAATTGTGAGAAATAAACTTGCATTTGTGAGAAAAAAGTAAGAATTGTGAGAAATGAACTCGCAATTGTGAGAAAGTCAGAATTGTGAGAAATAAACTCGCAATTGTGAGAAAAAAGTCAGAATTGTGAGATAAAAAGTCAGGATTGTGAGAAATAAACTCGCAATTGTGAGAAAAAAGTCAGAATTGTGAGAAAAAAGTCAGAATTGTGAGATAAAAAGTCAGAATTGTGAGAAATAAACTCGCAATTGTGAGAAAGTCAGAATTGTGAGGAATAAACTCGCAATTGTGAGAAAGTCAGAATTGTGAGGAATAAACTCGCAATTGTGAGAAAAAAGTCAGAATTGTGAGAAATAAACTCGCAATTGTGAGAAAAAAGTCAGAATTGTGAGAAAAAAAGTCAGAATTGTGAGATAAAAAGTCAGAATTGTGAGGAATAAACTCGCAATTGTGAAAAAGTCAGAATTGTGAGAAATAAACTCGCAATTGTGAGAAAGTCAGAATTGTGAGGAATAAACTCGCAATTGTGAGAAAGTCAGAATTGTGGGAAATAAACTCGCAATTGTGAGAAAGTCAGAATTGTGAGAAATAAACTCGCAATTGTGAGAAAGTCAGAATTGTGAGAAATAAACTCGCAATTGTGAGAAAGTCACAATTGTGGGAAATAAACTCGCAATTGTGAGAAAGTCAGAATTGTGGGAAATAAACTCGCAATTGTGAGAAAGTCAGAATTGTGGGAAATAAACTCGCAATTGTGAGAAAGTCAGAATTGTGAGGAATAAACTCGCAATTGTGAGAAAAAAGTCAGAATTGTGAGAAATAAACTCGCAATTGTGAGAAAAAAGTCAGAATTGTGAGAAAAAAGTCAGAATTGTGAGAAATAAACTCGCAATTGTGAGGAGAAAGTCCGAATTGTGAGAAATAAACTCGCAATTGTGAGAAAAAAGTAAGAATTGTGAGTAATAAACTTGCATTTGTGAGAAAAAAGTCAGAATTGTGAGAAATAAACTCGCAATTGTGAGAAAAAAGTCAGAATTGTGAGAAATAAACTCGCATTTGTGAGAAAAAAGTCAGAAATGTGAGATAAAAAGTCAGAATTGTAAGAAATAAACTCGCAATTGTGAGAAAAAAGTCAGAATTGTGAGAAATAAACTCGCAATTGTGAGAAAAAAGTCAGAATTGTGAGATAAAAAGTCAGAATTGTAAGAAATAAACTCGCAATTGTGAGAAAAAAGTCAGAATTGTGAGAAATAAACTCGCAATTGTGAGAAAAAAGTCAGAATTGTGAGAAAAAAGTCAGAATTGTGAGAAATAAACTCGCAATTGTGAGAAAAAAGTCAGAATTGTGAGATAAAAAGTCAGAATTGTGAGAAATAAACTCGCAATTGTGAGGAGAAAGTCCGAATTGTGAGAAATAAACTCGCAATTGTGAGAAAAAAGTAAGAATTGTGAGTAATAAACTTGCATTTGTGAGAAAAAAGTCAGAATTGTGAGAAATAAACTCGCAATTGTGAGAAAAAAGTCAGAATTGTGAGAAATAAACTCGCATTTGTGAGAAAAAAGTCAGAAATGTGAGATAAAAAGTCAGAATTGTAAGAAATAAACTCGCAATTGTGAGAAAAAAGTCAGAATTGTGAGAAATAAACTCGCAATTGTGAGAAAAAAGTCAGAATTGTGAGATAAAAAGTCAGAATTGTAAGAAATAAACTCGCAATTGTGAGAAAAAAGTCAGAATTGTGAGAAATAAACTCGCAATTGTGAGAAAAAAGTCAGAATTGTGAGAAAAAAGTCAGAATTGTGAGAAATAAACTCGCAATTGTGAGAAAAAAGTCAGAATTGTGAGATAAAAAGTCAGAATTGTGAGGAATAAACTCGCAATTGTGAGAAAAAAACTCACAATTCTGACTTTTTCTCACAATTCTGACTTTTTTCTCACAAATGCGAGTTTATATCTCGCAAATTCTTTTTTCTCACAATTCTTTATAACTCGCAATTGCAAGATTACATCATGCAATTCTGAGAAAAAAGTCAGAATCGAGAACTTGCAATTGCGGGAAAAGTCCCAATTACCTTTTTTACTTTTTATTCAGTGGCGGAAACAAACTATAATAAACCACATTAAAATTTCAAACAGAACATTTTTATGTGGCATTATGTTACTTAAGTGATTTCTATTTTAATGTTTTAAAAAGCTGAACTTTCAGAATCATTACTCCAGTCATCAGTGTCACATGATCCTTCAGAGATCATTGTAATACGCTGATTTGATGCTAAAGAAACATTCCTTATAATCAATGCACAGTTGTGCTACTTTTTTTGTAGAAACCATGATACTTTTTTCAGAATATAAAGTTCGAAAGAACATTTTTTGTAAAGTCATTTTTGATCAATTTAATGCATCCTTGCATTAAATTGATGCATTAAATAATGCATTAAATAACTGAATAATTGAGCCCAAACTGTGTGTTTGGTGTTTAAATGGGTGTTTGGTATTATTCTCGGGTACAGTGTGTTACTGCCAATGTAAAATTGTCCTAGTGTTCGATGAGTAAACCACATTAGTTTAAAAGAGAACATTTTTATGTGGCATATTACGTGTGTTACTTAAGTACCCATCATAAAAAGTTTGAAAAAGAAGCTAAATGAATTGTCTTGGAATGAAATAATAAGATTTTAGTACCGCAAGCATGTTTCAATCAGGGCTGGGCGTTCTTGTTTTCCTAGGACTACGACTGTGACCTCATATTTTGGCTGTATCTTGAGGTGCCATGATCATAATTTCTAATGTTAGGCTCCCTGATGCAGTATGTTAAGACTTGAAACATCACCGTATAGCTGATAAAACTCTACAAATTACTCTAATATGCAACTAACCAATCAAATTGAACAGTTTAATAAGGGAAAATGAATGCCGCCAAAGGCTGGTGCGTTGAATAGTGGGCACGTTACATCAGTGGGTTGGGTTCGGGCCAGGCTTTTGAGGTCTTCGCTGATGGATTGAGGCGATGGCATTGAGAGCAGTCCTGGTTCTGTGGTCATGTTTGGCCGAGGGAAGGAAGCCGGGGAGGCCTGTAGGCAGGACTGATGCCAGTACTGAAGAACACGAGCAAAGTTGTTTTACTCCTACCGCCGTGAGCCTCAGCACAGGCTGTTTTTCTAAGTTATAAAGGCTGGGCTTATTTTTTTTTTACTGGTTTTGCACTGACATCTACAGTAAGCCACCAAAACTAGTCCTGCCTCTTAAATGGGCCATCAGATTGCAACTTTTTCACCTAGATTAACCTTACTGTAATAATAAATGCTGACTGTATCAACTGCCACAATAACTTAAACCAGTAAACCTTGATATCAGTCTGTTATTTTCAACCTGAAATAAAACACCCTCCACATTCACACCTATGCAGATGTGATAAAACCAGCCTGAATGCTGAGCAGATAAACTCCCGAATTACATCCGCTGTCGCTGCTTGAGTTTAATGACTTTATTGGTTTGAACAGGGAGGTTTATGAGACCTTCAACATACAGTACATACAGACTCATTATACATTACTCCAGGTACAAGAAGAGCACTGTAACTAGTGGAGGATCTGTCCAGCCAGAAGCTGCTGTGGTAAGGATGAGAATTGGGCCATATCGAGGGCAGGCCCAGCAGGAAGGACGTCTAGGGGCTCTGAGGGTCTTTTCACTCTACGGCCCAACGCGACAGGGTTGGGCTCCGCTCTCCACTTCCTTTAGGGAAATGGAGCACATTCCTGAATCCAACCTAGAAATGCACAGGAATAATCGCAAAGAGGAAAGAGAGAGAGAGAGAGAATGAAGTGGGGGTCATCTGCACAACCAATCAAAGTTGGATGCAAAGGTCAAAGGTGATTGTATACAGTAACTACACATTCAGACAAGATATGTATTTTAACTGAAACCTGGAATTGCAGAACAACATGGCACAAGAAGATCACTAATACACGGCCGGACAACGCCTTAAAACATAAGGATTTTAAAATCAACTCTGAATTTAACAGGAAGCCAGTGAAGGGATGCTAAAATAGGGGAGATATGGTTCCTCCTTTTAGACCCAGTCAAAAGTCTCATGGCTGCATTTTGAACAACTTGCAATCGTGATTATGAAAATTGAGGGACACCGGATTAAAGAGAGTTACAATAATCTGATCGTGATGTTACAAGTGCATGAATAACAGCTTCTAAATCTTTACTTGAAAGAAGATGCTTCAACTTTGCAATATATCTCAAATAAAAAAGCTTCCTCTAATAACAGCACTGATTTATATATATATATATATATATATATATATATATATATATATATATATATATATATATATATATATAGTAACGAGTCAAAGATCACTCCAAGGTTTTAATTTGTTTGCATACACTGGTTGAGAGAGTGTTTAATGTGTTTAGTTACCACGTGTATTGCATTATGGGTTCAAGTGTGGTATATTTCATGGTGTCTCAAAATAGCACAGTTGAGTACACTTAGATGTTCTTAAGATTATCTTAAGAAGTACAACATTTTTAGTATATTAAGTACAAAATTAGTGTGCAAAAATAGAGCACTCTAAGTACATTATAGAAATGTACTTTTTTTTCACCTGAGCATCCACCTCTTGATGTCATTTACACATTTCAATAACACATCGAATGAAACAGAGGTGTCAAGCCTTACTGGAACGTAAAACTAAGAATCGTCCACATAACAGTAATATGAAATGTTGTATTTCTGAAAATTGTGGGCCAAGGGAAGCATATAAAGGGAAAACAATAAAGGTCCCTAAATGGATCCCTGGGGCACACCACACAAGACAGGTGCAGATGTTGAGGAAAAATTTCGTGTTTTATCCTCATTTAGCTGCAGAAAATTAATTGTCGAATCATCCACCTTTTGGTGCTATTTACACATTTCAATAACAAATCAAATGAAACATTGGTGTCAAGCCTTACTGGAAGGTTAAACTGAGAATTGTTCGTATAACAGTGATATGAAATGTTGTATTTCTGAAAAATGTGGGCCAAAGGAAGCATATAAAGGGAAAACAATGACGGTCCCAAAATTGATCCCTGGGGCACACCACACAAGACAGGTGCAGATGTTGAGGAAAAAATTCCTACATTTACTGAAAAAGTCCCTGTTTTATCCTCATCTAGCTGCAGAAAATTAATTGTCGACTCATCCATCTCATGATGTCATTTACACATTTCAATAACAAATCAAATGAAAGATTGCTGTCAAGCCTTACTGGAAGGTAAAACTGAGAATCGTTCACATAACAGTGATATGAAATGTTGTATTTATGAAAAATGTGGGCCAAGGGAAGCATATAAAGGGAAAACGATAAAGGTCCCAAAATGGATCCCTGGGGCACACCACACAAGACAGGCGCAGATGATGAGGAAAAATTTCCTCAATTTACAGAAAAAAGTCCTATTCTTAAGTAAGAAGCAAACCACTGTAATACAGTGCCTTGGATGCCTACCATTCATTCTAGTCATTCAAGAAAAGTGTTATGGTCAGTGGTATCAAATGCCGCACTCAGGTCCAACAAAACCAGCACAACACAAGAGCCTGAATCCATACTATTATATTATACGTATTTATTTTTTTGATTTTGTGTTTGTGTGTTTCATGATTGTTGTACTGTTTAAATTGACCTGAAAAGTCTAAAACAGCCAATTAAATGGCAGGTTCCATTGTGACAACTTACCCCATAGTGTCAATGTGTGTTCAATGAACTTTTTCCCCCCCTGGGTAACACTTGTGGTAACACTTTACTTAAAGCCCCTATGTATGATGCATTATAAAAGTATTTATAATGTACATTATAATGCATTATATCTTATATCATAAATAATTGTAACTAAAGTTAAAATGCATTATAATATTTGCAGATTCTGAAACTGTGTTAATTTTATATAAGTATTATAATGTATTATAACTGTGGTTACAATTATTCATCAGATCGTACAATGCATTGTAACTTATTACCCCAGTCTTCCAAAAAAAGATGAAAGGGTTATTTATGGTGAGAGAAAATGAGTTATTGGTGTTTGACGCAGAACACAATTTTCATGGTAAATCCATTATGAATAGTAGCAACATTTCCAGACACTAATCCACACACACACACAAGCATTTATGGTTATTTTTCCCCCCTCTTCTTATGAAGGCACATGTGTAGGTGGGTCTCACAGGAATTAATCAAACTCTGATTTCTAAGGGATTATCCTGCAGCTCAATTGAATTTTGTCAGATTTACAGTATTAAAACAATATCACGGAATTTCCGGTTGGCTTTAAACATAATAAGAAAGCAATCCAAAGAACATCCTCTTAATTGTCAGAGACAGGATTGGCCCACTTTATGCTGCTCTCATTTTTGTCATACAGAGATATATTAGGAATTTTGCTGTGAAATTTTGTAACTCTATCAGATTTATTTTTAAAATAAGCATCTGCAGATAATGAGGATCACGTTGCTCAAATGAGCAACATGACGAGACATGACTGTACATGACGAGAGTTATTTTGTAATTAAAGTTAGCATGTTTTGTTTTGATTTAATCAAACTTGGTTTATACAGTTTTTCATTAGACCTGAAAACGCCCATGATGTTTTTCTTTTCTTTTCTGACTAGTGTAAACATAGACAGTTTGAACTAGGCAGGGAGAAACTAGGGGAATATGTCATATGTAATGGTTCATATCTTCAAAAAGATGCTCTAGGCCTATATAAACATAGAGCGGACGAACGTTCAGGCTTTAAGCGGAAACCCATGTGGTAAAGGGATCAGGTTTGGTTGCATTTTGCACTTGTCGTTGCGGAGGTCATTCACACAGAATGCGTTTTTGTATTCCGCTGTTCAGCTTTTCCATTGTTTTTTATGTAAACATACACTAGATTTTTAATGAGACACTCAAATCTCAAGTTGCTGAAAAACTTTCCATATGTATTAGTATTTTTTATATATAGGCCTAATTAAATGTAGAATATGTTTGAATCCAGCTGAATCCAAATGTTTTGAATCCAGTTTCCCTCTCTCTCGCCCCATCTCCCAGGGTCTGACAGGGTCATCAATGAGTTCAGTTTAGCTTTGTGTTTCACTACTCAAGTGAATCATGCAACAGCATGATTCTGTGCAACTCAATTGCTGTATTTGAAAACATCCTGTTATCATGCAGTCCATAAGTAAAATCCCAAACATTACTCAAGTTTGCCATACAACATCTGCAATAAAGGGTGAGCATTGTGCAAAAGCAGATACTGGAGGTCTTAATGGAGTCTGAATAAAACCAGCTGGAATAATTGTAACATTATTTGTTTGTTGGTTTGTTTTGAAATTCAACATTAGCTATCAACACCCAGGTCAATTCAATTTAATGATAAACTGAGAAAGATACAAAGATTAAATTAATTCTGCGCTCATGAAAGAACTGAAGTTTATGAAAGAAAACAAAATCATGATAACTCAGGCTTCATTTATTTGATCAAAAAATCAAAAATATTGTGATATATTATTACAATTTAAAATAACTATTTTCTATTTGAATACATTTTAAAATGAGATCAAATCTGAATTTTCAGCATCATTACTCCTGTCTTCAGTGTCACATGATCCTTCAGAAATCATTAGTGCTAGTTTGCTGCTCAAGAAACATTTCTTATTATTATTAATGTTAAAAAACAGTTGTATATAAAGGGTTAGTTCAGCCAAAAATGAAAATTCTGTCATTAATTACTCACCTGCAATGTCGTTCCACACCCGTAATACCTTCGTTCATCTTCGGAACACAAGTTAGGATATTTTTGATAAAATCCGATGGCTCAGTGGGGCCTCCGAAGCTTTACGAATCTTTTGTTTCGAATCAGTAGTTTGGAGCGTGAGAGTCACGTGATTTCAGTAAACGAGGTTTTGTTACGTCATAAGTGTTTTTCGAATTTTCAATGTTTTGTCATCAAGTCACGCTCCGAACCACTGATTCAAAATAAAAGATTTGTAAAGCTTCGAAGCGTCATGAAGCAGTGTTTATTGTTGAATAAAGTCGCTATTTTGTTTTTTTGGCGCACAAAAAGTATTCTTGTCGCTTTATAATATTAAGGTTGAACTACTGTAGTCACATGAACTGTTTTAAATATGTTTTTAGTAGCTTTCTGGGCATTGAAAGTGTGAATTAACTTGCTGTCAATGCAGGCCTCACCGAGCCATCGGATTTTATCAAAAATATCTTAATTTGTTTTCCAAAGATGAACGAATGTCTTACGGGTGTGGAACGACATGAGGGTGAGTAATTAATGACAGAATTTTCACTTTTGGCTGAACTAACCCTTTAATATTTTTGTTGAAAACGTCTTTTTTTCCCAGGATTCTTTAATGAATAGAAAGCATGTTTTTGAAATAGAGATATTTTAATTATGCATTCAACAATGAATACTGTTGACTGGGACACTTTAATTGCTACACTGATCAGGAAAACACATCAAATAGTGGTTTTTAAACATTGTCATCGCTGAATCAACATTATAGAATAAGCAAAGTATAACTCTGGTTTACGGTACGACTTCAGTTCGGTGACAGTCATCGATTGACTGGCTTTTAGTAGTCTCGCTGTTTACGGCACACCATTAGAGATGACAAGACTGACTATAACTCTCTGGATATTACTGGCAATGGCATAACAATGACGTTAGTTCTCCTCCAATAAATGTAAACTGAGTTCAATTAGTTGCAGTTGTTGTGCGTTCATGTCTCCCATGGTTCTGTGCCGGAGACTTATGCTCCATGACCATGAGGAGTGCAGTATGAGGCTTTGAAGCTTCTCTGCAAAAGCGGGTTTTCCTGTTCTGTCTGATCTGTTTGGGTCTGGGGTTTATCTGATCTGATCTGAAAGACGGTCACACATACCTGAGGACTGATACTGTAGGAACCTCTCTGCTGAAGTCCTTCTGTGTTTGATTAAAGCCAGAAAAGTGGAAACAGGCAGAAATTATAGATCAGGAAGAGAATGTTTTAAATGTCAGTCTGTTTGTCACACAAAGGTTATTTGCCTTCAGAGGACTTGGAATATAGTGCCTGAGTTATATGGACCACTTTTATGATTTGAACTTTTATGGTTCTTTTGTGTTCTTTTTGAAGCTTTGACAGTTCTCATTCACTTTCAACCATTTGGGGGCGGAGTCATCCACCTGGCCAGCGTTAGGGGAAAGCCCCACAAAAGACATGGGTGGTCGCAAATATATTAAAAATAGTGACCAGAAAATTCTTCAAAAAATGATTTGCTACTTTATATCTTACAAAAGAGGTAGCCAACCATGCTCCAGGAGAACAACCGTTCTGCAGAGTTCAGCTCCAACCCTAATCAAACACACCTGAACCAGTTAATCAAGGGCTGCATCTTAAGCAGCTGACTTGTTGCCTCGCTGCAGGCAGCATGTATGCACAAAGGTACCTCCAGAAACTGATTTCGGACAGACTTCTGAAGCCCAGAACACATCAAGCCGACGATTGGCCGCCAGGCAGTTTTTGTTCGTCGGCCGACTAAGTTTTCTCAGTGTGTTCAACACCATCTGCTGAAGCTGGTCCCCGTCAGCTTCTTTTCGGCTGATTCGACATGTTCGACATGGCGTCGGAGCTCGTTGGTCAGTCGGGCCATCTGATCATTCTGATTGGCTGTTCAGCTACTGCCACCTGCTGGTACGGAAAGGCATTTCCTCTTATGCAGGCGCAGAACGGCAAGCTACTTGGTCGTCGGGTGTCGAGCGTCGGTTTGGTGTGTCAGGGCAACTTTGGACCCAGACGCTGCCGACGTGAGCTTCTGTCTGCTTCTGTCGCCACTAGTTCATCTGCGTCGACTTGGTGTGCTTGAGGCAGCATAACGGCTACAACAAAATCGAGAGAGCTTTGGTTATAACTGAGGGCCCATTTTCAGCACTTTCAACAAAAAACGTAAAACTTTTTATGCGTTTTGGCCGTTCATTTACATGACAACAGCGTTTTGGGGGCCTGAAAATGCAATGTTTTGAAAACGAGTTTCAAAATGCAAGTTTTTGAAAACAGCGGCGCCGTGCACATGCGTATTATGTGTTCAGTCTAGTTCAGCGCATAGTGTTTCTTTACAAAATGACATCGCCATCTACTGGCCTGGCAGCAGAATACAGCGTTTTTTGTCGTTTTTGCGGAGCCGTGTAAATGGGGATCGTTTTGACAATGGTGTCGATGGTGCCTTCAAATGGAGACGTCCTTTGAGGGAGCTTGATGACGTGGCAGCCGTGATATGCGGCCTTACTAAGACACAGTCTTCCGAATGAGAAGCACCTATGCTGCCTTCAAAAAACGATTAAATTAAGGTATCTCAGTAGACAAGATGTGTCACAAGCATTGGATTTGGTGCTATTTTGTCTTCCTACCTCCATATCCAGAGGCAGCATTTTTAAGCTTTTGGACGCAGCCAAGTTGTTTTGGGTTAGTTGAAAATTATAGGCAAGTATGCTGAAGCAGGCTTACTTTATTTCAATAACTACGCCTTTATATCTCCAAATTGCAACTTTATTTTTAATAAAGTGACTTTATTGGTCATAGTAGCAACTTTATTTTTCGTAATTTCAGTATTATAGCTCATAATTACATTTTTCACAATTACAACTTACAATTACTATCTCATATTTCTATTTTTTTTTTTTTACAGTATTTTATTTTTCCTAACTATGAATTGATATCTAAATATTGCTCTTTTTTTTTAAATGGCTACTTTTTTTTCACAATTTTGGTTGTATTTTTCATAATTACGATATTATAGCTCAAAATTGTGACTGTGTGTTTCATAATTGCTTCCTTTTGTCATAATTGTGACTTTTCATAATTATGATTTTTTTCATAATTGCAAGTTTATATCTTTTGATTTTATTTTTCTTAACTGTGACTTTATATCTCAAAATTCCATTTTTATTTGTCATAGCTGCATCTTTATTTTTCTATAATTGAAACTTTATTTTCCATAACTATATAGTTCCAGTTGGAACTTTATCATGATTGTGTTGTGGTTTTATGCTATACAATGTAACTTTATATGTCACAGTGTGGTTCTTATCAAACAATGCGACAGTTTTAAAGTTTATTTCACAATAAACATAACATGAAATAAATAATAAAAACATTTTTGGGGAGGTAAACTATCCCTTTAAATCTCTCTAGCTCTGAAAGAGCAACCTGTTAGCACTAACGTTTTCCTTTAGGCCTAACTCTAGTCCCAAATTAAGCCTAAAGTCTGGGTGGATGATGGGAATGTCTTTAGCAAGGATGTTAGTCCAGGATCAGACGCTACATGGCAAAATCAAGGTAAGCATCAGGATTTCATATTATGAAACATTCTTAGCTTAACAAAACAGCAACAATTCTGGATGTTGCTAATGCTAACAGTAAAACCATACACAGAGGCCTCCTCAGCAAATGTAAGATGTAATGATACTCATTGCCAACTTGAAATAAACTAATGTCTCATTACTGGACAGTTTATTATAGCTGTAAACTACTTTGAGCCTTGAAAGCCATTAGTATAAATTAAGTCAAACACATATGGTTTGTTTTAGCCAGGAGCTTAAAAAAAAAATAATAAAAAAAAATCATTTTTTAAAAAAAATATTCAGCTTCAGCTGCTTTGTTTGTTTCAAAATGTCAGTCAGGAGATGTTGCTTCCTTGTGAGGAATGAAATAACCTTTATCCATCTGGTCAGAGTCCTCATTCATGCTGCATTAGTGATGATTGTGTGGAGATATAAATCTGTCTCTGTACTGTCTGTTACTCTCGGGGACAGAACATGTCCTACGTTCCAGTAATGAGATGAAGTACGTTTGGAATCTGTGAGTAATGATGGTGTAAGGATGAGTCTTTGCTTAATGTGCACAACCTAACACACTACTCACTGGTGGACACCTGTGTCCTGTCTCGTGTAGTCAGAATTGGACAGAAATGATCTGGAACACATCAACGGCAGACGATTAGGGAGGTTTTCTCTTCCCTCCTCGGTCTTTTGCGTTTTCCCCAAAACAACATATTTTATTGTCAACCGAGACAAATGGTCTGCCTATATCTGGCTGTCACTAGTAAAATTACATCAAGGTGAAGTCATACATAGTTTGTGTGCCAGATATCTACACTATAAATTCTTATGTTCTTGTTCTGTGGGGTGCAAACATCTAAGACCTATATATGGCATTTTTTTTAATTTAACACTTTTTCTTTTTTTTTTATTACAGATTAAAGTTTTGAATATGAACCAATTTGTACTTTGTATAGAAGCAAATCTGTAAAAGTAATAAATAAATGAGTAAATGTGAATAACTGATCAATAATTATGTGTACTTCATAAAAGAAATAAATGCATAAATAATGCAGTGGGGTAACTATGTTTTACATTTCCTCATAAATTTAAGTCATAAATTTAATTTACTAATTTAATACATGTATATACATTTATGTATTTATAAAACCTTTTATTGATTTGTATTCCTGCTGATATTTCCTTCTACTATTTAAATGAACAAATTAGTAAACTAATAAATACATTTATGAATACATTTTAAATACAGTTTCCCTATTGGATAATGTATTTATTTATGTATTGATCACTTTCTTTTGGATCATGTATTTATTTATGAATTTATTACTTTCTTGGGTAGCATCCATCCATTCATCCATCCATTCACCCGCTTTATTTAAATTACATGTAGTTTAATTGTAATTATTTAAAATATTTATTTAGTAAATATATTAATCTCAGATTTTCATTGAGGGCTTCTGGACTCCACAATATGTGAATGTTAGAAAGAGAGATATGAGTACATATACTTGTGATTACATTGGTGAGTAACTGTCTTTCAGTGGAAACTGTCTAATGCGGAGATCTTCCACACAGCAGAGTGCCGGATTTGTTAGTAAGTGTTATGAACACATGTTGATGGTATTACAAGTTTAGATGGCATCAGGGGAGCTGGACTCCTCCACACTGCCACTCACATTCATGCTTTCCCCTCCTTCCTCATCTGCTGTTATTTACTGTCACTCCCCATTTGTTCTGAGACCTGCAGCATTGCTCTACTGGCCTCTCTTGCACATTATCTCTAGTAAACTCACTCCACTGATTTATATGTCAGTCACCTTTTTGCTGTCTTCCACTGTAAAAAATGAACAACAAATCAAGGCAGAATTGAGATTTGAGTTAACACTTTGTATAGCCAATCTAAATTTCATTGTTAATTAAAAAATATCAAACTATTTTGTTTAGCCAATAACAATTTCCAACACGCACTGCTGTGTTATAATCATGTTTGAGCTTCCACAAGAACCAATGAGGTTCATTCTCGTGTTACACAGCACATTTAAGCTTCAGCAGGAACCAGTGAGGTTCATTCTTGTGTGTTACACAGCAGGTTTGAGCTTCCTCAAGAACCAATGAGGTTCATTCTCGTGTTACGCAGGACATTTGATCTTCCGCAGGAACCAATGAGGTTCATTCTCGCGTGTTACGCAGCACGCTTGAGCTTCTGCAAGAACCAATGAGATTCATTCTCGTGTTACGCAGCACCTTTGATCTTCCGCAGGAACCAATGAGGTTCATTCTTCTGTTACGCGGCACCTTTGAGCTTCCACAAGAACCAATGAGGTTCATTCTTGCGTGTTACGCAGCACGTTTGAGCTCCCTCAAGAACCAATGAGGTTCATTCTTGCGTGTTACGCAGCACGTTTCAGCTCCCTCAAGAACCAATGAGGTTCATTCTTGCGTGTTACGCAGCACGTTTCAGCTCCCTCAAGAACCAATGAGGTTCATTCTTGCGTGTTACGCAGCACGTTTCAGCTTCCGCAGGAACCAATGAGATATGTTTTCAGGCGTCACACAGGTTTGATTGAGCTTCTATATATGTTCACTGATCAATGTTTATATGTAAATAAAAGCCTAAATTAAATCTGTTCATCATATTAAGCGATTGAGTCTCTTCGGAAAATTTGTACTAAACCGCTCAATTCATATAGATTAGTTTTACAATCTTTTTATGAACTTTTTGAAGTGTCAAAGTGTCGTAGCTGTCAATGGAGGGACAGAAATCGCTCAATTTTATTAAAAATGTCTTCATTTGTGTTCCAAAGATGAACTAAAGTCTTACAGAGCCTAGTCGCAGACTAAAATGCATGTTTGAGCTCTTTTAACTAAAAAGCAACTTGCACTGGCATATCTTAAAATATGTCAGTCCCTCTCAAAATGCACACCAGTAATGTTTTTTTTATTTTTTATACCTTTTATAAAAGCTACTTAAATGCCTTAATTGAACTAAGGCCTAATGCTGGTTTAATCTAAAGCCTGTCTGTGAAAACATGCCCTCGAGTGCCAGTAATGTATGGTGTGTCATACACACAGTAGAGCCTTTCCGCATATAGACCATATTTATTACACCAAATGTTTATGTTTCTCTATGGATGTTGCCATACAGATTTATGATTGTTTAAATTCTGAATCAAAAGTAATGTGCTGTGCACTTTTCTTTTATATATATATATATTTTATTATATATCTGTAGGTAGTTTCTTACTTAGATGTAGCTAAAACCAGTGATTTACTATTAAACAAGCTCACTCTCCCACATTGGCATCAGATTTTGTTTCTCACTGTATCTGACCCTCCTTTCCTTCATAAAATGAACAAGGAAATATTTAAGATATCAGGATTTTAGCATGTTAGGATTGTTCTGTCACTCATTGTGGCTGTGGCTAGTTAAGGGAAAAATGATTTGAGAGCTTTAACCACTCATCACTTTATCTTGTCATGTCTAGTTATGACACTGTCAGAACCGGTGCATGTTTTGTTTCATGTGTATCTCAGTTGCTTTACAACATTATCCAACTGATGTAATGGTTTAGTGAGAAGCCATCAATCTGAAGTTTTACTGATGTTTATTTCTCTCTCTCAAGCTGGCCAAAGTTGATCTCATTGTTCTGGCTGGATTCAGCCATTTTGAATGAAAAGAGCTGTAGAACAGCTAAATATTCAGTTTAAACATTTTCAGCAAGGAAGATTTGCTGGATACAATAGTTTTGATTCTGGTGTTAATTTCATTTAAATAAGACGTTGGATGAAACTGATCCAACGTGATCTCATGAGAATACGTGTGTATTTTTACCACGTACATTTACGTACGTTTTCATACACACAAAAACGTACAACATTGACGTATTTATAGCATTAAAACGTAAAAATACTTCCGTATTAACAGCAATAAAACGTAAATCATGTAACGTGAATGTATATGAATTCCCATGTATTAACATTAAAATCGTGGCATTAATGTTTTAAATCTGTTGTATTCAATTGTCATATCAATACGTTTTTAGTCGAATTCATTGAATGCAGTTTACTCATCTACTTAATATGAAAATAACATTTCTGTTCGTGACTTGTGCTGCAAATTCGTTTCGGAGGATTAAAAAATATTAAACAACACTACACTTTGAAACCTTATTAAGCCCGCGCTTGTTATGATGCAAATTTGAAAGTAGCGCCACCCTCAAGAAGCTTTACGACATGGTTTACGGGACTGATATCGAACGCTCATTGGTTCTCACCTGCTTCGTCACAGATTGCGACATGCCGTGTTTCAGTGGATTGACATTTGAAATGAGTGCGCGCCTTCACAGAGGGATTCATATTTTAATGGATTAATAAATTCAATTCTGCTCTGTACCCTATTAAAAAACTATTACCACCATGAGAAATACGACTGCAATTATCATCATTTGAACTACTTTTGGTAACACTTGACATTTTCGTAATAAATACATTATTGTGATTACGCTTGTTTGTCTGTTATTCTTTTATTTATTAACAGTATGTAGTTTTAAGAAACGGTTATGGATAGGTGTAGGATTAGCGGCTCAAAATATCGTTTTAATGTTGTATATTTACTAAAATGGTTATTTTTCTACACATTTCTGTCTATTTATGTTTTATTCTTTTAACATTCTGTATAAAATGGGTATGTTTAGGTTCGGGATGGGGTTTAGGGATCTTACATTTATCTACAAAACGATAAAATTATACATATAACTTTATGACATGAAAGTTTTAGTGCTATAATTACGTCAATATTGTACGTTTTAGCACCTTTCTAAACGTACAAGAATGTTGGGTCTTTGAAAGTTACGTATTAATACCTACATATTAACAATGAGACCAGGCTGACTCATCATGAGACTAGGCTGACTGATCAGTTACGGCAGATGCATTTCCAGGAACTGTAGTCCCACTTGACCAAAACCATCCCACCATTCCCGATTATTATTTAAAAGCTTGCCTGTGTGTTCATTTGTAGTGCAGGTCCATTACGGAGTGCTGCAAATGCAATTTTCTATGGCCAAAAAGTCATGAAAATTGCTGAGTCATCTGGCGTTGTTCAATATTCAACACTGAAGTATGTCAGCCAGTTACCAGATGTGCACAAATGTGCAAGTCACTGAATGAATCCCATATCGATATTTATCCATCCTAAATACTGTGTAAGATTGGTACATTTTACCAACTGTGCATCACAAATAATAGAAGCAGTAGAAAACAGCAATTCAAAATGATACTTTCTCAGATGATTTTTTTTTTTCAATTATGTTTGTGTATGCATTTGAGATATTACTCTCAAGCCCTTGCATTACTGAGGATGAAGATTGTGACACGGTTGATTTGTCTTTACTTTCCAAAATGGCAGTGTGTGGAAGTCAGCACAGTTTTTAAATGTCTATGGGGCGGTTTCCCGGACAGAGATTAAGCTTAGACCTAGAATAAAATGGCCCTTTAAACCAGATTATCAGAAATCTGCTTTCTCTGTCATGGTTTAAAATAGTCCTAGACTTAGTCTAGTCCAGAGTTCAATAAACTGATGCCCTGGAGTAGCTGTAGTCTTCCTCCAGGAATAAATGGAGGCTTAAATTAAACCTACTAGGAGGCAGGTTTAACTTCAGATTAACATTGTTTTTCAAAGACACATGTATTACTTGGATATATATCAATATTGATATACACTGTGAGTGTGAGTGTGTGTGTGTGTGTGTGTGTGTGTGTATATAAATATCATCAAATAGTTGATTTATTTCACTAATTCCATTCAAAAAGAGAAACTTGTATATTATATTCATTCATTAAATTGAATTAAAAGAAATAAACATTTGAAATATATCAGTCTGTGTGTAATGAATGAATATAATATACAAGTTTCTCTTTTTGAATGGAATTAGTGAAATAAATCAACTATTTGATGATATTCTAATTATATGACCAGCACCTGTGTGTGTATATAATTTTTTTTTAATTTTTTTTTTATGCTGTTCACTTTATTTAAACAATTTATGTTGATTTATCACCATTGTTTCTGGTTCAAATGTGATTGCTTCATGTTAAATTGACTTGAAATTGTTACTAGAACTCATTTGATGTTTTCATTTTGAAATAACATGTTTCAGTCAAGTAATCCAATCAAACAAGACTTTCACTTCCCATCATGCTTTGCACTAGGGATGCACCGATCCGATAGTCAGATCGGGTATCGGCCCCGATACTGCCATTTTTGCCGGATCGGGTATCGGCCGGATGGGACCGATCCAAATCCGATATTGTGCGTGTACTATTCTGTGTTATTGTTAAGTTCGCGTAAATGCCTCCCTCCGCTGCGGCTGTCAGTCATTCTCCATTCAGCATTCAGACTGCGTGTTGCGTTCGGTTATGACAGTCAACACAATAAAACTCTCTCCAAGATGAATCGATGTTTCTATTATTATACTTCATCTGTAGACAACGATACCGGTAATACAATACGCATCAATATATCTTCACTTTGTGCTTTGAACTTTTCAATGCGGAGTGCTGTGCGCCGTGACTCCATGATGCTTCAAGCGCACAAGCGCTTCGTGCCGCTCTGTTTGGGAGCCGTTCATATTATAATACTTTTGCACAATGAAAGATTGTTAATAGCATTTTTTTTGTTCTGTCCTATCTATCATATGTTGCTGCCTCATTAAAAAAAAAAAAAAAAATCTGCTATAAATTTAAAAGAAATGTCTTTTAATTTTATAGTATAGCCTATATTTATATATAAATATATTTAGTTTATGCCATGTATGACTCAAACATTAATGAAAAACAAGCCATGAGCCATGTCTTCCAAACTAGTGAAGCTATTGGTTTATTTACAGTTGTTGCTCTGATGCACAATTATTTAATAAATAATTCACTACATTTGTTTGAATGTAATATAATTAGTCTGGTGCAACTTCACACATCCAACAAGGTGCATGGAATAGAAAATAAATAATTTAGGAACAAAACCAGCAACACTTATGGCGTGGAGGGGTCAGAAATAAACAAAAAACTGGAGCAAAACTTTTGAGATATATATATATATATATGATATATAGCTCCAGTTTTTTTATTTTCAATACTCATTTTCCTCAGAATAGATACACGGTACCAGCTGCTCTCTCTCTCTCTCTCTCTCATCTCTCCGACAGCGAGTCGACACACAAACCCTCCTCCCTTCACTTACTCGTTTCATTTGTTCTGGATGAATATCGTTGGTGTTACAGGGCTTGAATTTCGCCATGGGATTGCGCATAATTTTACTCATTCCCACAGATTTTGTGCTCACACCCAAAGTGTGCACACATAATGCCACCTCTCAGTACTAAATTGTTCTTTCAGTTCTTTTTCGCTGCTTATTGTGCTTAAACAGTCAAATACACACAATATAATGTAAAAATGGCAGTCTTGGTGAGTATTCACATAAACACAGTCATGTTATGTTTTAAGTGAACATAAACAGTTGAGAAAGAAAACACATGTGTAACAGTATAATGGATCCGTGCGTCAGGTCTTAAAGTGACAGCAGCCTAATATGCCTGCTGCTGAATTATGAGATAATATTAAAAATATCTATATGGCAGTTTTTCCCCATGGTATCGATGTCAAAACTGTGGCTAGTGAGCAAAAAAAGTTAATGTTAATCTGGATGCTTTTATACACTGCCATCTGGAATACTTGATACTAATTGGTCATTTGCAGCATTCAGCGGTTGAATATTTCTGAATAATTACATTCTTTGTAGTTCAGTTTTCTAACCCTTACTGAAAATTATGTTTTAATAGTTTTAGTTTAACAATAACAACACTGTTTCCTATGAAAGCCCGTTTCCGCCACTAAATAAAAAAATATAAACAGTAATTGCGACTTTTTATCTCAGAATTCTGACTTTTTATCTCACAATTGCGAGTTATAAAGTCACAATTCTGAGATATAAACTCACTATTACCGTTTTTATTTTTTTATTTAGTGGCGGAAAAGGACTTCCATAGTTTCCAATTTGCTACGTCAGTTTAAAAAAAACACAACATTCACAATTCAATTCTGATTGTCTCAACCCTGGTGCTATTGTTTGTGGATTTCAACTTTGTGATATTTAATCCAAAAGGAACTCATTGGACTGAAGGTTTCTCCTCAATTTGGTGGTAAATAATACTATTAAATACCATTAAAACGTATCAGTTATGTTCAGTAGCTTCTCAAAAATTAGTAGTTAGTTAGTAGAAGTCAGACTCCTATGCCAGATTTCAGTTCAAACATGTTTGTTGTATACTTGTCCTGTGCTGAATATTTTACTTGATATTGTGGTAGTATCATCAGGCCTCTCTATGTGTTTGCATACTGAGTGAGTCATGGCGGATACTTTTCACAGTGAATTACACGGCTGTTTCGGGGTGGCCCAGAACAAAACACGTTTTCTGCTTGCAAAATTTCCCAGCAGTCCCCCTGCTTCAGAGGCGAAAAGTCGCCTTGCTTTGCCAAGCCCCATTCTCTTGTCTTCCCACACACAATCTCACACACAGTGGGCCTCGGATCTCTTTTAAATAAGCACAATTACCATTAAAAGACGAAATGATATGACCTGTCAGTTGATTCCTTTTTGAGATGCAGTTTGGTTAACAGAGATGGAGGATGTTCTCATGAACTCAGAAACTCTCTGTGGGTTGGACTCAATCACATTTTTAGATTTCATGATGGCAGTTTATCATAAAGTATGATAATGATCGCAAAAGCTCAAGACCACACAAGTGGTCAGAATATCTGCTTTAGGGCTTAGATGCATTGTAGCCTCTGATCTTGGAAGTACAAGAGCAGAATCATCTCCAGTAAATTCAGTAAACTTGACCTTAACTGCATTTGTCAATGTTTGCAGCTGCACTCATCAACAGAGGAAGGGACGTCATCCAAGGTTGACAAAATATACAGTTCACTACTAGATTAGCACCAAACCAGCATCAACCAGCCTGGGTCAGTATTGAAATTCATTGCAGAAAAACAGCTCCCTGATAACCTGATCTATTTCTTTTCGTGAGACTGTTATGGACTGAGATGTTTCCCAGTTCTTGCATCACACACTGGGAGCAGTAGAGAAGTGATGCACATCTAGGACAGCTTCATGATGTTGTCTACAGGGCCTCCTGTATATATGTGATTGGAAAGTCTGGTCTCACATGGACGTCATGTTTCTCCAGCTCGCGTCTACAAACATCTGCTTCTCATCTCATTGTCATCTTGCTCACGCAAACACAAGAGTCCAATCCTTCTCCTAACCTCACTGCGCTCATAACCAGCTGAATGTTTGTTCATCTCATTCCTCATGATTCATAAGAAAGACATTCCCCATTAGCAATGTTTGTATTAATCATAGTTTTTGACAGAAATGTCCTTTATGTTTAGTCAGTATTCATTAAATTTAATGAAATGCAATATTTTAGTTGATCAAAATAACATTTTTTGCTGTGTTTTCCATGTAATTTCAGATTTAATGCAAATTTAATTTGTAATATTAAGTTTATTTTGTGTATAAAGCTCAAATTCTCATATAAATATGATTGAAAGCGCTAACTGACCCATTAGCAACGCGGCTTGTTTACGTTCATTCGGTTCTTTCAGCACAGACTGTTCAATCCCCAGCATGCTATGCTAAAAACATTTTCTAGCGCACTGCTAATATCTTGCATTGTTGCATCATATTTTTGTCAACAGGTTGTTGTAATCACCTACAGATTTAAAATCTGTCATGTATTCACCCGAATTTTGTTCCAAAACCACATGACTTTCTATTCTCCATAGAATACAAATTTGGACCAAAAACAGAATTTGAACTGGAGCTTCAAAAATAATGCATATGAACCGCCTTTGTGTGAAGGACAGAGCAAATTGTAAGTTATTATTCACTGTAGTCTTCCATCAGAACGGTTTGATTTATTAACTAATCATTCAGACTGATTTTGTGAACCGATTCATTGAAAAGATCTGATGGATGCTCTTGAATCTCTTCAGAAGATGTAACAAGTCACATGCATTTATGATACTTTTATGATCTGTTTGCATTTTTTCACCTGAAAACCTCCAGTGTCCAGCAAATTTTTCAGAATTTGTCCCTTTCTGTTCCATGCTGGAGGAAAGTAAGCACTTTCATTAGTCATTTCATTCAAGATTAAGTCTGCACATTACTCCCGTTTCTCCCTCTAGCTTTCTTTCTCTTTTGTCTCTCATTTACTCACTCCGAAACCTAGTACACTTCTGCCAGACGCTGCACATGGCAGGCTTCGGAGTTTAGACATGGTTGTGTGATGCCAAAAGTCAGGGGTCAGGGCGGAGGTCGAAAGTCCCCAGGTTACAGGGGTATATGGAGGATGAAAGACAGACAGTGCTTTACTGTCGTCTCCATGGCTGTCATATATCTATGTGCAAAAAGAATGCTCTCTCGCTCTTCATCTCTCCTTCTGTTTTTCTGCAAAGGAGCAAGTGGTGTCCATATGTTCGTTGGTAGCTCTGTATTTGGAAATTGTAAGAAATGTGTTAACTTAATAGTGTATTTAGGTTCTGAATCATCTCAGAACGCCACCGTTCCCATTGAGATCCTACTTTACAAATTATATCATCTGTTTCTGATGATCTCAGTCTGATGTCACTTCCAACTTTAATTCTATGGAGTGTTGTGCAATGATGCATGATTTCACCGCCTGAGGGAACATGCAGTATGTGTGCTTTGCCCTGCAGCCATAGAGACATCTGCAGTTTCACATTTTTGTGGACATATGGCTCTAGGAAACACGCTACTTCCAGATGTGAAAACTTCACTCTTAACTGTGTTGTTTACCAGAAGTTGCGACACAATTCTTCTGTTATACAAGCTCTCCAGTAATTTCCGGACCGTTTTTGTGCTTAAAATGAATGCAGTCACTCCCATCAAACCTACTGAGCAATAAAGCTTCAAACAGTTTTCAAACCTTCGGTTACATGTGCTGTATTTCCATGTTTCGACTGGGCTCCACTGCATGTAAACAGTAAATCGAGCCTGGGTCCTGCCTAACTGAGGTGTATTGTGTATGGTATTGTTCTGATACCATACCCTGGTTTTAGGTGCGTCCCATTACTGGACAAGGTCCCACAGTCACTTCATGTGCCTGGCACTTGCTCAACACTACTATGGCCCTTGAATTGGAGCCAATGGGGCAGGTATTGTCCTTCAGGACTGTCCTAAGAGTAGTGATTTATTGTGAAGGTTGAGGAGATTGGTCACAGGGAGCATAAAGGAGGTGTGCATCATGGGAGTTTGAAGGGTGGATGAAAAAGCTTGAGGTTAAGGTTGAATTTTAGAAGTTCTGTATTGTAAATGTGTCATGGCACAGAAGAAAGAAGATTTTGCTAGAAATATCTGCGCCTCATTCTCATTTGATCTCAGTGGTGCCAAACACGGTTTGGCTTTGTTAGTTCTTGGATGGGGGGGTGGCATGGTGGCTCAGTGGGTAGTACTAGTGGCTCACAGCAAGAAGGTCCCGATCCCTGGTTTTACTTTGGATTGAAATTTCCCACACAATCCACAGACTTTAGTTACAAACCCGAACTCGACCCAAACCCAAAGCTATTCATGAAACATTAATCCAAACCCGACCTGGAACCCATGAGTTTTTCGGGACTCATCGGGCTCGGGTTGGGTAGCAGACCTCTAGTGTGTTATCCCTGTGGAGGTCTGGCCATTCATCCAGAGTGTTTCCCTGTCTATGGCCCAAGACTCTGGGATAGACTCCAGATTTCCTTGCAGTTGTATTCAGAGAAGCGGTTTGGAAGATGGATGGATGGATCTGAGCCTGTCCTACCCTTACTAAAAGGTACATGATACAAAGATGGTATCAAATGCTAAACTCATGTTACATTGAGTTTGCACAATGTTGGGCACTTTAGTCAATTTGGTCAATGATAGTATAGGAGAGGTGTCATGTTCATGAATGCCGGAGAAAAGTACTTGACATTTGTATTCGCTGAAACATTATAATTTGCGTTGGAGATTATTTTTTGTAAATAAAGTGTTTTTTTGTTTTTTTTTTGCACAAACAAAGCACTCATGTCGCTTCATCTAATTGAGGTTAAACCACTGGAGTCACATGGATTACCTTAATGATGTCTTTACTACCTTTCTGGGGCTTGAAAGTAGTAGTTGTGTAGGCTGTCAATGGAAGCACAGAAAGCTCTCAGAACAATCTTCATTCATGTTCTGAAAATGACTAAAAGTCTTACGGTTTTGGAACGAGATGAGGGTGAGTAGTTAAAGTATTAGTTCACTTTCAAATTAGTTCAAAACAAATTTGTCGTCTAAAGGTAAAAGTGAACGCTGCCTCTTTAAAATCGTTAGCTGTAGTGCAGTTGCGCATGAGTTCGCAACTTCGCACCAGTTAGCTGTGTAGTCGCTGTCTGAAGATGTCGGCAGAAGCGAGTGGCTGTTTTGCAGAATGGAAATATTCCAATTACTTCACTTTTTTGACACAGGTAGGCAAGAACATTACGGTAAAATGTAAGCTATATATGTCCTAGGGAGAAAAAACTGTGCACGCTCTCTGAGAGACTGTCTTCAGTCAGTGCGCTCTCAACCAAAGTGCACACACATAGCCGCCTCTCGCGAGTGTGAAATTTTCGCTGTTTATTACACATAAACGTTCAAATACACAAACAGTTATGTCAAAATGCCCGTCTTGGCGTATTTTCGCGTTCGTCATGTGAACAGTAACTGTAACAGCATATTGTCTCCGTCCATTAGGTCTTGGTGACAGCAGCCTTTAAAACATGCTACTGTCTACTATTGGCTCTCTGTATTATAAATGATAATCAAACAACAAAAGAAAAGCTTTAATAAGGATTAATCTATATTTAATTTATACAGTTGTGACTATACAGAATTATTTTAGATTTGATTTTTCAGTTTCTGTGGTATTTTTACTTACTACTATTAAACCTACATGGAAAAAAAATATATAGCATTGTTTTATTTGTATTTTTATATATTTTTACAGTGGTATCGAGTATTGTGCATTTTGTGGTTGTACTACTAGATTTTTGATATCGTGACATCCCTATTTGTTACTAAAAAATTTTTTTTTTTTAGTATTATAAAGTAAATAAAAGTATTATAGTATATGTTTCAATAAAATGTAAAATATTTTAAAAAGCTATAAAAGGCTAAACTATTCCATGTTTGAATAAATTATTAAAAGAGTTTCCTTTCTATTGTCTATCCGGTCAAGGTTTATAGGGATTTTAAGAAGTAATTAGTAAGTTACTTATTGAGTAATTAAATTACTTTTCAGACAGAGTAATTAGAAAAGTATTTTAAATACAACATTGATGATGTAATTAGTAATTAATTACTTTTTTGAAGTAACTTACCCAACACTGCCCTCAAGCCATCCTAGGTGTATATGACTTTATTCTTTCTGATGAACACAATCGTAGAAATATTAATAAACATCCTGACTCATCCGAGCTTTATAATGGCGTTACCAAACGAGTATGAGCTCGGATAAGTCAGGATATTTATTAATATTTCTATGATTGTGTTCATCAGAAAGAAGAAAGTATACACCATGGAACTTTGGCTTGCTTAGTTGGGGACACTTGACATTTGATATTCAACAGTGTTTTGATCTGCCTGCATTGACACCATTTTATGCAAACTGAACTGAGCTGGAGGATGGCATCGCTGTTCACTCAAGTGCTAATATAAATAAATTAACTAAATTAATGACTGTTGATTCTTACAACCGAATGAATCAATACTGGATTTACTTAAGATGGACAATGACACCATTTCCTTTAAGAGCTGCTGTGAAGCCAAAATGATATACCAGTTATCACTGTGAAGCTGCTTTGACACAATCTGCATTGTAAAAAGCGCTGTATGAATAATAATAACTTGACTTGACCTAGGATGACTTGAGGGTGAGTAAAGCCTGGGGTAATTTTCATTTGAAAATGAACTAATACTTTAACTGAAAGATTTGTTTATTTTTGGGTGACCTAGCCCTTTTAAATGTGACGAAATATCATGGTAATACAATGGCAGCTAAAGCTATTTATCTTCTTTTTCTGTAAGTGTGACCTTAATGTTGATGGTTCAACATCAACATCTGGATGCTGATGTTTCTATATAGCATGTGTGATTATGTTCAGTTCCAGCTGGTAATAGATATGAGCAGGTTCCTAATGTTAGCGTGACTGTATGGGCTGCAGTTTCACATTCTGGAGTCCTTCTTTAGAAATGTTTCCAGAGCTTTGTCATTTGAATTTAATCCAGGTGTTGACTACACTTTTGCAGTGAATGATGTTTTTCCACATTAAGTATGCTCACTGGACATCTCTACCTCCCACTGGGGCTGAAGTGGGGTCATTTTCTCCTTCAGCCTGCCTGAAAGTACTATCACTACTGTACCTCAAGCAGAGCTAAAGATAGAGCCAGCTTTAGACCTGGAATCAGCAGTGTGTGTGTGTGTGTGTGTGCACGCACATTAGGGTATATAATGTGTTTTACTGTCTGTGTATGCGAGGAAGAATGAATGACTTAGAATTAAAGACATACAGGCTTTGAGTTCTATCTGTGCTTGATCAGAAACTCAAATGTCTGGTAAAGTGACGTTCTTTTTTATTTCTTTTGCTCCGGGATAACTTTAGGACAATACATTTATATTATCTACAGCCAAAATAATTTATGAAATAAATGTGTGTGTGTGTGTATTTTTAAACTTGAAAAGAAGGCAAGCAGTTTTGCCTATAGTCAAACTTCCTGTGTTCTAAATATCTAAATAACCGCTGCTAAATCAGAAGTTGGTGGTTCTGGATGGTTGTGTAAGGATGTAGGTATTTCTTCATGTAATGTACATTTTAACATCGACACAATTCTTATTTGCTGCCTTCGCCGTAATTGCAGTTCAACCCCTCTGAATATCTGTTTTGCTGGAAAGACAAACCACTGTTTACAGTCAGAATACTTTAGCCTCCATAAACAATGATGTTGAAATGTTCAGTTGAACTTTAGTTGGTTGGTTTTAGTAATTCATGTGAGAGAATGTGGCTAGCATTCATGTGAAAATAAATTCTATTGTTGTGTAAGTATGTCTCTGTGTGTGAATATTGTGAGGTTGAATGTTCTCAAGGCCAAGTGGTTTTACAGCACACACAGTTTCTTCTAAATGAGTCCATTTCCTTCAGCTCTTACTGAGACACTGTAACCTCCAACTACATAGATCTCCACCACATTACTTCTATTGGCTCTCAGGCTCTTAAACCACATCCACACTGGAGCCAGAAGAATGTTAATTGCCTAGTTCGTCTTTTTTAAGAGTTAGTCTAACCTACAGTATAGTAGGTGTATTAGCCCCCCTCAGGTGTAAGTGGACAGTTATAAGCCAGTTATAGATTTGAGCAAATTCTAGATAAAATATAAAACAGTGGTTCTCAGCTGGGGGTTGAGAACCAAGATTTAAACTGCAGTCATATTTCTTTACTTACATTTCTTTATATGGGTCGTTGATGAATAAGGTTTTTAAAAGTGTAAAAAAACATAATGGAGACATAAATAATTTTTATGTTTTCTTAAGTGTTAACAAAAAAAAAAGTTTTTAAGATATTACAACATTTTCCATGTTTTATAGTGGTTGTACCGAATGACTTGATGTTTTCGGGACGTGTAACAGCAAGTGAAAACATGAATTTTTCAAAGAGTTAGTTACTTTGCTTCATGACCATGTGGTCCTTTGCAGGTGTCTGAATGATGTCACATCCTGTCACATTGACTGCATGACTTGATCTAAAATGGTCCCTTTTTATATTGGTTACACCGAATGACATCAGTTAAAATTAATTTTTCCGGATGTTCTTTCTCATAACAAAGCAACGACTTCTACATGTAATCTTAATACCATTTTGCACTATGTTGATCTATGATGTTATAAAATCATGGCAGAATAAAAAATATATACATTTATTACATTTTAAGATATTTTAATCACAAATAAAATGGCTGTATTGGCCTTTGGACGGTTAAACCGAATGACCTTTTGACACTTCAAAATCTTTAAAATACCTTTATATGTAGCAAAATATAATGAAAACCTTTTGGATTTAATAAAAGAGATCTAGTTGTACTACCTTACATACTTCGGATGTCATAGCTTTGTTTTTTATTATTATTAAGGCCTTTGGACAGAAAAATGACCCGTCACGTCATTGACCCAAATATTGAATTTTATTAGAATCACCAAATGAACTCCCAGTTTGCAGGGTTGTAGACTTGAGTCACATGACTTTGACTCGACTTGGACTCGAGTCCCAAATATGCGACTCTACTTATGCCTGCTACGGACTGTGTGATTTTGGCAATCATAAGATCATTACAAATCACACTTTACCACATGGATCTAATAATCTTGGGTACGACATGTACGTAGACTGTACAATGATGACACCTATTGAATCATAGGCTACGACGCATGTTAGTATAGAAGAATAAAACGTCATCAGTGTGCGCTAGAGGTAAACAAATAGAGCAAGATGAATCGCTAATTTTGCTTTTTATGTGCGCTGAAAAAAAAAAATAGGAGGAAGCGAAAGAGGAGAATATTGACACTGTCATGGCTAGGGAAAACAAGCCAAATTGGCATGCCAGTTTTGCAAATGGAGCTTGAGTTGTTTTAAGTTTTAGCGCCACGTCGCGTTGATCAATACACCATTTTATGTTGCATTTTTATTGGATAGTTAGTAGATGCAAGTCATAGCAGCAAACACTGATCATGCTTAATTTCTGACACTGTCAGAAAATTATCGCAGGCTATCTTCGGTCGCAAGACCGTGACAACAGCCCTCTTTGAACCTCTCTCACTGTACAACATGGGACCACCGTTTAGGAGACAAGACCACAGAAATCACCACAATTGGTGATCTTTTGTCTGGCAACAATGACTTGCGACTTGATTTGGACTTGAGCCAATGTGTTGACACATTATAGAGGTAACTATAAAGTTTACTCTATTCATATTTCTGTTCGCCCACTCACTTTTATGTCTTTCGGGAGAAATGGAAGAATTAAAATGCTGTAAATCCTACAGGCTCTGACTGCATGGTAGCTAGGGCTGAGACAATACATCGATTACCTTCTATACATCGCAATACAAGGAATCTGGAACAATTCTGATTTTTTTCTGATTGTATCGCAATTCTCTCTCGAATTGATTCTGAGCCTAGTTTTTAACAGCAGATTTAGAAACGCATGTAACGTTACTCTGCTTGCTTCCAGTTCCTTTACACACACCACTTAAACCTAAAATAATCATTCATAAAGTTCGAAAAGGCTGAAGCAAATCACAAAGGTGTTCGCAGTGGGCTGTGTTTACATTAATCTTGCGTCATTAAAGTATTTTGGGCCGAGGTGCAAGTGTATTTAACCACTTACATGACTCGGCTGAACACACAAGCGCTCTCCAGTACTCTTCTTCGTGAGCATTTGAGTCTGTGGGTAAAAACTAGCCTAGAGCGCCATCTGGTGTTAAAACTCAGCTTATAATTGAGCTTATCAGGAAAATATTCAGATTCATTGTATCAGGAATCGATAATCGAGAATAGATGCATTGTCCCAGCCCTAATGGTAGCGCACGTAGTCTCTAAACTTAGTACGCAAATGTACACAAAATACATTTACTTGCATATATTTGAGGATATGAAATCATCTATTTTTCATTCCAGTAAACAAGCTTAGGCTCTCTATATTTTTTGAATTAGAAAAATTAAAGAAAACCAATACGTCAGTCATACAACGCCATGATTGCGAAGTGTCATGTGACACTTGATGTGTCACCGTGGAAATAGGAAAGCGCGTATGTACCTAATCTCCATGACAGATTTTGAATGAAGTTTGAATAATGTATCATCAGAATATGTTGAAAGAATTTATTAGAATATAAAATAATATTGGCCTACAAGAAAACACTTTTATTCATCCCATCCCTCAGTCTTTCAAATCCAACTCGAGACTGGTGTGGCGGGCAGGTGACGCTCATTAGCACTCGCACAACCGGCCTGCTTGCCACAAATGAGCTTTTACCTTTGGCTAACTCTATCCTGAATCTTTGTTACTCTTTGTTATTTTGTTAATCTTTATTTACAGTAGGTTAATTGTGAGGTCGGTGCCACTAAAGCATGTGACTTGCTTAGGGCCAGGTGTTAGTGTTCGTGATCTGTTGCCTTATCGATGATTCTCTCTACTGCTACCATTATGATTTTTTTTTTTTTTTTTTTTTAAATCATGTGAATGTCCACTTGAGTTTAAACTGGATTTATAGAGGCTACTGTAATTTCCTCAGCTCATCAGTCAATAATATCCCTGCACATAATCATAAGAGGTCAACAGGGATCAGGGACCAGGGATCGCTGGGTAAACCACAGCTCTGGCATTCCCATTCCTTCAGAATCCCTCTTCTGTCACTCTCCCGTGATCTGTTTTTTCATCAGGACAGTAGCAAGATCTTAGAGTAATTTTATACACATGCTAGTTTGCTTCATGTGGGCCATTTCTAAATAAACACGCTGTAATAAAAATGAGGGCTGTTAATCTATGTTAATTTAGTATGATTAATATATATATATTCATATCACGCACCCAAACTTAATTGCCAAATGAATGGAGACCCGTGATAATCTTATATTGACTTCTAAGGCCACTTCTAGAGGCGACCTCAGTGATTTTTCTCCCACAGTAATGCAAAGTCTTTGAATTATCTTAATTTGTGTGATTAGTTGCAATTAATTCAACTTGTCATGCAATTCATTTAATTTTGCTATTAACAGTCATAATAAAGATATGTTCTGTGTGTCGTCTTGCTGTTAAAGATATACTATTCTCTGGTATACCATAAACACAACTGTTTGCACTCATAAAAAAAAAAAAAAAAAAAAAAGATTATAATATCCATGAATAATTAAATAAAAAATAAAAAAAAGGGCACAAGTTTCCATGTTTGTTTAGCTGCACTGTGTACTCATGCTTAAACTGGGCAATTGTACAATTTAGCTGATTCAGGGTTTTAAAGGCACCATATTACAGTTTAACAAGTGTGAGCGATGTTTCTAGATCCTTAAAATGTTTCCTGCTGAGGTACATTCACATTAAATGCCAGAACTGTAGCTCTGAAGCCAAATTGTGAGGAAAGTTAAATGAGTTTTCACCAGTTAACACTGTGGTTATTTTAGCTGGATGTAGTATAGAAACCACCGGAGGTCTGCATCTATAGACATGGCGAATATTGTATTATTTTTACACAGTAGTGGTACTTTAATACATGCTTGCATTTAAATAAGTGCAATAAAATAGCTTTCCTGTAAGAATCTGGCTTATTTCCTCAATATTTGCTCAATTCTGCCGCTGTTCACACGTACAGATCACCATTCAGCATACTGAACTTTGTGACTGTGCTCGTACTAAAGGTGTGACCTTAACACTGCAGTGATATTTTCGTAGATCAAAACTTTTGTCCCCCACATCAATATTTTTTTTCACTCCTGACTAGTGGCCCCTCAGTTTTCCAGGTGTTCGTGCGCTTTCGCATGTCACGTTAGTTGTTCACCACAGCTTTGTAGTTGAGGTCACGTCTGAGAATGTAGCGTGTGTGAGAACGGCAAGCATTCGTGCTGACTGTGGTTGAGCAGTAGATTCCATTAGAGATGTGAAGACCACACTTGCTTTTATACAGTACCAAATACAGTTTGTATAAATGTCAGCTTTCGCCCTTGTGTCACTACATACTGGCCTGAAAGCGTGAAGCCTTGCATCTGCACATTGCAGGCATACAGATGTGAATGTTCCACCTGTACTGCTGTGGTTTCTCATGAAGTTTTATCATATGAAAGTATGAATGTGAGCATGTATGTGTTTGATTAGATGTGATGTAGGGGTTGCATCTCAAAATATAGACAGAATTTTAAGGCATCATAGACACATTTTTTAAGTCTTAACACACTTGATTTTGAGTTATTTATTTGATTTTGATTATTCATTTTAACTGCAGTGTTTTTTTATTATTACGTTTAATATATTTTAAATGTACTAAAATGCAATTTTATTATTTATAAATGTGTAATTTCAAATATATTTAAATACATGTCATAAAAGTTTCAGTACACTGTAAAACCTGATAAGTTACGGTAACTTAAACCATTTGAGGAAACCGATTGCCATAAACTATTTAAATTTTAAAACCAGTAACGGAAACTCGTATACATGTAGACATTACAGTAGAGTAAACTCAACTGAAAGATTTTAAGTTTATTTAATTCATTCCGTTTGAATTCAGGTAACAAATCTAACTAAATCTTAACAACTAAATGACATTTTAGCTGATCTTAAATGCTTATCAGTATATTTGGCAGTACCATTTTTCAAAGACAATAGAAGTAATTATGAAATTACATATAAAGGGGTACTTAAAGGGTTAGTTCACCCAAAAATTAAAATTCTGTTATTAATTACTCACCCTCATGTCATTCTACAGTGAGGCCTGCATTGCCAGCAAGATCATTAACACTTTCAGATGCCCAGAGGCTACTAAAAACTTTTAAAACAGTTCATGTGACTACAGTTGATCAACCTTAATGTTATGAAGCGATGAGAATACTTTTGTTTCTTTTGTTTTAAATCAGTGGTTTGGAGCGCGTATCAAACTGCCAAAGTCACGTGATTTCAGTAAACAAGGCTTTGTTGCGTAACAAGTGTTTCGAAATTTCAGTGATTCACCACTGGGGGGTGTGACTCTGGCAGTTTGATACACACTCCAAACCACTGATTCGAGACAAAAGATTCGTAAAGCTTTGAAGCTTCATGAAGCAATGTTTTGAAATCGCCCATCACTAGATATTGTCGTTATTTTGTTTTTTTGGGGCACAAAAAGTATTCTCGTCGCTTCATAACATTAAGGTTGAACTATTGTAGTCACACAAACTGTTTTAAATGTAACTTTAGTAGTTTTCTGGGCATCTGGAAGTGTTAATTATCTTGCTGGCAATGGAGGCCTCACTGAGCCATCGGATTTTATCAGAAATATCTTAACTTGTGTTCCGAAGATGAACGAAGGTCTTACGGGTGTGGAACGACATGAGGGTGAGTAATTAATGACAGAAATTGCATTTTTGGGTGAACTAACCCTTTAAGTGAGTAAAAAAACACTCTAAGTTCAGCTAATTGCATTTTAATAAAAAATTCAAATATTTCTTCATTTATTTGCAATTAACATCCAGTTAAGTGTCTAAAAACATTACATTTAGTTCACTGTTAAGTATATTTTTACCTTTTTTTTAAAGTATGCTAAAGTGTTTTTCACAAGGATATGTAAGCAGCATTTGGTTTTGGAACCCAGAGCCAATAGTGTGACATTCCATTTTTGGACATGTGGCTTTTTGAATGAGCTACAGTGCCCTAAAATGCTGTCTAGATAAGCAGATCACGAGGCTTTGAGATCATATGTTTTTTTGTTTGTTTTTTTTTTCTTTCTTTTTTTCCCCTCCCCAGTACACATATAATGCATTGCAATATTCTTAGTAAAGAAAAAAAAAGAGAGAAAAAAGATGGTGAATGAGGTGAGAAAAAAACTTCTTATAAAATCCTTAAAAAACATCCATAAAATCTTGATTTATAGTTATAGCTCCGTTTTAATTAAACAATTTGTGTTGTGTATTTTTATGCTTAAAGTTGTTTTGTTAGCATAGCAACATGCTAATGTCACAGTCAAATGAAATCAATTGTGAGTTCATTCTTCTGTACAGACTACTTTTGTCAAGTTGCTGCCTATGTAATTTTTTTTTTTTTTTTTAATAAATGAGATTGCATATCAGTTCAGATGCTGCCTATGTAGGCAGGAGATGACTTGGAACAGAGCCTACTGTAGGTGTTGTCTCTCAGCCATGAAAAGAAGAAGTGTACAGGCCTGAAACCCACATGGAACACCACAGTCACTTTCACTGTCGCTCAGTCACACCTCTCACTTTCATCCTCTCTTTTTCATTTCCATTCTCGTTGTTATGTGCATTATCTTACATTCTTTTTCCCCTGTTGTATGGTTTTTCTTCTGTACTCCTCTCACACTCCCTATGAGTGACCCTCGGATGGTCCATAATTATGGTCTTCAGTTAAGGAAGTGGTTAAATGCTGCTTACACTACCACAGTCGTAACTCACTGCAGTCTTCAGGCTTAATGGAGTGTCAAATTCAGCTAAATGTTAAGGACATTGAAGAGAGACACTTCTCTACTATAATACTTCTCTACTGTATAGTATGTGAAAAACAGTACTCCAAAAGAGGTATTCAGATGCGTTTTGGTCGATCAGATCACAAGTAGACGAGGGAGACACATTGCCGTTTACACCTGGTGTTTTAATCCGTCTCTTTTGTCCACTTTCAACCTCCAGATTTCTTAGAGGTGAGAGTCTATGGGCGGGTAAATGTATGTTGTTTTTTTTTCAGATCTTTCGATGTAATGGACAAAATAAGCTTGCACAATTTACACATGAACTCAGTCGGAGACAATGGAGAGCAGCAGCTTTGGTTTCTGTTCTGACAGCCGCAAGACCGACCAAACGCTGTAAGAGTGTGTTAGAAATAAGGAATGGTGAGAGAACATTGTGCTTGGTACATTTTTCATCTTCAATCTGAACTTGGGTCTTCAGCCGGCGAAGTTTAAATCCCGTCTGGCTAGTGTACTTCCCATAGTGTTTACGCGTTAGGTCAGTTGGTGTTTTGTGGCACAAATTCCACTTGTGATCTGATCAACCAAAACACATCTTAATACACACCAAACCACTCTCTAAAAATTTGGGGTCATGGCAAAGCTGAGTTTTCAGCATCATTACTCCAGTCTTCAGTGTCACATGATCCTTCAGAAATCATTCTGATATGCTTATTTGCTGCTCAAAAAACATGTTATTAATTATTAATGATGAGAACAGCTGCTTAATAATTTTGTGGAAACAGTTTCAGGATTTTTTGATGAATAAAAAGCTGAAAAGAACAGCATTCATTTTACATAGAAATCTTTTGTTATGTAATGTAATGTCTTTACTGTCATTTCAATGCACCTTGCTGGATAAAGGTATTACTTTCTTTAAAAAAAAAAAAACTCAACTTTTGAATTGTAAAAGCTTTTTTGCTAGTGGCATCAGAGTTTTGGGTCCCATGTAAAGCAAAACAAAAACAAAACACACAAAGTAACCCTTAGGATGTACAGACACAGAGTTCCAGGAAAAAAAGGAGGAGTTTAAATTGACTGGAAAGTGACCCAAGTCTCTGTGTGCCAGGGTTGCGGTGTGTCTGTGTGTTTGTGTTCACACCGCTGAACCCTGTAATTTACAGAGGGAGACAGACTGCTGCGAGACAAGCTTACATTCAAAAACTGCACTCTCCGTGATGCTGCTCATCACATTATGTTTGGACTTTCCCTCACTGCCAGAACACACACGCACACGCACGCACACACACACACACACATTTATTTCCCACTGACCGAGTCAGGGTGCTCTCTTCCATAATCTCACATAAATAATTCTGTTATAGAAGAGATGATGCTTTCAGTATACAGTGGGATCCACATTGAAAGTTTTTTTTTCCCTCATTTATTCCTGAAAATGAAGAATTGTATTATTATTACTGCTAGTTTACATTTCACTCAAATTGTTATGCTGATAATAGATTGTGATGGAAAAATGTCAGACATTTTCACTAGTGGTCTTGTTGTATTAAGTACATTTAAGTATTCATAATGTACAGTACACATCATTATACTAGTATTAATTAATAAACACCATTAAAATGCATTGTAAATCTTTTAGACCTTTAAATACAATATCAACAAGATTAAATAATACATAAAATTCATTGTGTTACTTCCTTTTTTCTTAGCAGCTCAGCCATTTCCAATAAATGGTGTTAGAAACAGTTGATGCATAAAACCATAAATGTGTAATTTTATTTTTAAACTATCCTTTTGTCAAAAAATATGTGAAAACAAACTTCAGGAACTATGTAAACAAACATAATGATCATTGTTAAACCCCCCTTTTGAACACCCCTTCATCATCTATAATATTCTATATATAACAGATGTAACAGACGCATTATATTTTACTGATAGAATAATCTATTACAATATAATTCTAAGTGGAAAGCAAAAGAAACATGTCAAATAATATCTTACAAAGCAAATGCATAATTAATCTAGTAACTTGATCCAAACATGATCTACAATACATAAAAAACAATTTTTAGTATGGCTCCTGCTTTAAAGTTATATCTGTGAATAAGTATTTTAAAGGATTAGTTCACTTCAGAATTAAAAATTCCTGATAATTTACTCACTCCCATGTCATCCAAGATGTTTATGTCTTCCTTCAGTTGAAAAGAAATTATGGCTTTTGAGGAAAACATTCCAGGATTTTTCTCCATAGTGGAGCTCAATAGTTACCAACGGGCTTAAGGTCCAAATGTCAGTTTCAGTGCAGCTTCAAAGGGTTCTACATGATCCCAGACGAGGAATAAGGGTCTTATCTAGTGAAACGATCGGTCATTTTCAAAAAAAAAAAAAAAAATGATACTAATTTTTTTGAGTAAAAGTATTGTTGGATTTACTTAAAGAAGTGTCAAGTGGTTCCACGCAACTGTATTGAGTAATTTGTACAAATAACAATTTAGTTGAATGAACAAAAGAAATTCAAGTAAAGCTGACAAAATTTCTTTGAGTAAATACAAATCATTTGAATGTCACTGTTACATAATATTTATATGTGCAGTTTACGTAATAATGTTATGTTTATTATGTAAGGTGAACACATTTATTGACTTAATTTACCTTATTAAATGAACTGCTTGCTCTACAAAATGCATTTAAAAAATATTGAACAGAATTGAGAGCAGGAATTCCATCCTAAACATGCGTAAATGAGGCTCACAGCCTAAACACAGGCGACACTCTTCTGCATAATGGTAACCACAAAATTCAAAAACATTAAAGAAACCACTCTAAATGCCCAACATAACTGAACATTAAACACTAACATAAACTAACAACATCTTTCCCATTACTGAAAAACACATCAAATAACACTTTAATCCCTAAATTTACTCTCCTAATGCAGTCCCTTGCAAAGCATGCTGGGAACTACGGATCCACTGCCCAGTTAGTTATGTCAACATTAATTTGTGCGTTTCACTCAGCAATGTTAAGTTGACTGAACAAACACTTACTAAGTAAAGTTGACAGTACTCATTTTTAGTAGAAACAACGCAGTTAAATTACGTTCATGTAGTTACATGAGTTTTTTAAGTAATGTGAACAAGGGTGGTTTGAGTGAAACTAACAACAGTAAAAGTTTATTTTTATGAGCGTTTTAAACACAAATGCTCTTCTTGCACTGCTCAACGATGCGCCACGCATTACGTAATCACACTGGAAAGGTCACACGTGACATAGGCGGATGTAAGTAGGGTAGGCCGAAAAACTCGTTCGGTACTTCTGCCTACATCATGTGTGACCGTGATTACATAATGCGTGGCGCATCGCAGAACAGTGCAAGATGAGCATTTGTGGTTAAAAAGTATATTATTTTTTAAAAGTATATTATTTTATTTTATTTTTTTAGAAAATGACTGATCATTTTGTTAGACAAGACCCTTATTATCGTGTAGAGCTCTTTGAAGCTGCACTGAAACTGCAATTTGGACCTTCAATCTGTTGTACTCCAGTGAAGTCCACTATATGGAGAAAAATCCTGGAATGTTTTTTCTCAAAAACTAGAACAAGGACATCTTGGATGACATGGAGGTGAGTAAATTATCAGAATTTTAATTCTGAAGTGAACTAATCCTTTAATGTATTACAATTATTTGTACATACTGTACAACAGAGGAACGTATGAATATCTTTTATCATGCAGCTTTTATAGTGTTTTGAAATAACATTACCAAAATGAACTTCAATTGCTTTTAAATACCTTGCTACTGTATCTCTTGGTATTTAAACTAGTTCACTATATAAGGAAGTGTTGGACTGTATAGAGTACATTAGCAATGCTAGCAACTTGATTAAAACTCCAGAAAATCTCCAGGTAGTTATTCGCTGTCTGAGCCTGTCATAAATCCTTGAGCAGGAGTAGCTAGATGCTGATTCCATCTGCTCTGTTGTGGCAGCTGAGCGTTCATGGGTAATGTGAGATTTTTGATACCTGTCACTCGTCATCTACAGGAGTCCCATAATATTAAAGTTCTCTCTTTCATTTGTGTCTCTGTCCCAACATCTTTCTGGATTTTGAGTGTTAGCGTAACCCTGAGTTCTCCCGTCTCAGACTTCCCTTTTAGTCGGCCATCCTGAGAATTTGAACTGAGTAAATGTGTGCTCTCTTTCCAGTGTGGGCGTGAGATATGCAGTGAGGCTGGTGTGATCCGACAGCCACTTCTGAGCCAGCTCAAGCAGTGCTGAGTAAGCAGTTTGAGGTTATTAAAATCAAGAATGGAGTAAATATTTGAGGACAGACTGTTTGAATGTAAACCTATTTATTTGAATCTGTGCAGTTGTACAGCTATAGGGAAGACGTTCCAACTCTCGTTCCAACGTTCCAACTATATCAGATAACAGGTCTGTCCTCTTACTGGTTGCCCCATCAGTTTACTGCTTATTTACATAAAGTCGAGCTCTTCACTCGAAAAATAAATGTTGCAAAATAGGGTTTTCACAGTGAGGGCATTTACATGTACCCTCATAATGGGATTATAATGGGATTATAATGGGATTTTGGCAATATTGCGATTAAACTTTACCTCATGTAAACGCAATACTTCGATCAAATGAATGTGTTTAAGCTCTTAATCATAGTAACCACAACTGTATTGAATAGGTGGTGTAAACATAGTCGATGCCATAGAAGAACTATAAGAGTGACTCTTGAAGGACCAGCACCACATCCTCTCGTACCACTATTTGTTTGAAGAATTCATCTTCCAGAATCTGTCAGTAAGCCTTGGGGGTTCATTTTTAGTCCATCTCTGCAAAACGGACTTCAGGGTAGGAGATGGACTAAAAATGAACTCCCACACCTTACTGCCAGATTCTGGAAGATGAATTCTTCAAACAGTGGTACAAGAGGATGTGGTGCTGGTCCTTCAAGAGTCACTCTCAAAAAAACATGTCATTTTTTAGGATTCTTTACCTAACCTAAATCTCTGAGATCCTGACACCTTGCACTTCTGGAGACTCCAGGTAGGTTGCAGTTCTGGAAAATGTTGACACTGGAGATTAAAGGGTTCCACTTAATTCTTTGCCTTAATTCTTAATTCTTTTACAGTTAACATGCCTTTTCTTTTCCACCTGTTTTTGTCTGACCCTGCTGACCCAAATGAACGTTTTGCCGTCCATTGGTCATGCTTTAAATTAGCAATTTCTAGTATTGCATTAGTATTGCATCCTTCTCATGAGCATTTAATAATTGTTGACTTTTCAGTCTGAGTTAAATCTCAAAATCAGTAGTAGTTATTAAGGTTGATGTGGTTTGGAATTGGTAAAATGTGGCTGAGAAAAAAAAAAAAAAAAAAAAAAAAAAAAATATATATATATATATATATATATATATATACACTGTATATATGACTGTGACTGTATATATATATGATCAGAAAATCAACTTGCCTAATAATTATGCATGCTGTGTAGATGCCAATGAAGAACCTTTATTTTTAAGAGTTTTCTTAAATTTTTCAAATCTCAAACTGTTTCTCTTGCTCATATCACCAAAAAATGGCAGCTCTCAAAGGGATAGTTCACCCAAAAATGAAAATTCTGTCAGTCATCTTAATGTCATTCCATCCAAACCTGTGGAATTTTCTTCTGTGGAACACAAAAGATACTTTTAGAAATGTCTCAGTGTTTTCCATTCAGTGAAAGTCAACGAGCTCCAAGGTTGTTTAGACGTTCTTCAGAATAAGTTCAGCATAGGAAAAAAAGTCATTCAGGATTAGAGCTGATGTTGCAAAACTTGGCTTCTCTTCTGCTACACACTGAAGTATCTACTTTTTCACAAAAAAAGTTACTTTTTTTTATAATCTGTGCTGGGCTTGCTTGTTTGTTTTTTAATAACAAAAACAAAAAAGTGATTCTATTTTTGGCAAATGTAAAGGCCCTTTCACACCATTAGCAAAATGAATAAGCCTCAGGCTGAAGGAAATGCAAATTCACGCCTTTACATTAGAGGGCGCAGCTCAGACAAGAAAGTTCAGCAGTCTTCAACAATAATAATAATAAAAAAAAAAAGAAACACAAATGTTATGTTCATTTAAAGTCATTTTTTCTAATTAGTATGGTTGAATTGGCTCATTGAAGGTCAGCAGCAAAGACATTGGTTAATAAAGTGAGATTAAATACATAAAGTATATTTGTATTATTTAACATTTCATTTGTGCAGGTTTGCGTAAAATTCTGAGTTTGCATGTCACTGTTTTTATTCATTTTGAGGAATACTGAATCTGTTTTAGTAATTGCCTGTTCACGTTTAGTCTAGAACTACAATAACCATCATGTTCACACACAACACCTCTGCACTTTATATCTCTCAACATGGGGTCAGGAGAGCTGTCAGTCAATAAATAGGAAAACAAAGTAACTTGCGTTACTTATTTGAAAAAGTAGTTACTTTACTAGTTACTTCTGATTACGTAACTCGCGTTACTTGTAATGCGTTACCCCCTACACTGCTGCTACTCGATGAAACAAGTAGCTTGTTTTGAAGCTATTCAATATTTTGCTGTTCATGCTACTGGATTCCGTAATTAAGTCAATAATTGATAGTTCAACTGGAAAGTCTTCTGTCAAGGTCAATAACCTGTGGTTTGTGCTTGTACTGTGCTGCCTATATTTTTTTTGGAACAGTGTGTTATGACTGACAGATATTTCTTTCTTCTTAGAAAACTGGAGATGTTACGGGTCCCTTAATTCTCCCCTTATGTGTTTGACCTTTCACTTCAGTGCAACAAGTCAAAGGTTAGAGGTGAAAGACAATCTGCTCTTTTTTTCCTTCAAGAATGCCTCTAGGAGTGTCACAAAGATGTGCAGTGAAGTGTCTGAGCAAGGAAACCTCAAAAATCATCATGTGACCATTAGATATTTTTAAAAACGAATCACTAAAACCACCTAATGAACATAGTATAGACTGTGCTTCATTTTTATTTTACAGCTGTAAAATGACACATGCTGTGTACTGTATCTAGGTTTTGCTTATGATTTTTGACGATTATTGGCATTTTAAAAAAAAGAAAAAGAAAGTTTGCTGCCCCACTGTTTACTTTCAAACACACGCACATTCCCATATACCACTAATGTTTTCTTCGATAGTTCTCTGTTATTATTTTTTTTCCACGTCCCCACGGCTTTAAAATGTGCGAGTCAAATGAGGAGGGGACTTTTTACCACCACACACCAAAATGTTATGCAACAGTCCATAAGCCACACTCCCATGTGTCCACACGGACCTTTGAGAAAGCAAGCGAGTGAATAAAAGGACAAGATTATCAATATTAGAAGCAGATGTTGTGGATGAGAGTCCTGCTGTGGCCGTTGTGGAGGTCACTCGAGGTTCTGGCTGTGGCTCTTAATGTGCAGGAGGACACTCAGAGAAATATGTGGTCAAGCGGTCAGATCTGCTTTTCTTTTATGAGTAGGGTATGCTGGTGAATCACTCTACTGTGTATTTTTTGTCTTTCTGGAGAACTGATCCAAGAGGGAAAAAGTGTGATTTAACAATTTTCTGAATAATGTTTTTGGGGTTTTTTTGTTTTTTGTGGATCTCTGATGGGAAATTTTTCTTTAGCCCACAGGTGGTGTTTTTGATTTACTTTAATGCACATTTTGAACCAAATTTGTTGGAAATCCCCAAATTATTATTTGCTGCTAATGAATGTAGGTTATTTTATTTTATTTTATTTTATTTTATTTTATTTTATTTTTTATATACTACAGCTGGTCATATACATAGTTGTTTCTCATTTGATGTTAAGAATTATTTTATTAGTAATTTTAAGGGAATAGTTCAAACAAAAATGAAAATTCTCCCATCATGAGATACGTATGGAATACCATTTCAACCTCATAATAATTGAGAGAAAGTTTAAGATGAAATAAAAAATCGCAAATGTGAGCTACACTACCATTCAAATGTTTGGTGAGATTTTTTATTTTTATTTTATTTTTTTATGTTTTTGAAAGATGTCTTCATTTGGCAGCATTTGATTTGATTAAAATATAGAATTGATAAAAATTATGAAATATTATTGCAATTTAAAATGTGTTTTTATAATAATATATTTTAAAATGTAATTTATTCCTGTGATGGTAAAGCTGAATTTCTCCAGACTTCAGTGTCACATGATCCTTCAGATCCTTCATTCTAATATGCTTATTTGGTGTTTAAAAAATATTTTAAATAGTTGAAAACAGTTGTGCTACCTATGTTTTGTGGAAATTGATTTCCCCCCCCCCCATTTATTTAAAATAATAATCATTATACATGTCTTTTACTATCACTTTTGATAAATTTATTGTGTTCATGCTGAATAAAAGTGTAATATGTAAGTAAAGTAAGCTAAGTAATTAAGTAAGTAGTGACCCCAAACTTTTGAATGGTAAAGTAAAAATTCCCAATTGTTAAAGGCTGAAACTGGGAAAAAAAACATTGTTGCAATTGTGATTTATATATAATAAAGCACATTAAAGGAAAACGCTGTAGGTCAAAATGAAGTGGTTTAGGAGACACACTGCGTACCATGAAAGTAATCCCAGAAGCATGTAATTGTGAGCAAACAATGTTTCTCAGCGTACAGCTACAGCATGGTATTTTTCCACTGACAGGCAGGTCAGACTGCAGGTTAAAGGAAACAATAAGAGATGATAGAAACCAACGGAGTGTTTTTCTAGAGGCGTGGACGCACAGTTAAATAGGTGAAATATGGTGGCCTCAGCAGGTGGGGGGGATCTAGGTTATATCTAATAGAGTGAGAGATTGAGGGAGACAGACAGGAGGGAGCGTTTTCCCCCTGCTTTCGCCTGTCTGGGTTTTTCTTTGAGCTCAGCAGGACTGGTAGAGTCCGTCTGCTAATTCGCATTTCACACATACCAACAGGAGGCCTCCGACAGACTGAGAGAGAAGAGAGGGATTGTGGGAAGGAGTGAGGAAAGGCAGGACTGTACTGAGGGAAAGTGTGAACGGAAAGACGACAGAGATTAATGGAAAATTTGTAATAGTAACAGTGTGAAAGAGGTGGATGTGCTGTAGAGGTCAGATGTTGAAAATGTCGATCAGTAGAAAAGTCGGTCAGTAGGTTTGGTTTGAGCTGGCAGATTCCAGGGTAACGCCAGTTAAGGTGCCAGGCTTTGGCTCTCTCCTTGAAACTTTTTTCTACTGTGCTGTATCCTATTACAGAAAATGTATTTATTAATTAGTGAAGAGGGCCGTGCACAGGAGATGCCCTTGCAATTTAACAGATCTGGAACGTTTTTGCAGAGAAGAGTGGGAAAATATTTCCATGTCTAGGTGTGCCAAGCTGAAACACTCCTATCCAAACAGACTGAGTGCTGTAACCAAATAAAAGGGTGCTTCAACCTCAGGGGTGTGCACACTTATGCAGTTAATTATTTTAAGTGTTTTTTGTTTTTTTTTAGTTCACCCAAAAATGAAAATTCTGTCATAAATCATAAAACTTTGATGCTTCAAAAAGATCATTGTAAAACTAATCGAAATGAATTGAGTGGTTTAGTCCAAATGTTCTGAAGAGGCTTGATCACTTTATATGATGAACAGATTGAATTTAGGCTTTTATTCACATGAACATTCATCAGCTCACACATCAGTTGTGGTAAACCAAAGCCCAAGCATGTTGGCTTGACGTGCGAGAACCAAATGAGGTTCATTCTTGTGTTACGCAGCAAGTTTGAGCTTCCATAAGAACCAAAGAGGTTCATTCTTGTGTTACGCAGCACGTTTGAGCTTCAGCAAGAACCAAATGAGGTTCATTCTCGTGTTACGCAGCACGTTTGAGCTTCCTCAAGAACCAAATGAGGTTCATTCTCGTGTTACGAAGCACATTTGAGCTTCTTCAAGAACCAAATGAGGTTCATTCTTGTGTTACGCAGCACGTTTGAGCTTCCTCAAGAACCAATGAGGTTCATTCTTGTGTGTTACACAGCACGTTTGAGCTTCCTCAAGAACCAAATAAGGTTCATTCTTGTTACGCAGCAAGTTTGAGCTTCCATAAGAACCAAAGAGGTTCATTCTCGTGTTACGCAGCACGTTTGAGCTTCCTCAAGAACCAAATGAGGTTCATTCTCGTGTTACGAAGCACATTTGAGCTTCCTCAAGAACCAAATGAGGTTCATTCTTGTGTTACGAAGCACATTTGAGCTTCTTCAAGAACCAAATGAGGTTCATTCTTGTGTTACGCAGCACGTTTGAGCTTCCTCAAGAACCAATGAGGTTCATTCTTGTGTGTTACACAGCACGTTTGAGCTTCCTCAAGAACCAATGAGGTTCATTCTCGTGTTACGCAGCACGTTTGAGCTTCTTCAAGAACCAAATGAGGTTCATTCTCGTGTTACGAAGCACATTTGAGTTTCTTCAAGAACCAAATGAGGTTCATTCTTGTGTTACGCAGCACGTTTGAGCTTCCTCAAGAACCAATGAGGTTCATTCTTGTGTGTTACACAGCACGTTTGAGCTTCCTCAAGAACCAATGAGGTTCATTCTCGTGTTACGCAGCACGTTTGAGCTTCTTCAAGAACCAAATGAGGTTCATTCTCGTGTTACGCAGCACGTTTGAGCTTCTTCAAGAACCAAATGAGGTTCTTTCTCGTGTTACGAAGCACATTTGAGCTTCTTCAAGAACCAAATGAAGTTCATTCTCGTGTTACACAGCATGTTTGAGCTTCCTCAAGAACCAATGAGGTTCATTCTCGTGTTACGCAGCACGTTTGAGCTTCCTCAAGAACCACTGAGGTTAAGAGGTTTGTTCTCGCACATCAAGCAGATTCGGTTGAGCTTCTGTTTATGTTCGCTGATCAATGTTTATACGTGAGTAAAAGCCTAAATTAAATGTGTTCATTATATAATGCGATCGAGTCTCTTCAGAAAATGTGGACTAAACTGTTCAGTTCCTATGGATTAGTTTGATCATCTCTTTATGAATTTTTTTGAAGCATCAAAATTTCAGTTGCGTAGCTGTCTATGAAGGGACAGAAAGCTGTCAGATTTCATCAAAAAGATTTAAATTTGTGTTCCAAAGATGAACTAAAGTTTTACGGTTTTGGAACGACATGAGGGTGAGTAATTAATGACAGAATTTTAATTTTTGGGTGAACTATCCCTTTAATGCAAAAAGTACAGTTCTTTTTATTCATCATGGATGCACTTATTTATCATTGACCCAATCCCTTTTATACACACACTGGAGCCCAGGCATGCTCATTCATGTATAAAGACCAGTATATCATCACTGCTTGATCATGTCTTTAGATAACAGCCTTCATCCTGAAATCCAGTTTGGCTTATGGAAACCCGAGTCAGAACATTTTCATATGTATTCACTTCACCTATCTGTCCATCTCCCTCTTCCTTTGGTTTGCGGCCAGACGCTTACTGTGTTGCATCCAGGCGCTCGGGCCAAGGAAGGGCTTCGCTGGAGGACTGTGGCCGTGAGGGATGTTTTGTGTGCTGTCCAGAGGCTGTAAATACCAGCAGAGCGAGAGTGGTTTATTTACTTTGGCTGAGACCTCAGCAGCTCAAACCCGAGACACAGAAAGAAGCTCTGATAATCCTACTTCTCTGGAACATTTGTCTCTGTGACTGAGCTTTTAGTTTCTAGATCCAGCCCTAGAGGAACAAAGATAGAGATGAGGAGTGATAGCATGATGAATCTGGACTGTCTCTCTCTGTCTCTGCGTCCTGAGGAGATGCATGACTGACAGCAAATTCACAGCTGTGAACAGAGCTGATTCATATGGTGGGGACAGAGTTTTACAGAGATCGCACTTGTATATATAATCCATCAAAGCGCTTCCCCCTTTATGAACTGGGAGTTAAATTAAGTTAAGTGCATTTAATATTAATATGCATTTAATGTTATTTATTTATTTATTATTTTGTCCAATTATTGAAATAGGACTGTCAAAGTTAATATTAAAACATGATTAAATGTTTAAAGTGTATGAATTTTACGCAAAATATAAAAACAAGATATTTTGAAGAATATGGGTATATATTCAGCAGAAGAAAGAAATTCATACTGGTTTGGAACAACTTGAGGGTAAATAAATGATGACTATTTTAATTTTGGGGCAAATTATCCCTTTAATGTACATTTAAGTACAAAGACATTGTACATTATAACTGCAAAACAGATTAGAGTCCAGACATCTGTGGACGGACCTGCAGGAGTGATGGATGGGAACCTGCCAGCTGATTTATGTAAGAGAGGAAGGGGAGGGGCACGTCCGCATTAAACGCAGGTTTGAACCCTGCCAGAGGCTCTGCCGTCCCCTTGATCTTTGAAGTCTTGAGGGTAAGTGGTCTTTAGGGACCCTGTTTGTGGAGGCAACAGTGTGCCTGGATCTCGCAAAGAGCCATTGGGGGGTGAGGGCATTAGAAAAACGTGTTTTGGACTATGAAAACATTTGGATTTCTTTTGTGACATCATATTTGGCTTTGTGCGAGTCTTTTATTTTTACCAGTAGACTTGCCACGGGTGTTTTTACAAATTTCATCTTTGTTTTAACAACTCTGTCAGAGAGTTTATGAATGTGCTGTGCTCCAGAGTTGGGTCGAGCAACCATCTTCAAGTAATCAGAAATTCATCAATCATTTTTATTTGAAGGATTGGTTGGCCCCACCACCCAACCCATCAGTGCATCCTGAGATTGTTTCCATTCTCTCTCTCTTTTTCACCCATGGCAAATGTCTATGGAAAATTCTAGCCTAATTACTGTGATTTATGTAAAATGTCAACTTTCAGTCCATCTGGGAAAATATCAGGATCTGTTTGTGAAATCTGGAGTGGATTTTTCTGAAGGGAAATGTGGCAGAGAAATAGGTGGAGAACGGGGAATCACTTACACAAAAATATAATTTTTCATCTTCAGAGACAAAGGAGTACAATGTAAAGGATATCCAGATGCCTTCTTTGTCAGCTTTGTGTCACAGTAGTTCACTGATAAGTTCATGTTTCTATTTGTATGTGAGGAGAGAAAGAAAGAGATCAAATGACTGAATACTGCTCAATTTATGTAAATAGATAAAATAACTATTTTCTACTTTTGAAGTGTAATTTATCCCTGTGATGTCAAAGCTGAATTTCCAGCAGCCATTACTCCAGTCTTATTCAAGATGTAGAACCAAGTAAAATGTAATAACATAGTATATTAAAACATTTTTATTACAAATATTATGGTATATTTAAAATAAATAAATCATACAGTTGGGGTTATATTACAACCCAAATTCCGGAAAAGTTGGGACGTTTTTTAAATTTGAATAAAATGAAAACTAAAAGAGACTTTCAAATCACATGAGCCAATATTTTATTCACATTAGAACATAGATAACATAAATGTTTAAACTGAGAAATTTTTACAATTTTATGTACAAAATGAGCTCATTTAAAATTTGATGCCTGCTACAGGTCTCAAAATAGTTGGGACGGGGGCATGTTTACCATGGTGTAGCATCTCCTCTTCTTTTCAGAACAGTTTGAAAATGTCTGGGCATCGAGGTTATGGGTTTCTAGAGTTTTGGTGTTGGAATTTGGTCCCATTCTTGCCTGATATAGGTTTCCAGCTGCTGAAGAGTTTGTGGTTGTCTTTGACATATTTTTCATTTAATGTTGCTCTAAATCTTTATATACCTTTCAGCATTCATAGTGCCTTCCAAAACATGCAAGCTGCCCATGCCGTATGCACTTATGCACTCCTATGCCATCAGAGATGCTGGCTTTTGAACTGAATGCTGATAACACGCTGGAAGATCTCCCTCCTTTTTACCCCGGAGGACACGGCGTCCGTGATTTCCAACAAGAATGTCAAATTTAGACTCGTCTGATCATAGAACACTTTTCCACATTGAAACAGTCCATTTTAAACAAGTCTTGGCCCACAGGACACGACGGCGCTTCTGAACCATGTTCACATATGGCTTCCTTTTTGCATGATAGAGCTTTAGTTGGCATCTGCAGATGGCACGGTGGATTGTGTTTACCGACAGTGGTTTCTGGATGTTTTCCTAGACCCATTTAGTAATGTCATTGACACAATCATGCCAATGAGTGATGCAGTTTCGTCTTGAGGGCCTGAAGACCACGGGCATCCAATAAAGGTCTTCGGCCTTGTCCCTTACGTACAGAGATTTCTCCGTTTCTCTGAATCTTTTGATGATGTTATGCACTGTAGATGATGAGATTTGCAAAGCCTTTGCAATTTGACGTTGAGGAACTTTGTTTTTAAAGTATTCCACAATCTTTTTACATCCTCTTTCACAGATTGGAGAGCCTCTGCCCATCTTTACTTTTGAGAGACTCTGCCTCTCTAAGACATCCCTTTTATAGCTAATATAAATGATCAATTAATTTAATTAGTTGATAGATGTTCTCCCAGCTAAATCTTTTCAAAAATTTTTGCTTTTTCTGAAATGTTGCCCCCTTTTTTGAGACCTGTAGCAGGCATCAAATTTGAAAAGAGCTCATTTTGTGCATACAATTGTAAAATTTCTCAGTTTAAACATGTGTTGTTATATATGTTCTATTGTGAATAAAATATTGGCTCATGTGATTTTGAAAATCTTTTAGTTTTCATTTTATTCAAATTTAAAAAACGTCCCAACTTTTCCGGAATTTGGGTTGTATTTGACAATTTTAAAAAAAGTATTTTTTGTAAAATATGATTTGATTTACTGTACTAAAAATGTCAGCTCTGTGATTATCCTTTTCCTGTTTTATGACATTGGCTTCTTGCATATTGGTTACACCACAGTGAATTACATTTAGCGGATAAACTTTTTTCAAATATTAGCAAAAAAAGAAACTCCACTACATATTATTCTTTTTCTCAAGAATCACATATGAGACTTCCTCAGAACATTTATGCCACCTAGATGTTTTGACCCCAAAATGAAAATGTCATGAACATCATCTATAAATTATCCCAGAATGCCAGAAAGTAAATGCTAAACGCCTCAGACACAGACTATTGCACTAATCATGCACTAATCGCATCCCAGTTCTCTAGAAGTGTGTGAGGATGACCCCACAGTCAAGTCAAAACTGAGAGCACCAGAAAACCCCCCTGAGAGCACCTAGAATATCCCGCTGTTTGGGTGCTGACACATATTTTTATGGTGACATTGCTCATTGCTCATTGTAAAAGGTCTGGTCTATCCAGACTACGTCTACAATACCTCAGAGAGCTATCTGTTAGTGTTTCCATTCAGTCTCAATGGCAGTTGCTCATCTGACCCTGGAAACATTATTAGCAATCTGTCTGTATCGAGGTTAGCAATTCAGGGAAGAAGGAGGCAGGAACCAGCGAACGTTTCACAAACTTTATTAAATATAAAATAAACAAACACACACACACATAAACAAAACATAAATAGTTAAGGCCTGGGTCCTCTCTTGTCGTTCCCTGCCATCGCTCCTCCTTTTATGCTCCTGGAGCTCCTCCGTGAGAAACTCCAGACCGGTGCAAAAAACACTGCGCACTTTTGTGCAGGCAGTGTGGCACTTATGTTTTTCACAGTACTGGGAGTAATTTTTGTGAACCGGCAGCTCACATATACTGCCAGGACTCTCATCTGTTCTTTTCGAAGATGAAAAGATGAAACCATTGATTCACTCGCTTAGAACCTGAGGGAGGGGTTCTAGCAGACCAATCACAGCCGCGTAGAATTGACACGTTAAGTTTTTTTTGAGAGGTGCACATCAGGCTACGCCAAGACAAGCAAGTTTCTAGGGCTGGTGTTGAACTTTCCGGCCCTTTTCTGCAGCGGACATGCACGGAATGGTTCGAGAACGGACACAGGCTGGGAGCACAGCATCTTAAATAAGAAAAAATGTAGGTCAGGATTTGTTTTTGTCCATCAGGAATTGATTGGATGGTTTTGATTTGCTATTAGTCGATCTCATGTGATTGACAGATTGTCCCGCCCTCATGCCAGTAAATGTCATCAGAGATATGTTGCTGAAAGATGGAGGGGAGGTTATTTTGGTAACACTTAAAGCCTTTGTGTATAAAATGCATTATATTAACTTATATTATTTTAACTTTGGTTACAATTATTTATGAAAAGATATAATGCATTAAATATATGGTATAACGAATGCCCACAATGCATTAGAAGGGCATTAAGTAAAGTGTTATCATTATTTTTATTTAAAGATTATGAGGGCACGTGAATTAAAAATTTTTTTTAAAAAGATGTGCACGGATAAATCATTTATAATAAATAATGCAATATTGCATAAAAAAAATATATATATATATATATAAGAATTGGTCATTTTGATTTCATGGTGACTTTATCATCAGATGCTTAGTTACTTTCCCCAGATGTTTCGAGAGTCCCTCATAAAAAATAAAATACAAATATTACATTTACTTCTATCTAACAAACTTCAGTTCTTTAGACTGAAAAACACTGACTTGAAATATTCTTTTCTTTTTGTATTTCGACAAGATGTCCAGCCTGTGCAAATGAAAAACAGCCCCGCAATATTACCATGAACAGACGTCACCACCATACTGAAGGTAAGGGGCCTTTGAGGTGTGCCTCATTTAGTATACATTTTCACAGGTGACCTTCAGGGAAGCTGAATAATAATTCCTGGAAAATCTGGATGTTATTTTAATGATTCACAGATAGAGGTCAACTGTAAAGGAACAGTCAGTGTTTTCATTAGAGTAGTTGTTTTTTCAGTGGAGTAAAGCCAGAGCTTCCTCAACACAGAGTGTGAGAGTTTTCTTAAGTATATTTTCTTTTATGTAAAATGCATTTATGAGCACACACAGCATACAAGTTTGGATCAAATATGGGTTTGTGAATATTTGACCCAAACAACAACCCAGCATTTTTTTTTTTTTTAAGTGTAAGTGCTTATACATAAATAAAACCGAGAACTACACTTGACTGATCTGAATGAAATGTGTAGTGGAAAATGGGCATTGTGGTGAGCTGTTCATCAGCTGTTGTTGAGTCATCCAGAGAGCTTGTGTACCTGTACCTGTGTTTAAGTTTTAAGTGATTCATTTACTCAGTCGTGCATGGTCACACTTCTGAACATGTTTTGGCTAACCTCACTTGGTTTTTCCCCTAAACTAATTTTTGTTTTGAGAATAACTAGTAGTCATGAATAAAAGGAAGCAGCAACCCTGATCTAATTTTGTGACCATGTGAGGTATCACCATGTCTGGGTATTTTGATTTCCCTATCACATGCACTAAAAACACTTTTGTCCTTGTCTGTTTCCTCTTTACCAACTTCCTGTCTCTGCAGTTTAAGTACCAGAGACACTGTATGTAAAACAGTGTGAACTTATGATCAATATATATATATATATATATATATATATTATTTTATTTTATTTTTTTCCCCAAGTGCCTCTCGGTTAATATGAGGTCATAAATTGTATGAATAACAATTATAGAACTTTGGCTCTGTTCCAAAACTTTGTGGGTTACACTTTATTTTGATAATGCACTTTAGACACTTTACTAACTATAAATAACATGCATCTGTATGTCAACTCTCATTGGAGTTTTAGTAGACCATAGTAGACTCTTAGGTTAAGGTTAGGTGTTAGGGTTTGGATTAGTAGATTAGGTTGACATGTAGTTGCAGAGTCCCTTTAAGTCATTTTACTCGGCGGCCATCTTTGACACGCCTCTCGGGCATGCAAGTGCAGCTCCTGTCTCTTTGAATGGGGAAACATCAAATTCTCCAAAGCTGTTTGCCAAGCTTTCGATTAAATTTCACATTTGAAATCACCAATGAAATCTGACAACTGTCTCAACAACAGTAAATTTTGTTTCTAAACGCTTGAATCATGACAACAACAAAAAAAACGGTATTTTTTTTTTTTGGATCAAGCTAATGCGCATGCGAAGTCCTATAAGTGTGCGTCTCTAGTGTCTCATTTCAGAGGCGTGCGTCTGACTGTTTACCAATCATGATTGGCTCTTATTTAGAAGGCGGGACTTATTCCGCCATTTTGTGTGTTGCACTTTCTCCCATTCAAAACAATACGAGTAAAGCGTCTTGTGTTATTCTATAGTCTTTGCTAGTAGTCAGTAGATTGTCTGTTGAGGAGCATCAAAATAAAGTGTTAGCAGACATTAAGCAGACAGTCTACTAATACTCTAATGAAAGATGTATAGAGTTAATAGTTAGTAGAATGTCTGAAATGGACCATCGGAATAAAGTGTTACCCTTTCTGAATATATCATGTCGCAATGCAGGATGCAGCTATCACTGACTGACATGTCATACCAACTACCTTAATAAAGATTGATAAATGTCATCAAAAGAACAGTAATAAGAGATTTTTTTTTTTGCTGCTCTGTTACTTTATTCCATCTGATTCATTCCGCAATGAGGAATACACACTTTTCACTGGCAGGCAATTTGCATTCTCTGGCTCTGAGACTCCCAGCACATGTCACAGTTGACTTAGAGAGTCAGAGGTAGAGAAGTTCATATCTCAGAGTGTTGCTAAACACAGGCCAGTCTGGCAGACAGTTTTTCTCTCTGTCTTATTCTCACTGTCAGTTAATTTGTCTATCCACTGTTTTTCCGCTGCTCATTTAAAGACACATGCACACTAATCATGGTACGGATTGGACTACATCTGTGCAGACGGTTTGTCCAGAGACCAGAGGCAGACACACCTGTGCTGCATGAAGACGGCAGACAAACTCAATATAACCTTTCTGGAACACGCCTAATACAAGTGAGCACATACACATGTACAGGTGCAGTAATTTCCTCTATTACTCAAGATTACGCATGGAGGGCTTCATTGTAAGCGAATCACAGTAAAAGTTGTTTTCCCTCCTACTAAACAGTGCCTTGGGTTCAATTACAAAGGTGATTTTTAAAGGCAAAGTTCAGCCAAAAATGAATATGTGATAATTTGTTCACCTTCATTCTGTTCCAAATCTGTTTCAGACTTTCCAGTTTTTATTATTTTTTTTATCAGGACCATAAAAGTAAAGAAAGTAGATAAAGCTATCAGAACAAGCCAAAATTTAAGTTGTTGTCGAGTCTTGAATCATTTGTGAATCAATTAAACAGTTCACTGAAAAGATCTGACTCAAAAGAAGAATGTATTTATGCATCAAATATAGCACATGAATTATATGGATCACTTTTATGATACGTTTACGGTCCCCATTCTCTATATGCTTTGATTGTATGGAAAAGAGCAGCATGAACATTCTGCTAAACATCTAATTTTGTGCTTCATGGAACCAAAAAAAAAAAAAACCCATAAAAATATCTATTTTGTTCAAAGTTTGGAACAAGATAAAGGTAAATGATTGTAATTTTCAATTTTGGGTGAACTGTTTCTATAGTCTGGTTTCATTACGCAAATTGCATTGATCTTAGATGCGTATGTGTGCTCAATTTGTGAAGTGTTTTCAGTCACAAAATTGGATTTTGTCATTTCTATGTGGCTTGCTGTTATATGAAGCCTTTGGTAAGAAGCTTGTGAACTTCCCATAGTGTCATAGACTGATTAAGTGCAGAAAGCAAACACACACATACAGTACATGTAACAAGATTCACATGCTGCATATGTTCCACATTTGCATCTTTGACATCAGTCATTTAATCTCCTCAGTATTACTTTAGAAACATCATTGTTCAAAGACAACATACTGGAACTCTTAAATGAAGATTTTAAAACAAATGAAGGCTTGTATTTTTCTTTTTCTCTACTGGGCAAGCTGAGAAACAAAACAAAAACAGTTTCTCAGTCAAAACAGCTTTGGGTCCGATTACAGCTTCTCATAAACATGAGTTTCTCTGCCGTGTTTTCCGCTGCATACAAAGAAAGCAAATATTTGGATCTCTCGTTGTGCTTATATCATTCTCTTTTTTGTCAGTTGATTGTTGGATGACATAAATGTATTTTAAGGGACAGAAGATTAAAGGCAGTGGGAGAGAAATAGCAAGACCTGAGTCTGTGTGAGAATGTTTTCAATGTGCTGCTCCGCCATGTGGCTGCTGATGGTATTGCATTGGGCACGTATGTACTGCAATATGTACAATATGACATTCATTACTCTGAGATATTATGTTTGTCAGCCATGAGGGAAAAAGTTTAAAAATGTTTGACCAGAAATCTTCATATTCTTTCCAGTTTTTTTCTGTTTCATCATCAGGTGATTACATATCCACTACTATGTATGGGAAACTCATTTGTCTCATTTCCAGTGAATTTGACATTGTAGATTTATTTTTTAAAATCTTGTCTACATAAGATGAAAATAATAATAATAATAATAATAATAGTAATAATAATATGCAGTTTATTGAACACATATAATAGTGTGGCAAGTTGTCCCCCTATATGTAGCAGGTTATCATATTATTGGATTTTCTAAAAAAAAAAAAAAAAAATTGCTTTAAGATGTAAATAAAACAGATTATTGCAGTATGTTTTACAATAAAATACTTCAGTCTTTCTGTTTCAAAATTGTAGGTTTAATTCAATGTTTTAGTTGCTGTTTCTTCTATAATTAATTGTCAAATTTACTAGCAATTTTTGAATGAAAATGGTTTCCTACACCATTTTTTTCCCCCCAGTATATTATAAAACAAACCAATTCATAAAACACCAAAAATGTAAAAGGTAAGGTACAGCTAGATGCGAAATAAATGTTATATCTGAAACTTGATCTGCTCGGATTGCTGTCGGACAGTTATTTAGACAGTATTGTGAGTATTTGTACATTTTGTATAGTTTTGTTTGGGTGTAATGCATTATTAAGTAATTAATTACTGTAATTTAATAACTTTTTTTTCCCTTGAAAGAGTAATGTAGGGGATTACTCTTAATTTTTCTGTAATTTAATTACAGTTACTGAACAATTCCATAAAAAAAAAAAAAAACAACAGTAGATAAAACATCAAAATCAAATGTCTAATGATAAAACGTTATGTTTTTTATATAACCTTCTCCCTTTGGTCAGTTCAAGAATAATTTATGCAATTTTGATATTTATTTGAAAGACTTAAAAGAGCAGTTTCATGTATATCCTTGTATTATTCAACTAGTCGATGTTGATGGGATTTAGAGAGTAATTAGTAATAAGTAATGCAATACTTTTTGAGGGAGTAATTAGTACAGTAAACTAATTGCACTGTTGAATATGTAGTTAGTAGCTAATAATTAATTACATTTATAGAGTAACTTACCCAAAACCAACCATCCATCCATCCATCCTTTTTTTTTTTTTTTTTGATTACTGTCAATTGTTTTCTCTTTGTGTGTGTGTGTGTGTGTGTAAGGCACACTTTGCTTTCTCGAATGAAACACAGGAGACGCATCTTTCTCCTCTCATGCCATGTGAGCCACAGACTCTGATGGAAATGCGTCTCAGATCCACTTCAGAGTGTGAACTCACTTTAAGCACAGGAACAAAACACTCACCCACACTGTTAAAAATAATAGTGCAATGTGTTACTGTTTTTGTTGATACAGGAAATTAAACTAAGAATCCTTGTCATATGTTGCTGGTTACATAAATGGAAGAGACTGGATGTCCAGCATCCTCCTCCGCTTCCTCAGACACGCCTTGCCTTGACGTCTCTCGGATCCGCATTGCGTTCTGAAATGTGAAGTGTTTACTTTTTCCAATCTTGGCAAGGAATAGGACTGTCCATCTGAATTGAACACTAGTGCACAATTATATTGGTGAAATACTGATCTGTTTACATTCCTTTTAATTCATTTGTCAAACACTTTAATTCAAAGTGAGTTGCGGTATGTTTTTACGACGAGGACAGTTCCCCTGGAGCGACTTTGGGTAAAGAACTTTGCTGGGAGCTCATCAATTACCTCTTCTGGGGTTCGAGCCTACAACCTATCAGGCTTAATCTGTGGCTTAACCACTAAGCCAAAGTTGCCTCACTATTCAAACCATCTCAGAGCAAAGTTTGGCAGCAAACTTCTACACACACTTGATATGTTTGTGTATGTGTTAGAAAGCACTACGATTTCCATTCAACTCATATTTCTTTAACTAACAAACACTTCATCTTCCATTTTGCTCAAAATCTTGTGGTTTCTTTACAAGCTGGAGAGCTGTGCCAGAGACTACATCCTGTGTTTGTACTCTTCTTATGGAAAAACACTTTGTTTTTTTTATACTAATATGCTTATTTGTGTGTTTGTGTCATTGGGAAAGACAGAAAGGGTGAGACACAGAGAGAAAGACTGTACATGCCAATCCCTGAGAATTTCGTAAATACTGTGATTTTTACAATGACAGTGTTGTTATGAAAAAGAGTGCATGTAATATTCCAAGAAGTATTGATGAGTGCAGGAAATATCCCATGCCCTGGATGCATCTAAGCAAGATGCAGTAAAAAAAAAAAAAAAGCTTTTTTTGAGCACAATATTTCAGCTCAAAAACCTGCATCTTGTATTTGTACGTTAAAGGGATAGTTCACCCAAAAATGAAAATTATCCCATGATTTACTCACCCTCAAGCCATCCTAGGTGTACATGATTATCTTCTTTCAGACAAACACAAAGATATATTTAAAAATATCCTTAGTCCTCTGTCGGAAGCTAGTTATTTGAATTTATAAAGTGTTAAATATAGATATTTTTCTTACAAAAACGTATTCCTTCACTTTAGAAGGCCTTTATTAACCCCCTGGAGCCGTGTGGATTACTTTTATTATGGATGGATGGATTTTTTTGTTTGTTTGTTTTAAAACTTGGCCCCCCATTCACAACCATTATAAACCTTGGAGGACTAAGGATTTTTTTTTTTTTTTTTGATATCTCTGTGTGTTCGTCTAAAAGAAGATAGTCAGATATATGTTATTTATTTTTTGGGTGAACTATCCCTTTAAGACTATTCATCTGGCACAATTAATGCAGTGCTAAAAGGAATTTTTATTGAAAAAGATGCTTGTTCACATTTTTCTATTGATCATGGCATCAGCAAATATTAATCAAATGATGGAGAAAAGCATTATAACTGGCCATCTATCCAGATTTGCAGTATAGAAGCGCATTTTTAGCATTTTAAAGAGATGATTTATGTGTCTTGATCAAATAAAGCATGGCAGATAGCCGTGGTCTGCTGTATCTTCCACAATCTTGCACTCAAAATCGACCTACAAGATCTGGAATTGCAGCCAACACTATTGGAGACCATTTCTTCTAGGCTATATAAGACAAACAAACAAACAAACAAATTATGCTTTGGTAAATCATGATCATCACATAAAAAGTCATAATTATGAGATAAAAAGTAAAAATGATGAGATATGAAATAATTTTTGGAGAAGAATTTGAAATTGACACAAAATCTAAATTATGAGATAGTGTAAAGTTATGAGAAGTCAAAATTAAAATATTATGTATAATGCCATTGTCATAATTATGACTCATGTCATAATGACTTCTAATGACTTCAAAAGACTTGTCATAAAGACTTTTTCTCAATTTCAACTGTATCTTATAATCAGTGTTAGGGATAACAAATAGTGTTGGATTAACTTCATTTACTTTAGTACATTGAACAATGTTATTTTTGGCCTACTTAATTGAAACAAGTTCTTTCAAAATGAAAATATTGAGTTGAGCCAAAACGCAACTGTTTCAAGTCAGTTTAACACAAGGCAATTGTTTGAATAAGAAACCAAATACAATGGTGTTAAATGAAAATTATTTATTTATTTATTTATTTTAAAGCTGCAGTCCATAAGTTTTGCCTCTTTGTCGGCATCTCTGTTTGAAATCTGCAATTGCAGTTATTTGCGGAATTATCATCTTTACGTGTGTTGTGCATCGGCACGGCTCCTCAGACCGGATTAATCTCATGTTTGCTGTCAGTCACCGCACCGGTGGATACTGTACTTCAGAATTACAGATTGTAGTCTTGGAAGTATTACCAAAATACTTATACTTTGTTCTCAAATTGTTAATGTTTATAACATTAGCATTGTGTGACTACGTGTATTTAGTGTGTATTAGCGTTACCTATCATAATGACTTATCTCAATTTCAACTGTATCTTATAATCAATGTTAGGGATAGCGCATTTCAAGTTATGTAATCAGATTACTTTTTTCAAGTAACTAGTAAAGTAACACATTACTTTTTAAATTTACAAAACGGCAACGCAAGTTACTTTGTTTTCCCATTGTTTGCAGTGAAATGTAATCTCAGAATATACAAAACAGCAATAATAAAATATGATGAATAACGTGTATACTTTATGTATTTAATCTTACTTTATTAACCATGCAGATGTGAATTTGCTCTTCCTTCAGTAACGTAAAAAGTAACGTAACACATTACTTTTTCAGGGAGTAACACAATATTGTAACACATTACTTTTAAAAGTAACTTTCCCCAACACTGCTCATAACTGACAGTATGTTATACTTTTTACTTTTTGTGTAATAATTCTAATTTACCAAAACATTTTTTTTTTTTATTCGGTGGAAACGGGCTTCCATACATCACAGAGTTTGTATTTGCGGCATTACCTGGCATATTATCTGTAGAGAACCAGACACTAAAGCAACACAAACAGCATGTGGAAATAAGCAGAGAGAATAGAAGACAAATGATCAGCCAAAATGTCTCACTCGTTCTTTATTTATTGTTTTGTGATCCTTTTCAGTTACAGCATTATTGTAGAACAGAGGTTCTCAATAAAAACCATAAAAGTGTCAATCTCAGAGTAACATAAAGTGGTTTTACGGGTTATTGGACGCAGAGGCGGATTTAAGTTTGCTCTCTAGAGTGAGTATGTGTGTGTGGGGGAAAAAAAATAAGCCGTAGCAAGGATTTCTGCTCCATTGTTGTACCTCTGGAAACTCTCCATGAGAATGATATGAGCTTAACTCACTCCTGAGATCCTGCAGTGCCGAACGGACCATGCCTCTTCCTGCAGGATTACACAGTGCACATCTAGTTTAGTGTGGCACACTTTTTGTGTACTGTCTGTGTCAAAAGCAGATTAGCTGACAAAATCAGTCTGTGACACAATGCCCCCGAGACAGGCATGATGTCCTCCTGTCTAGACTGCCTGTCTTTAACTCTGCCATGATCTCTCCAGTAGCAAACACACACTGAAAAAAAAAGAGATAGGATGTTACGGATGGCACATATTTTCAGTTTCAGCTTTTAACCTAGTTTTAGAGACTGAACATTTAAAGTATAGTTCACCCAAAAATGAAATTTAGACATCATTTATTGACCCTCATGTCATTTCAAACCTGTATGTCTTATCTGAGGAGGATGAATGGATGGATGAAGGGATAAAAATTGTGATATGTAGTCTGGATCGATGGATGCACCAGATCATGACAGTTGACATTTTGTTATTGCAGACCAAAGGAATGTTGCAGGATTATCTAAATGGAGAGGTTGCCGTAAGCCACGGGTGTTTTGGAGAAATGGAGTCCATCTGGAGGACAGCCATCCGAGCATTTCCCCTCAGTCCATGTGGCTTACATCGCAATGTGAAGAGTCCATTAGCAGAGCTCACAGCAAACTGACAGAGTCAATATTAGCATAGAACACACACAGACACACAAGGATGGACAGCCGCACATGAGGCGGCCCAGTGTGTCTTATTGATGAAGAGTAAATACAGAGACTGTAAATGTTAATTCAGTGCAGTTTTCATTAGTCCTTCATGCTGTAATTATGCCAGTGAGTCTATCATTAATCAAAAGCTTTTGGTTGTTGGCCAATGTTTAAATGAACTAATAGCAATCTAACAGAAAAGAAAAGTTGTTGTCTTTTTGTGGTAAAGATTGGTTTTGACTTGACCCTCATTTTCTGGGTTACTCCATTTCGATGGACATGAATGGGGCTGTTCTATAAATGTTAAAATTAATTATTTCAATAGTAGAGCTGCAAGGCAAAAAATACTGTATGCATGTGATTTTAGCACAAAACTCACATTCAGTCCATCCACAACTCAGTTGTCATCCATCCATCCATCCATCCACAACTCAGTTGTCATCCATCCATCCATCCATCCATCCACAACTCAGTTGTCATCCATCCATCCATCCATCCATCCATCTATCCATCCACAACTCAGTTGCCCATCCATCTATAACTCACAGGTGTCCATCCATCCATCCATCCATCCATCCACAACTCAGTTGTCCATCCATCCATCCATCCATCCATCCATCCATCCATCCATCCATCCATCCATCCATCCATCCACAACTCAGTTGTCCATCCATCCATCCATCCATCCATAACTCACAGGTGTCCATCCATCCATCCACAACTCAGTTGTCCATCCATCCATCCATCCATCCATCCATCCATCCATCCATCCACAACACAGTTGTCCATCCATCCGCAGCTTACAGTTGTCATTCATCCTACCATGCATCCATCCCTCCATCCACAACTCAGTTGTCTGTTCATCCATCCATCCATCCATCCATCCATCCGCAACTCCGTTGTCCATCCATCCATCCATCCACAGCTCACAATTGTCATCCATCCTACCATGCATCCATCCACAACTCAGTTGTCCATCCATCCGCAGCTCACAGTTGTCTTCCATCCTACCATGCATCCATCCCTCCGTCCGCAATTCACAGTTGTCCGTCCATCCCTCCGTCCGCAATTCACAGTTGTCCATCCATCCACAACTCAGTTGTCTGTTCATCCATCCATCCATCCATCCATCCACAACTCAATTGTCCATCTATCCACAACTCCGTTGTCCATCCATCCATCCATCCATCCATCCATCCATCCATCCATCCATCCATCCATCCATCCATCCATAACTTACAGGTGTCCATCCATCCACACCTCCATTGTCATCCATCCATCCATCCATCCATCCATCCATCCATCCACAACTCAGTTGTCCATCCATCCGCAGCTCACAGTTGTCATCCATCCTACCATGCATCCATCCATCCATCCATCTGCAATTCACAGTTGTCCATCCATCCACACAACTCAGTTGTCTGTTCATCCATCCATCCATCCATCCGCAGCTCACAGTTGTCCATCCATCCATCCTACCATCCATCCGCAATTTACAGTTATCCATCCATCCATCTATGCATAACTTACAGTTGCCATCCATCCACAACTCATTTGTCCATCCATCCGCAACTCACAGTTGTCCATCCATCCATACATACATCCACAATTCACAGTTGTCCATCCACCCACAACTCAGTTGTCCATTCATCTGTTCATCCATCCATCCATCCATCCATCCATCCACAATTCACAGTTGTCATCCATACATCCATCCACAACTCAGTTGTTAGTCTATCCATCCATCCATCCGTTGTCCAGTCGTCCGTCCATCAGTTGTCCATCCATCCATCCATCCAATCATCCATCCATGCTTTACATTCTTCTGGTTTCTAGCAGTCATGCTGCGAGGGCCTCATCATGTGTGAGTGTTTTTGTGTAAGAGCATTTGTGCATAATCTACTCCCCCCAAATGCAAGACCCACAGAGGTTCAAGGCCAAACCACAGCATCACCACGGTATCTATGATTTAGCACCAGTCAACGGGGAGGCTCCCTAAGGATTACATCACTAGGGCTTTAATCGCTGTGGTTACTGTAGCCAAACTGGCAGAGCTCCAGTGAAGGAAAAAAAAATCTCTAATGACTAGTGTTTGCCGGCACAAACTAGAAAAACAGTTTCATAGTCTATTTTTTCAACACCACACTTTATAGAACAGAGTAATGGGCCTTTAGCACACACACAGACAATCACTAGGTCACACGAAATGTGAAAGGAATTTTTGGACTAAATTATGTTATAGAACATTAGATGATGAAAGACAGAATGATCATAAACACTGCAGTGTTTGGCTCAGTCATGCATTCCACAGATTGAGATGTTCGTAGATCAGTAGAACTGCAGAAGATGGGAAAATCAAGCAGAAAACAGATCATATAAGTCTATCATACTCTTCATTATATGACAGACTAGGGGCTGGTTGTACCAGTTGTGTATAAGTTACAATGTAGCCTAGTTACAACCTAGTTACAACATACACAATATTTTTTGAGTTGCACCATTAACCTTGAAATGTAACTCTATATATAAACTAAATCTTTATTTCATACATATTGAAATCTACATAATCAGCATATGTGACTAATATAGTGAGATATTATCTGTTGTGGACTATGCAGGCTGGGTCCTGGCTGTTTGTTTCTGAGTCCGTCACGGGAAATGCCCAATAAAGCCCTGTTGTAAAACCACAGTAATGAACATCCTTTCTGCTTATAGCTTTATTACACATTTTTTTAAGTATTTTTAATTTAATATGTTTAACAATAAATGCTCTCTTACCACTGTGACCAGCTGTGGTATGTAGTCCACTCCGTTCATTCCACAAGCTTTTTATGCCGCTGGAAATCTGTCTTGGCTGCATTTTATGAGATGTCCATGTGTGACTTTTTTCCCAACCAATGACCTTTTGAGGAAAAGTTAGGATGTTTACAGGGAAAAATCATCCAAACACTTGAGAGCCATAAACATGAAGAGTGAGGAGAGGCTTTTAATGTGGTCTACCTAGTGTTTGTGTTAGACTCTCACACGTGTTTGAAGGATATCAGAGACTTTGAGCTGGGGTGGGTGGAGTGCTGAAGCACCATAGAGATGAGAAAGATGAAGTCTGTCTTCATTCATTCATTTTGCTGTTCATTTAATTGTTTTTCATTCATTCATTTTGCTGTTCATTTAATTATTTTCTGTTCATTTAATTGTTTATTTTTCATTCATTCATTTTGCTGTTCATGTAATTATTTTCTGTTCATTTAATTTATTTTTCATTCATTCATTTATCCATTCATTTATTAACTTTGCTATGCATGTAATTATTTATTTATATTAAATTGTTTATTTTTCATTCATTCATTCATTCATTAATTTTGCTGTTCATGTAATTTTCTGTTTGTTCATTCATTCATTAATTTTGCTGTTCATGTAATTATTTTATTCATTCATTCATTCATTCATTTTGCTGTTCATGTAATTTTGTATGTTTGTTTGTTTGTTTCGTTCATTCATTCATTTTGTTGTTCATGGAATTATTTATTTTTCTGTTCATTTAATTGTTTATTATTCTATTCATTAATTCATTCATTCATTTATTTGTCTGTTCATTTAATTGTTTATTATTCTATTCATTCATTCATTCATTTTTCTGTTCATTTACTTGTTTATTCATTCATTCATTTTGCTGTTCATTTAATTATTTCTGTTCATTCATTCATTCATTTTTCTGTTCATTTAATTGTTTTTTTCTGTTCATTTATTAATTCATTCATTTTGCTGTTTATTTTTTTGCTGTTCATGTAATTATTTTCTGGTAATTTTTTTTCATTCATTCATTCATTCATTCATTCATTCGTTCATTTTTCTGTTCATTTAATTGTTTTTTTCTGTTCTTTTATTCATTCATTCATTTTGCTGTTCATTTAATTGTTTATTTTTCATGTAATTATTTTCTGTTCTTTTAATTGTTTATTTTTCATTCATTCATTCATTCATTTTGCTGTTCATGTCATTATCTATTTTCCTGTTCATTTAATTGTTTATTATTCTATTCATTCATTCATTCATTCATTCTGCTGTTTATTTAATTATTTATTTATCTGTTCATTCATTCATTCATTTCTGTTCATTTATTCATTCATTCATTTTGCTGTTGATTTAATCGTTTATTTTTCATTCATTCGTTCATTTAGCTGTTCATGTAGTTATTTTCTGTTCATTTAATTGTTTATTTTTTATTCTTTTATTCATTCATTTTGCTGTTCATTTAATCGTTTATTTTTCATTCATTTGTTCATTAATTCATTCATTCCTTCATTCATTCATTTTGCTGTTCATGTAATTTTGTATGTTTGTTTGTTTGTTTGTTTCGTTCATTAATTCATTTTGCTGTTCATGTAATTATTTATTTTTCTATTCATTTAATTGTTTATTATTCTATTCATTCATTCATTCATTTATTTTGCTATTCATTAATTTTGCTCTTCATGTAATTATTTTGTCTGTTTATTTAATTGTTTATTATTCTATTCATTCATTCATTCATTTTGCTATTAATTTTGCTATTCATTCATTCACTCATTCATTTTACTGCTCATTCAGTTGTTTATTTTTCTATTCATTCATTCATTAATTCATTTTACTGTTCATTTAATTGTTTTTTTTTCTATTCATTTAATTATTTATTTTTCCATTTATTTACTTTTCTATTAATTAATTTTTTTTTCTATGAATTTAATTATACATTTTTACATTTTATTTATTTATTTTTTACATCTACTGTACAGAAAGAAAAAATAAAAGTTGTCTTTATGGGCTAGGATTATGGTTTGAGTTACTCTGTGGTAAATATATTGGTATAATTATATTGGTATAGTATATACATTTTATTCAGATGGTCCACTTTATACTTTCAAACTATAAGTAACTTTGCAACTACATGTCAACTCACTCTCATTACAGTATTAGTAGACTGTTAAGTTAGGGTTCAGGTTAATGTCTGTTGGAGACCATCAAAAGTGTTTAAGCAGACAATCTACTAATACTCTAATGACTGGTAATTGACATGTAGTTGCAACGTTACTTATAATTAGTAGAATGTCTAAAGTGGATTATCGAAATAAAGTGTTACCATTATATTTAACGTTATTAAAAAAACAAAAAAGAGGTTCCCATTTAGATGTAAGCTAAGTAAACATGCACAGTAGCTGTATAAAAATGTGGTGGATAAAACCCTGTGACAGACTTCCATCTGTCACATATCCATTCACTGACAAAGAGTGAATGATGGAGAGATCTAGACAATACAAACCACGAATTAGAGACAGCAGTAAAACCGTTGTTCAGTAAATTTAATTGCTACAGTTAATCAGGGGAGGTTAACATTGGCACAGCTGCAATTTTTATATATATCTGAAGGTTTAAATCAAGTTGATATTCAAGTACTTGTGCTTGTTGTGTAACATTTATACATCATTCTTGTACAAAGTCATATTCAGTTTTGCAACCACAAAGACTTTGACAGAAACAATGTAAATAAGTTATGCTCATAATGACTTTCAGCTGTTTAAAACAAAAGGATTTTATTATTTCAGTGCAATGCATTAGCATGGCGGCTTTGTTCTATTGACTGTTTATATTTTTGATTGTCAGATATTTATTTTTCAGTGAACTTCCCTCTATAATATACATGTTTAGGGTTAGAGCCACAGCAGATCAAGAAACATATGTATAACATTATGCAAGCTCCACAATTTTACTGCAACAAGAACAAATTCAGTAGTTTTACCGACCATCTGGGTCACATTTTTATATATCTTTATTCTTGTTACTGTGTATTTAAAGTAATTAGGCTAATTGACACTCACATGTTACCTTGACTTGTATTATTATTAGTGTACTTTGTTAATATAGTACTAGGATGTGACACGCAGAAAGCTGTGTGCGTGTTGTGTGTGAAACTGACCTGCCCAACGTCAGCATTTGTGCTATAAATGATGAACTCTAGTGTATATCTGGAGGCTCTGAAGCATATGTTGTAGTTTAGGTGATATTGCTCCCAACTGTACCGTACACCGGCCTGCCATTACAGCAGTAGACAGCAGACCATGATGGATGGGAGGAATTATCTACACCATTACACTATGCCATCCACTCCATTTGCCCCACCGGGTCCATCATGTACAATTTCGCAATTGTGCTCCAGACATGCTGTCTAATAAAACTACCCATCATGCACAGGGAATTCACATTTCTTTCTAATGCTCTCTCTGCTCTTTGCTTTTTTCACACTCTTAATTGCACCATCATTATTCCATTAGATACTTGTTGTTTACAAAAAGATGTCCCTGCCAAATGTGTGGAGTGAATGAAGAAGTGGAAAAATGAAAAACGCGAATCATCTGTTATCAAATGTGCGCACTTAACAGAATAAGGGGCCGTTTACACAACATCATTTCCCACTAAAAATTGAAAACTTTTTATGCGTTTTGGCCGTTCATTTATACAAGAACAGTGTTTTAATGGCCTGAAAATGTAAGCGTGTAAAAATGGGATTTCAAAGTGCAAGTTTTTGAATACGATACCATCTGTGTAAACTACAAAAACAATTTTTTTGTGAAAACAGCGACGTCATGTGTATGTATATTACGTGTTCAGTCTATAGGAGCGTAGTTTTTTTTTTCTTTACAAAGTGACATCGCCAACTACTGGCCTGGCATGCATAACGCAACCTTGTGGATGGGGATCATTTTGACGACGTTGTCATCTGTATGCGAAAAAAAAGCAAAGGAGAAACTATTTCAATTTTAGTACATCTTTGTTGTACATAACCTAAGAAAAGCCATTTGGTTGCGTGTATTAGGATCTCTGAATTTTCCCTTAGATAACCTTGGTAACACTTTCTATGAAGATCATGCTTATAATGATTTATAGCATATGATTTATAGTAATATAGTATTACTATTCTATAAATATATTTATAAAGACTCATTAAGGTCTATACTGCATTATAAGAACAGTTATAGATACATTTATATTATTTTTATAATTACTTATAAGCCATGCATTTGCTTTTTCAATGCATGTTCATAAGCCATTATACACTGATTTATAAATGATCAAATATAAAATAGTTCCAGACACACTTGTTTGCTGTATCAACTAGCTATTATGTCTTAAATGGCTAAAGTTTGCATTAGAGGTAATAAATGGTCATTTTGATTTGTTAAACTCTATATCTCCTCAGCCATTTGCATGCTTATAGCAGTTTGGAATTATACTTTAAAAATATTGTTGCAGTGTTTTGCTGGTATGTAACATTGAAAAAATAGACTTTTTTTCAACTGTTTGTATTAATGATTTCTGTTTTTTTGTTTTTTTCTACAGGAATTGTCATTCATTAGTTAATGAACTTAAAATGTAAAATGAGCACATTCGTGATTTCTTAACATTTGATTTGTTTTCACTTTACTTAAAGCCAACAATGATGCATTTATAAGTATTTATAAGAACACAACACGGCTATTAATAACAATATATTCACTAATTTGACAGAAATAAATTGAATAAAGTCATTGTAACTATAATATAACATTATAGCAATGCAAGCTGCATATTTATAAAAACATTCATGGAACCATACAATGGACTGATTAATACTTATAAATCAGTGTATAATGAATTATGAACATGCATTGAAAAGGAAAATGCATGAGTTTAACAAATCAAAATGACCATTTATTACCTCTAATGCAAACTTTAGCCATTAAAGACATAAAAACTAGTTGATACAGCAAACAAGTGTCTGGAACTATTTTATATTTGATCATTTATAAATCAGTATATAATGACTATATAATGTATATAACTGTAATGTGGCCTTCATAAGTCTTTATAAATATGTTTATAAAATAGTAATACTTGCTTATAAATAAGTATAAATGGAACTATAATTCATTACAAGCATGGTCTTCATAGAAAGTGTTACCATAAGCTTGTTTCTGCCACGTAATAAACAAATTAGAGGTATATCTCACAATTCTGGAAAAAAAAAAAAAAAAAAATTGAATTGTGAGTTATAAACTCACAATTGAGAGAAATAAAGTCAGAATTGTGAGAGGAAAAAAGTCAATTTATAATTCACCATTCTGCCTTTTTTCCACTCAGAATTGCGAGTTTATATTTCACAACTCAGACTTTATAACTCGCAACTGTTAAAAGTCAGAATTGTGAGTTTAAATCTTGCAATTCTATGTCTTGCAATTATCTTTTTTCTTTTTATTCCATGGCAGAAGCAAGCTTACACAGTTTCAAAACATATTCAAAAAAAAAAAAAAAAAAAAAAAAAAAATATATATATATATATATATATATATATATATATGTGTGTGTGTGTGTGTGTTAAAAACAGATTTTACTGTTAATTTGAAGGGTTTTTTGGGGGACGAAATGTTTGAAAGGGAAAGATACTAAAACATATTTAGCTTGATTAGATTGTGTAATATGCTGATTATGGTTAGCGTGTCATGTTTATGTATATAATGGTACGAATGTAGTATACACATGGTTGTGTGTTAATGTTTAGTGTTAATGTGTGTAGGCAAAAAAACAAACTGTTTACAATAATGATCTTTACAATCTTGTGTGCCAGAGCCAACTAGAATTTTATGCTCCGTGATTATTATTCTTGGTCTCTATCTATAGATCCATATTTCTGGGCATACAGCTGTGGAGGTCGTTTAATGCACACTCAAGATCTGCCAAATAAACTGTAAACAGTGGTCCAATTATTCGCTAAGCCAGTTGGAGAGAAACGGTGATTAGGAGAACTGTTCCCTGTGTGTACGCTTGCTTCTTTTTATGGGAACTGCACTGCCTTTGATTACAGCAAACACATCCACAGAAAGTGGAAACTCATTTCCCTGTGTAAAGTCATTTTCACTCAACAGAGCGACTCAGTTAACCCATGCTGCAGTCAGAGAGGCAGTGCTTGACTTGTGCTGTGATTTTGCGGTGGGTATTTTTACTTGTTCATCACTGGGCAATCAACCACAAAATTTCATGTAATGAGTTTTCCCTGTATGTAATGATGTAATGGCTTCTCTCATAGTGTTCAAAAGGTCTGATTCAATCATGTGTTGATTAGACAATTGGACTGTCACATGATCCTTCAGAAATCATTCTAATATGTTGATTTGCTGCTCAAGAAACATCAATGTTGTGCTGCTTAATATTTTTGTGAAAATATGTGTTGTGTTCTGAGGACTCGACAGAAATAATGGGGTTAATCACAAATTAATTTATTCTATTGACACATAAAATGTGATGATTTATTAGAAGTTGCATATAAATATTTTCCAGATAATATTTTGCACATATATTATTTTTATTTTTCACAGTATAAATTTGCCTATATTTTAGGAAGGGCTCCATGGCATCAACAAGTTTTAACATTTCTCAATTCCTCAACAAATATCAGATGTTATCATGTGTTTGAATGATACAAAACACAGAAGTACTTCATATAGTGCTTTTATACATACACTAGAATAATGCAATTACACTGATATTTAGATATTTTGTTTCCCTTTTTTTTGTTCATGCAGGACTTGAACCGCACGAGGATTAGTAAATGATGAAACCCTAAAAAGTTCAGTCTTGGGTAAAATAATGCAGTCCTTTGAAACGAGCTGAATACGACACCAGAGTAACATTTCAGTGGTGAAGGCTAAAAGCCGCTTTGGTCCTTGAACTGTAAATCACATCAAATCCAGGTTTAAAATATATTATTTAATGCAAAATGCATGTTCCACTAACCTAAAAGACGACCAAATGCTAGAAATCCATTTCTTCAGTACATTTAGATTCTTCACGCTCTCCCAAAAAGGCCCCCTCTCTCCTCTCTGTGCATACTTAGGGGTATTTCAGATGCTTTTTAAAAAAAAAAAACATTAGTATGGACCTGCCCCGAAGGCACTAACATGCCAGCAGGTTCCATGGCACCCCTGTTTCTCATTTTAGATAAATACCGCCATTCTGGACACTGACATATGGTTCACGTTTGAGAAGCACATGTTTCAAGAGTTGTTGAAGCAAATGCCCCACCGGAGATATCCAAAACAATAGTTTTTCAGATGGGCCTATGCTGTTTGAATGTGCTAATGAGCAAATGATGTGTCCTGTTTTGGGAATACTCATCTTGTGATTCAGGGAGGGGGATTTTAAGAAGATTTTGAAGCTCTGGGGCGCCCAAATTTTGTTTTTGCGAAATGAGAAGTTCTTGTCGGAGCCTCAGATGTTGTTTTTGTTTTTCTCCAGTCATGGAAAGTGCAGAACTTTTTTGGCAGGTGCAGAGTTTTTTTTTTTTAACCATGACACGTGTTGGTTGGGCTTCTGTTCTAGACCTCTAGACCAACATTTTACATCTAACCCTTTTAAATAATGCCAGACAGTGCTTGTAGTCTAAAGGTCAAGAAAATGGCTTTGGTGCTTCAGATGGCTTAGATTTGATCTTCATGAGGACTGATTTCAGTTTTTGTTTTTCTCTTAACTGATGGATACAGTAGATCCTGATAAGATGGCATATTGAGCATAATGCTCTCCAAAGATAAACCCGTTTTATTTTCGGTGTAGCCAAAGAAGCCTTGGTTTAAGACTCAGCATTTCTGTATTATTAACAATGTGTCTCTTAAAGGATTAGTTCATTTTCAAATGAAAATTACCCCAAGCTTTACTCACCCTCAAGCCATCCTAGGTGTATATGACATTCTTCTTTCTCATCAACACAATCGGAGAAATATTAATAAATATCCTGACGCATCCAAGCTTTATAATGGCAGCAAGCATTATCAAATGTACTGTGAATTTTAGTAAGCATTACCAAAGAAAGTGTCTCCATCCACATCCATCCATCATAAACGTACTCCACACGGCTCTAGGGGGTTAATAAAGGACTTCTGAAGCGAAGCAATGCGCTTGTGCAAAAAAACAAAAAAAACAAACATATTTTATGAACAAGTTATGAAATAAAATATCTAGTTTCCACCAAACCGCCTTCCATATTCTACTTACGAAGAAAGTGTAAAACTCTAGCAGTTCAAAAAGCTTACGCTACGTCCTACGCCTTCCCTATTCAACTTACAGAACTGATGCGACGGCATTTCCATTTTTTTTGTAGTTTGAATACGGAAGGCGGTCTGGCGGAAGCTAGATATTTTACTTCATAACTTGTTAAATATGGATTTTTTTTTTTACACAAATGCATCGCTTCAGAAGTCCTTTATTAACCCCCCAGAGCCGTGTGGAGTACGTTTATGATGGATGGATGTGGATGGATGCATCGGGATATTTATTAATATTTCTCAGATTATGTTCATCAGAAAGAAGAAAGTCATATACACGTAGGATGGCTTGAGGGTGAGTAAAGCTTGGGGTAATTTTCATTTGAAAGTGAACTAATCTTTTAATCCAGACATTTGACTATTGCTATAATCAGGGGTGCACATAAGTGGTACGCAGGTGCGCACGTGCGGTAAAAATAAATGATGCGCACCAGAAAACATGGAGGGAAGCGCTTTTGAGTACCAACATTTTTGAGGACCGGTTCACAGGGACACGTTTACTTACTAGAGTAGGATTTTTCTCCATCTCTGGTAAGATAGTTATCATGATGATAAGTGTGTTCTTTAATTATTAGGTGTGCAACGGATCGCAGTTACTCCCTGATCTGTACGAATAAGGTCCAACGGTTCGGCATGCATGCGATTTGCAGATTAACTGCTAAATTTATCATTTGGACGTGTTTTGTCTCTCCATTTAACACATTCAAACAATTTTAAAAGCAGAAGAAGAGGCAAAAATTGGGACTCGTGAGCTGTTATTTGTGCGTATGCAGAGAGAGAGACAGTCAGCGCACGAACACCGAATTAATTCCTCTTTCGCATTTACGTGCGCTTGACCGGCAGTTACACACAAAATTTTGTCAAAATACCTGTCTCGGCAAGTATTCTCTGTTATGTCATAAGTGAACAATTGAGAAAGAAACCAGATGTGTGTCAGTTATTCGGTCCGTGCTTTCCTTCTTAAAGTGACAGCAGCTGAATATTCTTGCTATTGTCTGTGTCATTAATGTTAGTAAAATAAAATTAAAAAAATTATCTACCATGTACGAGAGAAAAGAAGATAGTGAGGAAAGTAGTCAGGAGGAAAGTAATAAGGACAGCTTTTAGGATAAGTGTGTTGCGTAAAGTGTGATTACCAAGCAACATCTCCAGGTGCTCCCTTGAGAACCAGACCAAAAAAGTTATGTGCACCCCTGGCTATAATGTCTGGTGCATATTGTTGATTTTTATGGTCACGAGGTTTCAACTTCTTTTTAACCTTCAAGCTTTGCATGACTTATTCATTAATTCATTAACTATTTCAGTCGTATGGTGATTGGTGATTCTGTATGCAATCTCTTGATCAATGTTTTTTTCCAGGGTAGGTCGCCAGGTCTTTCCCCGACCCTCCCCATTACATGGCGTGGGACTTGGGACACACACACGCATTCACATCTATAGACAATTTAGCATCTCCAATTGTTTTTGGATTGTGGGGGAAAACCGGAGCACCCACGCAGACACAGGGAGAACATTCAAACTCCACACAGAAAGGCCTCCCGACTCAGCCGGGACTCAAACCGCTACCACTGAGCCACTGTGCTGCTAGTGTCACGTAGCTAGACCTTCAGACTGACAGCAGAAGGTCTGGACTCTACCGCAGCTTTCATTGGCCAAGGACCACCCATAGGCCGTCTGACTGACATGTAAAGCAACCAATCACAGTTTGTTTTGTTCAGCGTCATGTTTAGGGGTGTGAAAATGTAACGCCGGTGTCCCTACAATAACAGATCAGTGTGTAAAACTCTTGAATGTATTTTAGTCTCTGCCGCAAACTTTACATACTTCACATACTTTTGAAAATCCTTGATAAGCGCTCATTGTCACAGTTGTAAACACATCGGCTTGCTTCTTCCATGAGGGGGTTTGGCATCACAACGACTTTGTTTCCAGGCAGACTGTTAAAGAACGTGACACACGTCTCCCGGAAATCCTGTAGAATTCAGATGACGACTTTGAAACTCCTGAAGTGTTTGCTATATGCTGAACTCGTGCTATATGCATCAGATGTTCAGCCAATGGTTCGTGGGCGTGACGTCTGAGGCTGAGGCTACTGTGCCTTCCACATGACTTATAGGGGGAAATGAATGTTACCGCAACAATACATTAAACCGTTGAAAAGTTTTGGGTCAGCAAAATATTTTAACATCAAAAATGGCTCACTTCAACTGTAAAGATTTAATTCCATGAACACCAACAAAAGAAGATAATCTTCAAACTGGAGCTGTTTCAATACTCGCACAATCCCCGCCACATCCCCTTCTCATAATTCACAATGCAAGTTAAGAGTAGCTGGACCAAAACATGTGCCTGAGGGCTGTTCTGGCCCCTCAGACTCCAGGGGTGCAAAGAAATTGGATGACCAGCGAGGAGGTCTTTTCTTGTTAGCGAGATTTATTGTTTTTTTCCGCTGAGTAAATGAATCAACAAACATGGCATCTCCCCCTGCGAGCAGTGGACTAAGATGAACCCTGTAGAGTGTTGGTTTAAATTTCGTTCGCTGCTTGGATTTCTGGGTCACCAGCTCAGGAGGATATTGGGACTTTCATTTGTCTTTCAGTTTCACTAAAGTGGTTCAGGTCTTCATGCATCCTCTAAATCTGAATACTGATAACTCATGGTTTGGTATAGTGCCTAAAAGTTCTAGTACTTTATCAATTTAATTTGAACAAGAAACAAAACCTCCAAATTTGAGATTTGACAGGTATACAGGTTTGGAATGGTTTGGAAATGATGAGGAAATGTATTGTAAAGTTGGAAGTGTATAGTGTGGCTATAACCAGGAAAAATAATTGTATTGTTACCAGGGGCATTTCCTCCGAGGAGGCAACAGAGGCATTGCCTCCCTTAAAAAAGAAAAAGCATCTCTTGTGCCTCCCCTGAGCCCATTGATTTTATTAACAGACCCCCTAAAGCATATTGGGGGTTTGGTGGGTATTATTGAGAATAAATGGGGAAAGTCATGTCAGAGGAGGCATTGCCTCCATCGCACTATGGGTTCTTATCAAATGGATAGCTGCGTCCTATTAAGGTTTGGGTTAAGTTTGAGTTCCTTGCCGCTGTCGCCTTTGGCTTGCTTAGTTGGGGACACTTGACAATTGATATTTGATATTCAACAGTGCTTTGATCTGCCTGCATTGACACTATTCTTTAAGAGCTGCAAAATAATGTACCAGTTATCACTGTAAAGCTGCTTTGACACAATCTACATTGTAAAAAGCGCTATATAAATAAAGGTAAAAAAAAAAAAAAAAGGCTGCATATCGTCAAGCACAGCTGAAGGCCATCTAAATTTGAAGGATTCTTGGAAGGCAGCCTTCGTTTTGAATCCTTCATTCAGCTCATTTTGAAGGATGCATCAAGTGTATCCATCATGTCCTCCAATTACCCACAATCCTTTGCACACATTCCAATTCATGAAAAAGAACAAAAAAACAAGTCAGCACTGAGCTTGTCTGAATTCATTATGAAATGTAAGACAAAAATAATGTTTTCAGAGATGAATGCATGGTATCTTTTATTTTGTTGTAAATTAATCATTTAACTCTAAACTGCCACTGGGAGACCACAGGTGGTTGTCGTTCACTGTATTGCATTACAGTTTTTCTCAATCGCTTTGGCACGATTTTTTAAACAATCTTAACATTCTCTAAACTGTAAGTGCAACTGTCACAGCTGTTTGCTTGAACATCGAAATCTATTGCATATCTGCAAAATGTAGTTACTCACCCAAAACATTTCATTCATGCTTCAAAACCTAGTTAATGTGTCAGTAAATTGGCCAGTGCCACCAAAATAAAAATAAAAATTGTGTGAGCCACACTGCTCAAAATGTTAAGACACATTTTCATCATGGAAATATTTATTATATACACATTTCATGTTTTCTGCTGTTTTCTACACTATACAATAATAGCAAGAATTGTCTAGCTATCAGACTGAGCTGTTTAGAGACAGATTTCAGCCATAAATTTCTAGTGTTCTACAGTATTGACTTTTCCATTTACTAGGAAAAGTCAATACTGTAGAACACAAAAAGAAAATTGACATTTGGTCACACTTTATATAAGGTGTCCTTAACTATGTCAGGGTTATGTCTGTTTGTTGTTTTTCTGTTTGCCTGTTTAGTTGTAGCCTGTGCTTCTTCTTCTTTGATTTGTGTCCTTAGTTTAGGTGTGTCTTATTAATTAGCCTTGTTTACTCCTCTGTTTGCCCTGTATATAAGCCCTTAGTTTCTGTCTGTCCCTTGTCTTGTGTTGATGTTATTTAGATGTGGTTTTTGTTGTTGGTTTCTCCAACTTACCCTTCTGTTCATGTTATTTACTGGATTAAAAGTGCTTGTTAACAATTTCCTTCGTCGTGCACTCCTTACATAAAAAATTAAGCAGTGTACTTATTGTGTTCATGTTGTATGTAGTTGTGCAAAACATTTGTGCTGCTATTGAGGTGGGATACGAGGTAAGGTTAGGAAAGGTTTGGTGGTATGGTTAGATTTAAGGGTGGGTTAAGGGATAAGGGAAGGGTCAACAGATTTAATTACAGCTGTAATTACATGCAGGTATTTAAAAAATATATATAAGTAGAATGTAAAAACATGTATGTACACAATAAGTCCATTGTATCAAATGATTAATTTAAATGTTAGTTGTAGTTAAATACACCTAATATAAACATTTCTATTTATCACATTTATTTTTGTAGAAATGTGTTACATGTAAACCGAAAATTCACAGTTGCTTGTTCCTTTTTACATACTCTGTGTCTTCCCCTAACGCCACAAATTCTTACATATGTTCCTATTGCTCTTTTACGACAAGCAACTGTGAATTTTCAGTTTACACATGTAACCCCTCAGGCCCTACTCAAGCTGCTCTGTGCAGGCTTCGAACCCGGGTCTCTGGCATGGGAGGCGGGCACTCTGACAAGGAGACTAGTCTCTAGCATCAGTCGCGTGTAACGCAGACGCTCCTACTAGCTACTTTGGCAGGTTGAATTTTATATATAATATATACATTTTTCAATTGAATTTTTAAAAAGGCATCTAAAATAACAAACTAAGTGCAATCTAGAGTTGTCAAAAATATTGATTTTTCAATACATATCGATACTGAAATACCTGAAACACTTCCAATACTCTGCAGAATAGACACACAATACCAGCTGCTCTTTCTCTCTCTCATCTCTCCAACAGCAAGTCGACACACAAACCCACCTCCCCTCACTCACTCATTTCATTTGCTCCGGATGAACATCATTGGTGTTACACGGCTTGAATTTCTGCGTGGGATTGTGCATATTGCGCATAATTTTACTAATTCCCGCATATTTTGTGCTCATACTCAAAGTGCGCACACATAAAGCCCCCTCTCAGTACTAAATTGAGTTCTTTTTCGCTGCTTATTGCGCTTAAATAGTCAAATACACACAAAATAATGTCAAAATTCCGGTCTTGGTGAGTATTCACATAAACACAATCAGTTATGTTTTAAGTGAACGTAAACAGTTGAGAAAAAAACGCATGTGTTACAGTATAATGGATCCATGTGTCAGGTGTTAAAGTGACAAATTATGAGATAATGTTAAAACTATTTATATGGCAGTTTTTCCCCATGCATCGATGTCAAAATTGTGGCCAGTGAAAATGCTGACTGGCTACTTTGGAAAACCAGTATCCACAGTGGCTGGTGAGCAAAAAAGTTAATGTCATGCCCTGGGTGTTAGTAATGTTTATTTAAAATGTGTCAACATTAAGTGTAACTGGAACACGAATTTACATAAAAAAAAAATAAAAAAAAAATAAAAATAAAAAAAACAGTGAGGTCTTTGTCTAATTTCAGAACACCACTTCACGCCACTGATTATTTTGTGTTTGTTTCTTTGTTTGTGTGGGAGAAACTGCAGTTTTTTCCTGCTTTCCTTTCTGCATAAAGCAGTTTGATCATACTTTGTAATACAAGAGGCCCACTTTCCACATGCCAGCCAGAGAACGGTATAAACACGATCGATTTCATGAGGCCCCTGCAGCTTCCACAAGCTCACACATATGAGGTCAGCGTAATCAGCCCACCCTTGCTGTCTCGGTTAACTCTTCTCTGCCTTCCTGTCAGTGGACTAGACTCAGTGGCTCTGATATGATAGATGGCTCCTTGCTGACTTTGAAAAACTTTCTTTCTCTGACAGGTGCAAACTAATATTATTCCTCTTTGCCCTCTAACTGATACCTGTGCCACATGTGGGCTGCTTCGGTGTCTTGTAACATTGTCTCTTTTAGCTCCGGTCTCCTCCTGCATTAAAGGCCCCTACTGTAAACCTGCTAAAGACAGCCAGAGGGAAGATGGTAATGCGAGAGTGTGTTAATAGTTGCAGAGATAGAATAGGAGGTGATGGGACACTGGCTGCAGGCTCAGCATAGCATGCTGTTTATACTATAAGACATCAGAGCTGGACAGTACACAATAGAAGTAATTATGAAATTAATTATATATAAATAAGTATATAAGTGGGTCAAAAATCACTCTGAAGTTCAACTAATTGCATCTATTATGAATTTAAACTAGAATAAATTTTCATTTAATTGCACTTAACATGCATTTAAGTGTCCGGAAACATTACATTCAGTTTGCACTTAAGTACAATATATGGCGATCTCAGGTGATTTTAAAGTGAAAGTTTTGAATGAGCTGCATTCAACATACAAATTGGCTTATTCAAAGTTATCTCTGTACATTAAATGAGGATTGGAAAAAAAATTCCAATGTAAAAAAAATAAACAAAAACTTTCACATTCTTGCAAGATGACTGTTCTTTATCTCAGACATGAAAAATATGTTCCTTGTTTCCAGACTTTGGCGATTTTTGTGGGAATCCCGCTTTAATGTTTCAAATTCAGAGTAAATTAAGCAAAGCACATGGTTTGTTCTCTTTCTAGAGCAGAATAGTGCATTCAGTTTGGTAACTCAAATGTCTCCACACCCTGCTAGATTGGGAAATCATTACCCAACCCTTCAAAATGATTTTTCATCCCTCAACTCTGATTAATCACTCCTAGTGCTTTTATGTCAAGATGAGGGTGTTTCTGGCACTTCAGGGTGCTGAATTGTTAGTCAAATTGTTAGAGTTGCTGACTATCCAGCCCATGTGTCACTCAGACTGTGGCATGGGGAAATGCTACTAGTGTTTCTCAGCTGTGGTCATCACTTAGAGAAATTGACTGTCCGCATATCATGAGTCATTTAACGTACAGTAAGGGGACTACTTATGATGCTCAATATACACTAGATGAAAGCAACCAAATTACTGACACATATGTTCACTAATAAGGTTTTTATGTTTCATCAAACATAATGAATGAACATGACAAAATATTAATGTAAATTTAAAGGATATTTTCGTCAAAAGACAAAAACTTTATTTCATACAAAACAAAACAAAAACTGTAAAACAATTAACACCAAATAGCAGCTTACCACTAAATAAATAAAGTGGCGGCTTTTGGGTTTTAAAATAGACAAGGCACAAGGATTTTTATTTATTTTCATATTTTCTGCTTAACTGCCTGAAAATGGCTTTTTTTTTTTGGACACATTTAGACAGCCTTTTTACAAGATGTAAAATAAATCTCTGATGTCCCCAGATTGTGTGCGTGAACTTTTAGCTCAAAATACCATACAGATTATTTTTTATAGCAAATTGCCACTATTAGGGGGGTGAGCAAAAATTGCACCATTTTTGTGTGTCCCTTTAAATGCAAATGAGCTGGTGCTTCCAGCCCCATTTCAAGAAGAAGGCAGCATACTTCGGCATACCGGCAACAACAAAACAGGACAATCTCACGCACTGAAAATGTAAGAAACTGTCAGTAGTGGTGTTTAGCCTTATTTGTCACCTGACTGTACTGTGCATAATAAATGCGCATTGATGAATTATGCAGACGGTGAGCATGGCGGGATAAAAATAACGACAATACTCTGGTCTCCTGGTGCCTTCACGTTCTATCAGAATTTTCTTAATTCCGACTTCTGAAGTCTTAATTCACAACTCCAGCTTCTCCAACGAGGATACAGGCAAACTGGCGTGGCTGTGTCTATGCTAATGCTATGCTAGACGGTTTTTGATTGATAGGAATTATAAAAAAATGAGTGAGTGGATTTTAACCATTAGAGGCTGGTTGTTCTCACACACTGCGAACACCTTATAAAATACCCACAGCAAGACGATATGGATATAATTTCACTCACCTAGCCTATCACTTGAAATCCATCCTACTGTCCTTTTAAAAGTCTTGTGTTAAAAAAGCATGTTTGGCCATTAGTGAAGCTGATTGCAGTAGCCTATATCCAACTTTAGGAGTGGTCGTGGAGCCTTCCTTCATTTTTAATTTGTAGCTGCTGTTTGATTGGTGGCTTGGTGAATTTGTTTACGATCAAATATTCAATATGTCTACTCTCCATAAGTAAGGTAGTTGGTACATTATCAGTAGTATCAAGTCATTTACTTCTCTATGATGATTGGTTGATATACCAAGGGATTCTAGCCTCCTCTGCAATGTTTTTTTTTTTTTTTTTTTTACACTAAAAGTGAAACACTTGATGGTGATTGGAGGAAAAAGACGGAGGAAAAAGGCTATGGATTTGCCTTCTCCTCCCTTTTCTCCATCAGGCTTGCTTTAGCAGTTTAGGTATATTGAGAGATTTGGCGCGTTTGGCAGTGGTTTTGATTTCAGTAATATTTTATGTTGTTACAGTGGTGAAATTACAAACAAGAAATAAGCATTCTGAGACATGAAATGAAATGAATAACTGGGAATTTTATTAACATTAAATCGTCCTTCTCCCATTTTCACCTCAAAATTTTGGATAGGCTGTGCCTCCCCAGACAAGCTGCCACTGGCTAAATGCCTTACTTAGTTTGACATATTGGTCATAGACATGAGATCATTCAGCCATGACATCCACATCCGTGGTATTACGCTGGGAATTCTAACCATCTACCCTCCACTTAGTGGTATTGAGGGTTTAACCACAGAGCCACAGAGTGACTGAAGCATCCTGTGAGAAAAACAAACTACTCTGTCACTATCTATAGGTCAATGAAATCTCCCATTCATGGAGGTCTAAGCAGCAGACCCAAGCCAAGAACACCTAAATGGGATCAGTTCTGCTATTTTGATTGTCTGAGAGCTGGCCAGGTGAGATCATGTTTGGAATCAGACTTGAATGTGCAGTGTTTTGGGATGTGAAATTTGTTGTATGAGGTTATGGATGATGAATGGTAGTGTGCAAAGGGTTTCCTGTGGATGCAGGATGAGGATGAAGAGTTAAATGAGGTGAAGGGGTACTGGGGCAAAGTACATGAACAATAATAGTATGAGGAAAGATTAAACATGTATTTTTGGCATCTTGTTTGCTACAGTATGTGATAGAACGCTCTGTTCAGTGTTGGTTTTTATAATGAAATACCCAGAGACTAGATTTAAAAAACAGGACAACAAACACACCGAAAAGCACATGCAGTACTGTATATACACAAAACTTGCACTGATTGATTGCATATTTTGTTTAGGTTTATAATCCAGGAGTGAGACTTATATTTTGGCATTTTAAAATTGAAAATGATTTCAGATTTAACTTTGTTTATTTTTCTTACTTGCGTGATTATGTCCATGTTTTCGCCAGAATATGCTCAATTTCACAAGCAGCTACAAAAACAATTGTGTGATAAATATGTACTTAAAATCCATCATCCCTGACAGGTCTCTTTTTTTTTTTTTTTTTTATAACAGCCTAAGTTAGATGCATAATTTATGTCTCTAATTTTTACCACAGATGTTGATCCATTGTGCATCCTATGAAAATAAAGCTGGGAATAATGTAAACAGCATTAATGGGAAGTTTTACTGCTCTAGATCAGTCTGTTGACATCTGTACTCATAGTGTACACACAGTGCTCCTTTATAATTGATTTCAGTTCCTCTCCGTGAATCTGTCATTTGATTGGGCCGGGTCCGGAAAGTCCTGCATCTTCCATTCATGAGACCCAGCTGTTTACCAGTGTAAACATGGTCTAGTAATTTTCAGGAACATCTTGTACAAGACTGCCAGCGGTGATCAAATCAAGTACAGGCAAACCACAGAGGTCTCATCAACACCTTTCAGCTGCACAAACAACAAAATAGATATTTCAGTGACAATAGTGGTCTTTTGGAGACAATTAGATGAAGTCATGCCACATGTAAGATCAAACAGTCCAGACTCTTTTCCTTTAATCTTACATGGTAGCACTAAAGCTGTTTCCCTATATGCAACATTTATATCTTCACTTAATAAAGTAGTGATGAGAAGATTGAATTGCGAATCAGCTCTTTTGAACAATTTGTTTCAATGAACCACAATTCTTTTTTATGTAATGGTCATAATGTAGTCCCTGACTTCCTGCTGTAGCATATTAAATGGTCTATACATAAGCAATATTACACTCGTAGCCACATTATAAGGCTGTATACCAGTCCTGTATATACAGCTATTGCATGGCTATGAATGTGATATTGCACATTGATACAACAGTTCGACGGCACGAGTGAGTAAATAAATAAGAAACAACAACAGCGTGTCTTTAAAAACCTCTTTTTTGTGCAGAACTACTTCCTTCTGCCATGGATTCAAATCTCAAGTTGACAGTTTAACAGTTGAGCCCAAGCCTTCGTTACTAATTCTAAAACATCACTTTAGAACTAGTAACGAAGGAACGTTGAGTCGCTTCATTGAAGCTTATTGTATTATGTACAGTAGAGTATTATGGTATTATGAGAGAGAGAGAGATCGAGTGTATTACCTGCATCTAATATAGCATTCATTCTTCACGTTGATGTCCATAATATTATGCCATTATAAAAAATCAGTTTGAATGTCCACTGAGGAAAGTGATATCTTTGTCTTTGTCCTTTTAAAAGATTTCCCATGACAGCGCTAAAACAACCACTTCCTTTCAATTTGCTACTGACTTACTCTTAAAGACAGTCTTTCCCGCCATCTAATGCAATAATAATATAGCTTTCATTGAAGTAGAAATCACAATCACTAACAGACCCTTTCTCAATACCAAATATGGCATATTATTTATAAAAATATTGAACAATAATATTTTAATTAATAATAGCCATTAGACAATAGGAAATGAACACAAGCAAACAATTCAGTCAAACATACAAAAGCAGCACTCTAGTACAGGATTTAAGTTAAACATAGCCTAAATATAAAGTTATGACACTTAATTTTCCCCTTAACCCAAATCGATTTGCATCTGGAACAAATAATAGATGAATAAAACCAAAGATTGCCTGTTTGATATACCCCAAATGAATTATATATCATGTTTAACCTCTGTCTAAATAAGAGCCAGTGGCAAATTCCTGAAGGACTGGCCGAGATGAAGCTGTTCTCTGCGGGTACATGAGTGCCGAATGGCCGCTGACGGCCTGGAGTTCACATCTGTGAAAGCATTAAAAAAAATAATTGTAAAATAGGCACTATGTTTATATATAAGTCACATATTTGAGGTCTAAAGAACTACATTCTTGCCTAAAAACTACACTCCATGACACAACAACAGTAGTATTTGTAAAAAAAAAACAAAAAAAAAACATGGTGGATTTGCTCGACCGCCATGACAGTCGGAGTGATACAAACGGTGAAATGGTTTGAGTGCTTATACTGGGGGAATATTGCACAGCTGTCAGCAAATCAGAATTGAGAATCAGAACAAACTCTTGTATTAATTTCCAATAAAGCCATATACTGTATAGGCACATATTGCTATCATGACATTTATAATATGTTTTATTATTAGGAGTGCTTGTGGTATTTGCATGTATTTGAATATAATGCATTTCCATTCAACAATACTCAAATTTACATTTGGCCAAAAAAGTTTTTTGCATTTTTTGCATTTTATTAAAATTGTTTTGTTTGCATGTTGATAAAATTTGCAGTAAATTTTATTTGTAATGTCAAATGGTTTCTAATATTCATTTACCAAAGTAACTTTCTTTGTTTTGAGTTCTGTAAAGGTTACCTCAAAGTTCTAAACCAACTGTTCTCACACAAATGTACACAAAAAAAAAAAAATTGTACAATCAAGACACAAACTCTTAATCTTAAAACATTAAAAAAGGTTGGCGTTTTAAACGTTCCCAGAACTTTATGCAAATAACGTTTTCTTAACTTAATGAAAGCGCTAGAAAAACGTTTTTACAACAAAATTGTTAGCTGTGATCATTCATCAAAGTAATACTTCAAAGTTGACAAATAAGAAAAGTCTGCTTTCCTGGAAAATCGTGAATCATATTGTGAACATAAAAGCCGTAATCCTTGTATAGATGCGTCAGGCAGACAGCAGTGTTGTAAGCTGTGTGTGTGTGTGTCTCTGTGTGTATGTGTGTGTGTGTGTGTGTGTGTGTGTGTGCGTGTGCGTGTGCGCGTGTAATGATTTTTTACAATTAGAATGAGCTAGAGTCTTCCTGCTCAGTCACCATATGGAAATGTTTTAGTGAACAAGGTATCAAAGTGAGACACCTGCAAGACATTAAGGGCAAAGTTCTGCACACTGATGAGTTGAGTGTGTTTTGGTTTATGAAGGAGAACTGCGACACAGTGTACATTGATGTGTTTTTTGGTCATACTCCTGTGATAAATTACACGCAAGCACAGCACATACACACATGACAGACACAGTTTTAGATCACCAGAAAAATAAAGCAGTGCAGTCCAACTCCAACAAGGTGCTGAAGAGACCTGCAGCTGCACTGAACAGTGTAAATAAAACCCTAATTTCAGCTCACTCCTGACTGTCCGTGACAGCTCTTCCTGTCTAAATGTAAATGTCTGGAAGAGTGCTGTCAGAACAGGGTTTACTCCACCATGAGGGTTGAGATGGTAGTATGCATAAGCTTTCACCTTTGGAAATGACATAATTACTAGTTTCTCTAAAGTACAGGAAGGAAACCAAGTTTTTCATTTACTGACTTCAGGGGGGAAAAAAAACGTGGAAGTGTCTGACACATGACACATACAGTACGTTATAAACATATTTATACAAGAAGGTGGCCCCAAAAATATTTGCACACTTAAGTCATGTTTAAAAATGCATGAACGTCTTTGCATTAAACATCAAACCAAGTGGCAAGAGCTTTCAGAACTAACTTCACATTTTTGCATTGACTTTAACTGGTGTCAGAGTCATTTTTTTAGTGGAGGTATGAAGTCAGTTCACCTCAAGTTCATGCAGGTGTCCTAGCAGGTGTAGTTCATCACATTAACTGTGAACATGTTCCACTTATGTCCAAATACTGAACAGAATATCTATTGTTTTACAGTTTAAAACCTATCAAACATTTGTGAAATATTTTGTTTAAAAAGTCTAAATCTCTTTAAAAGTAAATGCTAAAAATATTTTGTATCTAATGAAAGTGATTAATTAGTGTTAATCACTTCACCTGTCAGTGCTCATAATATTATGCCTAATAGGTGAATATACAGCTTATTACTATTGAAAATGAGTATCTATTAATGTGTCAAAGCACATTAATAGAGAGGCGAAGGGAAGGAAAAGATGTGGTAGAAATAAACGTACCATCAGTAGGGATAACCACACCCTGGAGAGGATTGTGAAACAAAACCCATTCAAAAATGTGGGGGAGATTCACAAGCTGCAGCTGGAGTCAGTGCTTCAAGAACCACTACGCACAGACGTATGCAAGACATTGGTTTCAGCTGTCGCATTCCTTGTGTCAAGCCACTCTGACAGCATCAGAAGCGTCTCGCCTGGGCTAAAGACAAAAAGGACTGGACTGCTGCTGAGTGGTCCAAAGTTATGTTCTCTGATGAAAGTAAATTTTGCATTTCCTTTGGAAATCAGGGTCCCAGAGTCTGGAGGAAGAGAGGAGAGGCACACAATCCATGTTGCTTGAGGTCCAGTGTAAAGTTTCCACAGTCAGTGATGGTTTGGGGTGCCATGTCATCTGCTGGTGTTGGTCCACTGTGTTTTCTGAGGTTCAAGGTCAACGCAGCCATATACCAGGAAGTTTTAGAGCACTTCATGCTTCCTGCTGCTGACCAACTTTATGGAGATGCAGATTTCATTTTCCAACAGGACTTGGCACCTGCACACAGTGCCAAAGCTACCAGTACCATGGTTTACTCCACCATGAGGGTTGAGATGGTAGTATGCATAAGCTTTCACCTTTGGAAATGACATAATTACTAGTTTCTCTAAAGTACAGGAAGGAAACCAAGTTTTTCATTTACTGACTTCAGGGGGGAAAAAAAACGTGGAAGTGTCTGACACATGACACATACAGTACGTTATAAACATATTTATACAAGAAGGTGGCCCCAAAAATATTTGCACACTTAAGTCATGTTTAAAAATGCATGAACGTCTTTGCATTAAACATCAAACCAAGTGGCAAGAGCTTTCAGAACTAACTTCACATTTTTGCATTGACTTTAACTGGTGTCAGAGTCATTTTTTTAGTGGAGGTATGAAGTCAGTTCACCTCAAGTTCATGCAGGTGTCCTAGCAGGTGTAGTTCATCACATTAACTGTGAACATGTTCCACTTATGTCCAAATACTGAACAGAATATCTATTGTTTTACAGTTTAAAACCTATCAAACATTTGTGAAATATTTTGTTTAAAAAGTCTAAATCTCTTTAAAAGTAAATGCTAAAAATATTTTGTATCTAATGAAAGACATTTTAAAGTGTGTCTTAAGCGTCCAAGTACTTCTAGGGCCATTGTAAATACACTAGCCAGGAAGAATTGAGATGTATCTCCAAAGCTCACTGTCTTTAGTTATGGCTTTAGTAATTCACCTTATCCAAAGAGCTAAATGTCAACTCAGTGATGTTGTGGTTTTTCTTTTTGGCATTACTGAACTTGGTAATTTGTTTTAAATTTTGTTACAATTTAAGTTTGTTGATGTTTCATCATTCTGATTTTAATTTCTTTTCCACATAGCAGAGGTTGATCAAAACAAAACGCTGGTAATTACAATCATATTCATTTGAAAAGAAAATTAGAACTCTGAAGGAGAAATAAACAACATGCTGCGGCTTTGAACGTTATGTAATTGAGGCGGCTTTGTGTGTGTGTGTGGGTTAACGTAACCCTAAGTTAAGGGGACAAAATGTCCCCACAAAGATGGCAATATCTGAAATCCTTGACCTTGTGGGGACATTTTTTGGTCCTCATGAGGGAAACAGCTTTTAAATCATACTAAATTATGTTTTTTAAAATCTAAAAATGCAGAAAGTTTTCTGTGATGGGTAGGTTTAGGTTTAGGGGATAGAATATACAGTTTGTAGAGTATAAAAATCATTATGTTTGTGGAAAGTCCCCATTAAAATATATGAAAACCCAACACGTGTGTGTGTGTGTTTGTGTTGAATGTGAGTGCTCAGAGGATATGAGACATTGGTGCTATCAGGGCAGAGACAGCCGAACGATGAGCAGAGGTTCCTCTGGGTTCCTTTAAAAAACAGGAAGGCCTGCTGATTGACTACGGCTTGGGGAGTTCAGAGGGCACTCTGTGTGTGTGTGTGTGTGTGTGTGTGTGTGTGTGTTCTTGTATACATGGTTTATGAGGACACAAATGTGTATAATGACATGAGTATTACAACGTAAACACTTTCTGTGTCCTCGTAAACCAAATGGCTTAAAAAAACATACTAAATGGTGTTTTTTGAAATTCAAAAAATGCAGACAGTTTCCTGTGATGGGTAGGTTTAGGGGTAGGGGTAGTGTAGGGGGATAGAATGTACATTTTGTACAGTATAAAAACCGTTATGTCTATGGAGAGTCCCTGTAAACCTGTCTGTGTGGCATTGTTGTATTGATTTTTATGGAGTTTAAGTGAGTAGCAGCAAAACTGTTAAAATACTTCACATGGATAACATTATGACCACCTTACTAATATTGTGTTGGTCCCCCTTATATCCCCCCCCCCCCCCCCCCCCCCCAACCGTGTATTCTGACACCTTTCTATCAGAACCAGCATTAAATTCTTGAGCAATTTGAATTACAGTAGCTCGTCTGTTGGATCGAACCACACGGGCCAGCCTTTGCTCCCCACCTGCATCAATAAGCCATGACCCTGTCGCCGGTTCACCACTGTTCCTTCCTTGGACCACTTTTGATAGATACTGACCACTGCAGACTGGGAACACCCCACAAGAGCTGCAGTTTTTGAGATGCTCTGACCCAGTCGTCCAGCCATCACAATTTGGCCCTTATCAAACTCGCTCAAATCCTTACGCTTGCCCATTTTTCCTGCTTCTAACACATCAAAATGTTCACTTGCTGCCTAATATATCCCACTCACTAACAGGTGCCGTGATGAAGAGATAATTAGTGTTAATCACTTCACCTGTCAGTGCTCATAATATTATGCCTAATAGGTGAATATACAGCTTATTACTATTGAAAATGAGTATCTATTAATGTGTCAAAGCACATTAATAGAGAGGCGAAGGGAAGGAAAAGATGTGGTAGAAATAAACGTACCATCAGTAGGGATAACCACACCCTGGAGAGGATTGTGAAACAAAACCCATTCAAAAATGTGGGGGAGATTCACAAGCTGCAGCTGGAGTCAGTGCTTCAAGAACCACTACGCACAGACGTATGCAAGACATTGGTTTCAGCTGTCGCATTCCTTGTGTCAAGCCACTCTGACAGCATCAGAAGCGTCTCGCCTGGGCTAAAGACAAAAAGGACTGGACTGCTGCTGAGTGGTCCAAAGTTATGTTCTCTGATGAAAGTAAATTTTGCATTTCCTTTGGAAATCAGGGTCCCAGAGTCTGGAGGAAGAGAGGAGAGGCACACAATCCATGTTGCTTGAGGTCCAGTGTAAAGTTTCCACAGTCAGTGATGGTTTGGGGTGCCATGTCATCTGCTGGTGTTGGTCCACTGTGTTTTCTGAGGTTCAAGGTCAACGCAGCCATATACCAGGAAGTTTTAGAGCACTTCATGCTTCCTGCTGCTGACCAACTTTATGGAGATGCAGATTTCATTTTCCAACAGGACTTGGCACCTGCACACAGTGCCAAAGCTACCAGTACCATGGTTTAAGGACCATGGTATCCCTGTTCTTAATTGGCCAGCAAACTTGCCTGACCTTAACCCCATAGAAAATCTGTGGGGTATTGTGAAGAGGAAGATGCGACATGCCAGACCCAACAATGCAGAAGAGCTGAAGGCCACTATCAGAGCAACCTGGGCTCTTATAACACCTGAGCAGTGCCACAGACTGATCGACTCCATGCCTCGCCGTATTGCTGCAGTAATTCAGGCAAAAGGAGCCCCAACTAAGTATCGAGTGCTGTACATGCTCATACTTTTCATGTTCTTACTTTTCAGTTGGCCAAGATTTCTAAAAATCCTTTCTTTGTATTGGTCTTAAGTAATATTCTAATTTTCTGAGATACTGAATTTGGGATTTTCCTTAGTTGTCAGTTATATTCATCAAAATTAAAAGAAATAAACATTTGATATATATCAGTCTGTGTGTAATGAATGAATATAATATACAAGTTTCACTTTTTGAATGGAATTAGTGAAACATCTAAAACATCATCTACAGAGCGGTCATATCTTGTATATGAAGTTTATGCAGTTAGTAATGTAGGCAGGTGTGGGTATATATATATATATATATATATATATATATATATATTAGAGATGCACCGATGTATCGGCTAACAATTGGTATTGGCCAATAAAAGCTATTATTATCACTATCGACCATCGTCCAATTGTTTAAAAACTGCTGATGGTGAGGGACGATTATATCCTGTTAATCAAAAGGGTGTGGAAAGACGTGTTCAGACTGCAACTCATACATACTGTGTGTGAAGAAAATCACTCGTGTTTTAACGCATCAACAGTTTAAAAATAGTGACGTTAAAGCAGGCTCTTTTTGACCCTATGAATCACCGGTAGTTCAAGCCAGGGTTGCCAGGGTTGCCAGGTCTGCGCCTCCCATCCAATAATCGCAAAAAGGTTTGTGCTTTATTACTTCTGATAAGAATTAAAGTTTCAGTTTTCAATTGCTGCCCATTTTATCATGAAATTCAAACAATAAATGGCATTTTGACGCTCTTAAATGTGACGTCAGATCGCTGTAATGCCTCAGTTCAGTGGCAGCTCGGAACTTAAATACAAGTTATATTTCGAAAAACATGAATGAACACATCAGAGGTATGTTGAAATATACTGGCAGCCTACCAGAATGCATCATGTCTCATGTAATCACTTTATTTGTGTTTCAACCGCGGAAAGACGTCAATAAAATTAACAATATATCACATCATGTCACTTTTACCTCAGGAATGTTTTCCAATGTTCACAGTTCCTTAGCTATCTACATATATAAAATATATATCTACATATATATATATATATATATATATATAAAATTTAAAAAAAAACACTAGAGAGGAGCTTATTTACTGTTAACTATATGTTTGTGCAAATTTGCCATGAAGACAAATGCTTATGAAAACTACCTTATGTGAAACTAAGTTTTATACATTTCAGTGTAATTATTATATCTGAAAATAAACAGCAGCTGAATATAATACCTCTGCTGTTAACTGTAACCTCTAATATTGTAGTGTACCAAATGAGAGGGTTCCCTGTATAGTTTGCAACATTATTTGGGAGAGATTTTCTTTTTTCCTTAAGAAAAACCAAACTATCGGTATCGGCTGATATCATTGTGAATAATCGGCTATCGGTATCGGGAGAGAAATTTAGTATCAGTGCATCTCTTTATATATATATATATATATATATATATATATATATATATATATATATATAAAGGGACCATCAAAATAAAGTGTAACCATATTTTTAAATGCAGTTGTGGATCCCAAAAGCATGGTCATGGTGTACAAATGAAAAGCATGTGTTTGTTTTCAGTAGCAGTATCAGAGTTCCTCAGTATAATCATAATACTTTTCTTGGCTGGAAAAAGGGATGAAAAAGAGGCCTAGAGCATGATGATCGTACCTGAGCCTCTCTGTCTCTGTCCCCTGTAAGACTAAACCATCGCTCCTAGCAGGGGCTGTTTTGGTTGGCTGGCACAGACCTCTGTGCAAACAGGAAACTGGTGTGCTGCTGTAAATCTTGCTGTTGCCACAGTGACTGGGTCATGACCTTTGACACTGACATTGGATAGGCTGTACAGAAGCTTAGGATGGGGAGTGTAAATGAGAGACGATTGGTCAAGTGATCGGGTCAGCATCTGTGACATCGTTAGCATCATGTAGTATGTGACGGCTGAAAAACTAAAGAAGGTTTGATGTATTAGATTTACACATTTATTTATCATTAAATTAACCACAGAAAAATCCCTGATTATTTAGCTGGGTACGTTTCAGAAAATTTCCACTATTTCCACAAAAAAGCAAAAGCTAATGAAGAAACAGTCAGACAGGTAAATGCTGTTGTGAAATATAAATGTTCAAGCTTGTTTTATATTAACATGAATGATTTGATGATGCAAGTAGCATTGGTTTTGATGTATTATAAAGTTAATCTTGCTCTTAAAATGGTACAGGGGTATCAGTTGATAATGCCATGGTACTTTTGTTATTATCACTGAATTATTATCATATTCATAGGATTTTTTATTTATTTATTTATTTTAATTTGGACACTGATGAGATGCTCATGACAATTTCAATTTGACACTGCTGACCTTGATTCAGTGTTCTGATCAAAATGCGTATATTTGTTTCTTTAAAAAGGCTCATGCTTTATATCTTTTAGTGCCTGCGGAAGAATGTAGGAAGTCATGATGACAGACAGAGTCATGTAATTTCTCTGAGTAATGCTTCCTGCCGCAGCCGATTCAAACTGAGCAGCATGTCCAATCGTTCTGTTTTCTAACAGACTGAGCCATTGTGTGTGTCATCACTTTGGAATTCTGAATGTGAAGTAAGAGGCATGGGAATCTCTGAGCTAATGATTCATTTTGATTCACTTTCCTTCAGGCGAAAGTCTTGAACTGTGCACTTCCTGATGTTCCAGCATGTTATATCTCTCATTCCCAGATCATAGTGAAATCGTAGTATGTTTGATTCTACAATACTTTACTTGAATCTGTCATTCTTTCCATCCATCCATCTATTGTTCTTTCTTTCTATCTATCTATCTATCTATCTATCTATCTATCTATCTATCTATCTATCTATCTATCTATCTATCTATCTATCTATCTATCTATCTATCTATCTATCCATCCATCCATCCATCCATCCATCCACTGTTCTTTCCATCCATCCATCCATCCATCCATCCACTGTTCTTTCCATCCATCCATCCATCCATCCATCCATCCATCCATCCATCCATCCATCCATCCATCCATCCATCCATCCATCCATCCACTGTTCTTTCCATCCATCTGCCCATCCATCCATCCACTGTTCTTTCCATCTGTCCATCCATTCACTGTTCTTTCCATCCATCCGTACATCCATCCATCCACTGTTCTTTCCATCTGTCCATCCATCCGTCCATCCATCTATCCACTGTTCTTTCCATCCATCCATCCACTGTTCTTTCCATCCATCCATCCATCCATCCATCCATCCATCCATCCATCCATCCATCCATCCATTGTTCTTTCCATTCATCATCCATCCATCCATCCATCCACTGTTCTTTCCATCCTTCCATCCATCCATCCATCCATCCACTGTTCTTTCCATCCATCCGTCCATCCATCATCCACTGTTCTTTCCATCCATCCGTCCATCCATCCATCCACTGTTCTTTCCATCCATCCCTCCACTGTTCCATCCATCCATCCATCCATCCATCTGTCTGTCTGTCTATCTATCTGTTGTTCTATCTATTGTTCTTTCCATCCGTCCGTCCGTTCGTCTGTGTTGGCTTATATAAATGATCAAATAATCTAATGTCTCGTCACTTTTTTTGCTAATTATAACAGCAGAAAGCAATGGCGACACACAAATCATTTTCTGTGAATGAGCCTTGCAGCAGAAAGATTGATAATCATTACCCATGTGAAGGGTCTCCTGAGGTTTTGGTACAGAGACGACGAGTGTGTTTTCCAGGATGTAGCCCAAAATAGACTTATTTCTAAAAAGGTCAAGTGAGACAACACTAAATTGAGTTGAAAAAGAAAGCAACTTTTGTTAGAGCGCACAAAGCATCCTCTATCTCTCTCCTCTCATCCTACTTACTCCCTTTTTCCTGTCCTCATTTGGCAGTGGCCCTTGAGTACCCAAACGGCTGCAGTTCAGAGGTCAGGCACTTAAGCCTGAATAATGTGTGGCTTGTATCATCTCTATCACACCCTATTTGTGCTCTCTGTTTCTGACAAGACAGAGTGGTTTTGTATAGAAGGGATGTTGCAGAATGGAAAGACTGGCTAGACAATCTCCAGGGACAAAAATTAGTTTTTTAAATGAACAGTAGGAGTAAGAACACAAGAGAGGAAATGAGATGGGAAGAAGAAACAGGATGTTCTGACTAAGAAATGTTAAATAATTTGGCAGCACCATATACACAGCCCAAAGTATATGTGGTATAAATTATATCTGATTGAAATAATCATTATTACTAATGATTATGAGTGAGTCTCAGCACCAACAGTGAACTGATATAACTTACAATAAATTCCAAAGTCATACAATAGCTTTATGTGAAAAATGTTTGTTTTGTTTCTCATACGAAGTACAATATTTATGATTTTATACTAAGCTTAAGCTAATAGCTTTATTTTGATACAGGTAGCTGGTTTCTAGATAAATTTAAGATGGTCGTTATCTAGTCATTATGCAATCCAAGCTTGTCATTAGCTGGTTGACCTTAAGCTGACATGCTTTAGCTAGTTTGTTGCTGGTCCATGAAGATCTACCAGCTAATGACCACCATGTTCCAATACACTAAGGCCCTGTGTACATCTGGTATTAAGATGCGTTATGGTCGATCGGATCACAAGTAGATGGTGTTTTAATCCGTCACTTTTGTCCACTTTCAACCACTTCTGTCTGGTTTCATTGATGGGAATGTCTATGGGCAGAAAAATGTATGGGCTTTTTCAGGTCTTTCAATCTAATGGACAAAATAAGCTCACACAATTTACATGTGAACATGAACACGGAGACAATGGAAAAACATCCAGAGAGCAGCTTTCGTTTCTGCTCTGTCAGCCGCAAGACTGACAGAAGTGTGCATTCGAAATCAGAAATGGTGAGAGAACATTGTGCTTGGTACATTTTTCATCTTCAAAGCAAACTTGGGTCTTCAGGCGACAATGTTTAAATCCCATCTGACTAGTGCTCTTCCCATAATGTTTACGCATTAGGTTAGTAGGCAGACAGTAGGTGGTCTTTTGTGCTGTTTGAACACATGAGCGTTTACACTACAAAAGCAATCCAGTCGAATGCATTTTCGACTACTAATGGAAGTGGTCAAAAGTGGACAAGCTCAAAACGTTTTAACACCTAATTTACACCTGTATTTAGTGTCGTCCACTTGTGATTCGATCGACCAAATTGCATCTTAATACCAGGTGTAAACAGGGCCCATGGCTGTGTCTGAAATCGGTACTTTTCATACATATTACTTTTGTCACATACTGTTTTTCGCCTACTATATAGTAAGAAAGTATGTGATTTTGTATGCAGCTTAAACACTACCATTCGGGGAAAGAAATAATTCTTTTATTTAGCAAGGATTCATTAAACTGGTCATTTTTTTATATTGCACCAACAAAAAAAAGTCTAAGCTGTTCTTTTGACCTTTCTATTCATCGAAGAAAAAAAAAAAAGGTCATGATTTGCACAAAAATATTAAGTAGCAACAGTTTTCAACATTAATCATAAGACATGTTTCTTGAGCAACAAATCAGCATGTTATTAGAATGGTCATTCGACATTGCCGACACTTCCATGGCCTTCGTGGGATAGTAAAGTGTCCATTGCATGTGCACTTTAGAATCTGGTGGAAAGTGGAATGTTTTACAATATTTTTCGCCTACCTTTTTATGAATATGTATTCAGACATACTCATTTGACATACATGCTTTGTGTACTACAGTAGTAGGGAAGTAGGCAAATTCGTTTAATCAGTCGACACTGAGAAAAAAAATGTACTACTTAATGTGCCTAATACGTAATGTAATTATGTACTTTTTATAAAAAATAACTCAATATTGTAATGCATCACTTTTAAAAGTAATGTTCCCCAAAAAATAATAACATTCAGTAATTCACTTACATGAAAATATACTCAAGTCTTTGGTCTGTTGGATTCACCAGACTGGTCTGACGTGGTCTTGGAGCTTTTAGAGAATGAATACATTAAATGTGGGTAGTTGTGGCCTAATGGGAGAGTTGGACTTGTAACCCGAAGGCCGCGGGTTCGAGTACCGGCAGGAAATGTAGGTGAGGGGAGTGAATAAACAGCGCTTTCTTCCACTCAAATTACCCACAACTGTGGTGCCCTTGAGCAAGGCAACTAACCCCCAATCACTCCCCAGGTGCAGCTGCAAAAATGGCTGCCCACTGCTCCGAGTGTGTGTTCACGGTGTGTGTGTTCAATACTGCTCTGTGTGTGCACTTGGATGGGTGAAATGCAGAGCACAAATTCCCAGTATGGGACACCATACTTGGCTACATGTCACATCACTATTGTCTTGTGTGATGGTGATATAATCCCATAACATTCATGCATCATGACCTTTATGTGTTCTCTTTGCCTAAATAAATTAAACAGCTCTGTACACATAGGCACAGATGAGAAAATTCCTGCCATATTTGCCTAGACCATCAGAACAGCAGCAATATTTTTAAAGGCAGCAAAGAAAGAAATAGTCATCCATCCAACGTGCACTTTCTTTGAGGGAGCCTGTGAGGAGAGTCAAACAACAAAACGAGCCCGAGTGATTATTGAATCCAAGATACTGACATGTGTACCACAGTGTATAACACTTAAAACAAAATTTCTATTGGACATTGGAGGCATTTGCTGTTTGATAGTGTTCGTGAATACTTAAGTCGCCATAAAAAATCAGATTACATACTTTCTGGAGGAATCAAACCGTGAAGGATTTTCACATTCCACATTATCATGTAATACAGTAAAAGATCTTTTGTTCTGTCACTCTGTAAAGACTGATTTAACACGAATAACACAGTTGTTCGTATCATGCGGTAACTCCCCCTTAAACGGCAGCCAAACAAAAGAGCCTGCAAACTCAAATAAACAGACAAAAGCGAAGCAGCGTGGATTCATCTGACGTAGTCTTGGAGCTTTTAGAGAGTGAATACATGAAATGCTGGGATGTTGTGCAGCTCATATGACTCAGGTGGTCTCAGACAGGCCATGGGGCGATTTACAAGCCGAGCTTCCTGGAAGTGTCTGTGATGCTGACAGCAGGAATGGAGCGCTGGCCATTTTGAGGTTTACACCACTACCAGGAGACAATTTAATCCAGTTAAAGATGTTACATAAAACCTAGAACAATAAAAGGTTATACAGCCAGGAAAGATAGGGAGGATGATGTGTTGGTGGATTTGGGAATCTTACAGCAATTACACAATTTACTGTTACAGTTAAAACTATGATGCTGCTCAAATTGTTTGCAGAAGAACACCGCCTCTGTGTGAATGCCATGATGTCTTTCATTAAAAGATGAGTTGTTGATTAAAGAGACCCCATCCAGAGGGCTGCAGAAGGCCTAATCCCCTGTTGAGCTGGAGCGATGGGACGCTGGGGAGTAAAACAACTCCTCAAGCCAAAGTTTTTTTTTTGTTTTTTTTTAATGGCTTAATCCATTTTTCTAGGGAATGTGCTAAATCTGGCTCTGAACTCAGTGTCCGCAGATGCAGAAAACGTGATTTACAATCCTTAAAGTCATTCTTTCTGTGCTGATTGGAAAGTCATGATTCATGTTACACTTAAAAGAGCTTGAGCCACTGAGTTTGAATCATTTCAAATGCTTTTATCAGTCATCTGTTATCTATATTTGTTCTTTTTTCACTCTTCATAAATGTTGATCACAACACACTCTCAAAGGCAATTCGTAACTAAATTACATTTTGGCGAATTAGTCGTGAATTTGTACATTTACATATGATCCCACTGCTGAATAAGTTTAGGAGTAGACTTTCATTCTTACTCTTATTTTCCCCCCTAAAAATCATGTTTTTGTACAAATCAAATAGTGTATTCCACTAACTACACATTTAATCAAAATCAAGTGTGTAAATGACAGCATGTAACACTTAAAGAAAGTTCACCCAAAGCATGGAAATTCTTTCATCATTTTCTCATGCTCATGTTGTTCCAAAACCAAAGACTATCGTTCTTCCTCAAAACATAAATAAGGATATTTTTAATGCCTAAGGCATTTCTGTCCCTCTACTGAAAGTTCACACAACCAAAACCTTGATGCTACAAAAACATAAAGAGATCATAAAATAAATCCATATGTACCATATCTGTAACTTGCTTGCCACACAAAACCAAACTTCATTGTTTCTTGCACATCAAGCAGATTGCTTGAGCTCCTGTTTACCATATTTAATGTGCTCTATGTATGTGCAATGATCAGTGTTCATATGAATAAAAGCCTAATTTAAATTTTTTCATCACATGCAGCAATCGTGTCTCTTCAGTAAACTCTGAACCGTGCCAGAGCACGTTTGACCCCCAAAGCCCGGTTAGTTTGACTAGTATGATCGCTCCGTACCATGCCCGGGCGCTGTTGCTTTAGTTGTCCCTGAACCCCCTTGAAACGCCTCGATTGTAGTCGTGAATTTTCTTCCGGGAACGAACACGTTACAGTATTCCTCATTTAAATAATTCCCGCCCAAGGCATACACAAAAAAAAAAAGGGGTGAGGCCTGGTTTAATTAGTTATTAGTGGACTGAAACTCACGGTTATGGTAAGGGGCGTGGCATTTCCAAAACACACTCTGGTCCATCCAACTAATCAGAGCACACTGAGCTTTTCGGAAGGAGGGGCTTTATAGAGACGGGAACTAAACAGAGCGTTACTGACAGACTGGGAAGGGAGGTGCTGCAACAATGTCAAATATTTGAAAAATAATGTATCTTTGGAACATTCATGCATGAAACCTGCAAAAAGTGAATCATGACTTTGTAAAATGTCCTCTTTAAAACCACTCCATTCAAATGGATTACTTTAATGATGTCTTTCTTACGATTAACTTTTTAAAAAAGGTTGGTGGAATGGACTTTAGATGGAGGGACAGAAATCTTTCAGGATAGATTAAAAATATCTTCATTTGTTTTTGAAGACAGAAGGACATGAGTGTGAGTAAAAATCTTCATTCTTAGGTGAACTATCCCTTTTCAGATTTGTACATCATGTCTTTATCAGCTGTCTAAAATACAAAATTTAATTGGGAATGTTTTATATCATTTGGCATGTTTATTACTGAAATGTAATTAGCCATTAAACAGACACTAAAATCATTTTAAGGGGTGTACATTTGAACAGAGCATGACTTTAATGGAGCACTTCACTGAGGCTTGTAAAATCCTGCCTTCTGAGGTGATTTATTCTGTATCATAGCGAGTCCTTTGGCAACAGAGCCTCTGCACTAACAAAAGCCAGATCTGAATCTGCACAATGAAGTGGGTCCCCTGGTGCTGTGATCATTTGTCCAAAGGTGACATAAGGGGTTGGAGTACAGCCAGAGTTCCTGATGTAAGTGTGTGTGTTTCAGGGTGATCGTGAAGCAGATCCCTGAAGGCTGGCATCATTTTTCACTCTGTCATTTAAGCCAACAGTAATGTCAAGCAGAACGAGGAAGAGTTAAAGGTGTGCTGTCTCAGCGGGGACGTTAAGAGAGAATTCTGTCATCGTAGTACCACAGAGGGGGTCAGAATCCCCTGCTAAAATAAACACTGATCCACACAGGGCTCTTTTAGAAAGCATTCATCACTCCTTTCTGCAGGTGTCCATCTGTGGGTGTCATTGAAAACCGATTTACCATATTCATAATCATCTATCAGGACAGTAACACAGCATCATACCACAAAACAGACTGATGGGCATATATGTGGTGAAATAACTACTGCATGTACCATACACACATTCTTAGAAGCACCCTGGCGGACCATGCTAATGAATATAGTATGGTAGAGTGGGGTAAGACGTGCCACTTTTTACTTGTCTTCTTAGCAAGGAAAAATCAGATAAAGGTAACACTTTACAATAGGGTCTCATTTGTTAACATTAGTTAATGCATTAACTTACATAAATGAGCAATATATTTTTTTACAGCTTTCACTGTAAAATGTAATTAGCTGAGTTTATTTAGAAAAACTCATTGCCTCAAATTTAGCAAGTAAATTAGCTAACTATTTTTAAGTTGATAAAACTTACTACACTTAGTAGAGGTAACTAGAGGTTACTTAAAAAAAACAAAACATTTTTGGTAACTCAATTTTACTTAGTTCAGTCAACTTTAAGAACACTAACCTCAAAATCATTTTCTTAACAAGCTTGTTTGTTAACATTACTAGACAAATTAAATGCCTTACATTTCTCACAGATGTTTTACCCAAAGTTGTAAGTTGTTAACACAGAGACATACAAAAAAGAGTGTCGGGACAACAATGGACCGTGCATTTATTAATTTATTAAATTGAAAATACTGTTCAAATACTTTGTGTGTCTAAAAATGTAACTGAATTAATTAAAAATAAATCAAACTAAAAACATAAACTTAACTAATTAGCTAATAGACATCACTGCAACACAGTTACTGCCTTTAAATAAAGCAACATGCAGCATCAGATTATTGGTCTTCTCCTGGGCTGAAGCAGGTTCTACTCTTCAGCACAATGATATCTTCACAAAACTCAAAAGAAACCCTTTAAATCCCAACAGAAGAACATAACATTAAACACTAACAGATTTCTTACGATCTCAGCAGAGGATGATTAAACAACCCCAAAACAGCATTACCAGCTTGACTTATTACAAACCAGTTTGATTTTATTTTGGTCATACATCTACAGAAGTTCTTATCACCATTGTGGTGATCAGTGTTTGCTTGCAAGGTCCATTGTTGTCTCAACACTCTTTTATATGTCTTTGTGTTAACCACTTACAACTTTGAGTAAAACATACTTGAGAGATGTCAGGCAATATTTTAATAATTTAAGGCATATTTGTCTAGTAATATAAACAAGCTTGTTTGCTTGTTGACTGAACTAAGTACTCAACATGTAGAACTGAGTTACCAATACTCAAGTTTTCTAAGTAACCTCTAGATACCTTGTAAATTTGTAAGGTTTATCAACTCAAAAATGATGAGCTAATTTACTTGCTTAATTTGAGGCAATGAGTTTCCACAGGTTTTCTAAGTAAACTCAACTATTTACATTTTACAATGTTCATTTTCCTTAGTTTCTTCACAGTGCATTAACTAATGTTAACAGATACAACTTTTGATTGTAATAAAATGTATTTGCAAATGTTGAAATTAACATTGACTGAGATTAATAAATGTGGTAGAAGTATTGTTCATTGTTAGTTCATTGTTAACCAATGCAGTTGACTAATGAAACGTAAAGTGTTACCAATAAAACTAATATGACTAAATATATTTCAGTCAATTCTGTTATCAACTAAAATGATAAGAATGCATCCATAGAGCCATAGAAATGTGACTTCTAAAATAATTTTGAAAAGTTGTCCAGTGGCACAACTTTCCCCACATTAAAAACTAGGGGTAACTGTGTCATTTATCAAGGGATTTGGTTAATAAATAATTACATATTTTAAATAAACATAATTGAGAAAAAAATAAAAATACTAAAAGCTCAATCTCATATCAAAGTCTGGTTATGATGTTAGAAACTTTACAATTACAAAATATGAATCTCTTTTTATTAAGTTTTCAATATTTTCAGTTAGATTAAGGGAGTGACACTGCCTACCCCCTGGCACATTTTACCCCTAATCATTCATCCTATATTACCATCTGATACCATTGCTGATACTTCCACTGTTCTTTCTTTCTTTCTTTCTTTCTTTCTTTCTTTCTTTCTTTCTTTCTTTCTTTCTTTCTTTCTTTCTTTATGTTAAGGTTATTCCTTTGCTCAGGTGTACTTCAGTGTGAAAGCTGTATATCAGACTAATCATATCAACAAACTCTTGTTTTCATGACCAAGCTGATGTCTGGGGCAGAGGTTGAAATATATTATATTATTTTATTTGCTGAAAAGGTTGAGGGATGTTTTTTATGGTTTTATGCAGACGCATGCTGAGAAAGAGTCAAAGTTCCCACGTTATATTTTCCTTTTCATTTCTTTTTGTGTGTGCTTTGGATATGCATCGATTCAGAATCATTCCAAGGGGAAAACCTGAGCTTATTTTGGAAAACCATCATTTTACCAGATGAAAGTGTGGGAATATGTGTCAGAATAAAAAAGAAAAGAAAAAAAAAAAAGCATAAGAATTATTGTTTCATGCACCCGTACTCCCCTCAGTCTCTTTATGTTTGGGTGGGTACATCTGACTTCACGTAAGAGGGGCACATGGGTGAAACAGAAGATCGGACAGTGACCCTGAGGAAGTGAACCTGTCATGACTCGTGCTCAACTTATGAGCATATTATCAGATTTTTTACATTCCAGCTGAGCCAGGGGAATAATTTTTGGAGAAATATGTATTATGGAGCCCTAGGTGATTGCAAGCAACCCCCTGGACTATAAATCCTCATTTCGCTGCTCTGGCGTTTTGTTATTTTTGCACTGAACAAAGAGTGATGCAGAGAGGGGTTGAATCCAGTTTGATGACCCCTACTAAACTCCAATTCTAATGAGGCCTGAATTAAATCACTCACTCGTTGCTTCATTCACTCAGTAAATTTGTCCGTAATTCTGCAGAGGGTATTTTAGTGTAGCTAACAGGTCTGTTTTCATATGTGGATGTACATTCAAAGGTTTTATGTTATGACTAATATAGCCTGCAGGGTTTCAACACAGGTTAATTAACCTATTATCTAAATTGAAATTGTTCCCAGTTGTTTATCCAACTAATTATTGTCAGATAATGAACAGCCATGCTGACATATGGACGTTGTTAATTACTTCAAATGTAGGGACTGCGTACAGTATATGATATAGTTTAGCTAGCTTGTTATCAACTTTGTTTAACAGGCAACACATGCAATTAATTGCACAATATGGTTCCGCTTTATTCTAAACTTTGCTGTCATTCATTGTTTTCATACAGGCTCAGACCTTAGACCTGCTTCTTGGAATTGGTTTGGCTTTAACCTGACATTGTTTTGAAATCCCCTGTAATGAAGCATATCCAATTGTAGTGCTGGCAGCGTATTGCTCTTTTTGGATAATAGCTCTTCTCAAAGTCTGGAAGCAGAGAGGCCCTAGTACAGTTAAAAGGAATCTCAATCTTTTGAACCCTAGTATAGTGCACTCATACAGGCATTGGGAGCCTTTATGTGGTGGCCTGTGGTAATGTTACACAGCTGTATGTCATTTTTGTTTCTCTTTCGAAGATCCAGAACACAACCAAAAGCCTCTGTGACAAAAAAAAAAAAAAACTCAGTATGGGGCACTTGATTGTTCTTTGACTTTGTTTTTTAACACTACAGAGATCAGAATGATGGACTGAAGTCCGTTAGACACAGTGATTACAGCTTCACTCACCTGGCTTTAATTAGACCACGTTAAAAGCAGCCAATAAAAAGACTTGGTTCCTTTTTGTTGTTCTACACTTATCTTTCATCAGAATGTGCATACTTTCCTTCTACAGTACATAGTATGCTAAAAAGAGTACATCAGATAGTAGGATGCACATGCATATTTTGTTCATATATTAAAATGTGCAGTATGGACATAATGACAGCATCTAAAACGTATAAAAACACACTTTTTAGAAATGTTAAAATATTTATGAATCTATCAGTCAGTCAGTCAATAAATGAGACAGAATTTCCATTCATTTTAATATGTAACAGTTTGGGCTTAGGCAAAATGAATGGCAAAATCACAGAATTAAACAATTATAATGTCAAATTAAGTACATGTGTTAAATGGGAACTTTTGTGCCCCTTTTCACAAGATGTAATATAAGACTTTGGTGTCTTTGGTGAAGTTTCAGCTCAAAATACCCCATAGATCATTTATTATAGCTTGTCAAATTTGCCCCTATTTGGGTGTGAGCAAAAACATGCCATTTTTGTGCGTGTCCCTTTAAATGCAAATAAGCTGCTGCTCCCGGACCCCTTTCCAGAAGAGGGCGGAGCTTTAACAGCTCACGCTTTGGTTGCTCAACAACAACAAAGCTGGAGAATCTCACGCAGCCAAAATGCCAATTGTCAGTAACGGTGTTCAGCCTTACATTGTTCAAACCGGAGTCGACACTGATGGAGAGACTTTTTAGAATGAAACTGAACGTTTCTGAATGGTTAGTGGATACATTTATGTAGTTTCTGTGGAGCTGATTCAACTCATGAACTAGCATGTGCCGTCATGTTAATCTTTTGTGCAAATCCAGCATTGAATTGACCCTCGATTGTGAAGCAGTCCGGCGTAAAATGACGGCATGGTGACAACACTCGACTACAACAACTCTTCCTCTTCTCTAAAGCAGCCCAACATGGCCTCACCCCCTTTGTTGCATGTTCGCAGGGGCAGGGTTTATGTAAATTTTGGGGTTTGTGATGTCACCAACCCAGGAAGAAGCTTGTTGTAGTCCCTACCAGCCGTTTGTTATAGTCCTTAAAAAGCGATGTCTGTAAAATGTCCCATTAAATTGAACTTTGAGTGTCGTAACTTTGCAGATGTTGTTTATGCTCAAACAGCAACATTACACACTAACTAAAGTAAAAAAAAAAAACTGAAATCATAATCAAGGATACCTTAAAAAAACAATTAAATCCTTGAATTCAATATACTGAATTCGAGTTGATCATAAGTAACATGCTTTGATTTTAAATTATGTTTCAGTGTCTGTGAAAATGTATGTGTGCTAAATCTGTGGATAATGGCTGAGAAATAAGTCCTTCATTAAATTCGATACCTAGTATGATATGTGATATTATGACATATGATAGTGTGGGAATTCGTAGCCTCCCCTGACACTCCAAACACTACACCGTTCGTGAAAGCATGCTGGGTCTCCTGCCAACCGTGACTGATGCAGAACAAAACAAACCCCTCAGAAAGCAGCTCACAAATTGCAACATCTCGCCCCCAGTAGAGAGGATGGAAACCCACTGGAGGTCTCGACACAAGCCAGATCTGCACTGGCCGCCCCGTTCTACCTCAGCATGGATCCTATGGAAGTTGTGATGACTTACCACAACCAAAGTCGTTCCATATATATATTTTAAATAGGCAATAATAGGCATTAAATATATATTTAAATAGGCAAATAATAAAGAGTCTATGACTGGATAATTATTGCTGTGACTATTATATTTCTAGCATGTTATATGTTTGGCAACAGTTCTTCTAACCCTAATTGATGGAGTTTGTAGCTTTTCATTTCTTAAACAACCATGTAGGAAGACACATCATGGCCATATTTAAGGGATGATAATGTCAAGATCCATCAAGCTCAAATTGTGAGAGAATGGTTGGGAAGGGAACACAGAATCATTTTCACACACAAACTGGCACCACTGAATCCAGACCTTAAAATCACTGAAAGTCTTTAGGATGTGCTGGAGTAGACTTTACAGAGTGCTCACCTCTTGCATTGTCAATACAAGATCTTAACAAAAAATTGATGCACCTCTTGATGGAAATACAGGTTGTTATTTATTTCCATCAAGAGGTGCATCAATTTTTGGTCAAGATCTTGTATTGATCGTCTTGTATTGAATGGGTGAATTATTCTGTGAATATCTCAACATGTTTTACAACGTCTTTCTTTGCCATCTAATTGATTTCTGCAGATTTTAGTTACATGTAGTCACTCTATGTGCCCATAAATGTGTGTGCTTGTGTGTAAATCCCTTTTCCCAGTGAGTGGCTGTTAAACGTTGAACTCACAGGGATTACTTGGTGACTGTGAACGCTGCTCTGTCAGGAAGTTCCCACTGCTTTCGCTATCAGGGCGGAAAATGCATGTTTGTCAGAGATCCTAAACCTGGCATTGATTTCCGCGCCATGTCATTCCTCAGCCCTGGCTCCAGCTCAGCCATTTTATCTATATCCTCTTCTCGCTATCCATAATCACACGGATTAAGAGACAAGCAACTGCCAAAGGAGTCTGATTTGTTTAATGTGAATCTGTTTCCACAGTATGTCCTATGACTAATTGGGGAGTCTGTCTTTCAAAACAATCGATTTGTTCATGGTATTATGTACACGTACACTTATCTCCATTGTAACTGGTCTGACTGTGTTTATTCTAGAAGTCTCAAACCAGACAATCCTCTCAGTGACCAGTCAGAGCAAGACATCAAAGTACATGGAACTTTGGTTCATTGTCTTGACAGGAACTTGTTCAGCTGACCAGTTATGGTTCCCAGTACTGGCCTGAACGCCAGAAAAGAGGAGCTTTTCCCAGGTACGGTTATTAAATGTTGCTAACATAAGCTTAGGTTTTCAGGCTGCTGCTATTTTAATGCTTGCGGGGCTGATGAGTCAGATGAAGCATTGGGTTACTATATGTAACATTTATATTTCAGTTGCTCTGGCATTGTGTCATCCAACCAATGTCAGTAACTGAAGCCAAAATCGCTTTAAGGCAGTTCAACTGGCGGATTCCCAGTCAGCAATTTTCTATGTTGATGGGTAATATAATGTGAAAAGTAAAAAAATAAAAATAAAAAAAAAGTGCAAAAATTGTTCCTTTAGAAATACAGCAGCTTGTCGCTGGGGTTAGTACTTGTTAAAGGTAGACTATTGTACCTTATTTAACCTGAATGGGTGCATATTAGAACTAAAATGGATGCATCACAATCAGGACTTGATATTAACTTTTCTGCTCACCAGCCACTGTGGCTAGCATTTTCATTGGCCACAATTTGAACATCGATACCATGGGGAAAAACTGCCATATAGATATTTTTTATATCATCTCATAATTTGGCTGCTTTAAGACCTGATGCACAGATCCATTATACTGTTACACATGAGTTTTCTTTATCAGCTGTTTATGTTCACTTAAAACCTAACCAACTGTGTTTACGTGAATACTCACCAAGGCCGCCATTTTTAAATTATTTTATGTGTATTTGACTGTTTAAGTGCAAAAAGCAGCGAAAAAAAAAAAATCAAGCATTCTGCGTTAGTTCAGGCAGGCTACGCTATCAACTGATTCGCAAATTCCAACCCCACCCATATCAGCTGATCTGATTTCTATGGACTCGATTGGCAACTCTCAAATAAGGCGCATTACTTAAACACAGCTTCCGTCTCTCTGCTTGCTTGGCTGCTTCCACTGCACGCTGCTTGCAATCAATCAATCAAGATAAGTGAAACGGCCTTTTTATGCTATGTCTATCATCTTCGTGTGGTCTGCTTTATCAGTTCATTATGAAGTAACAATACATGAGGTTTAATTCACGTGTCAGTGAATAGTCTGTTTTAATACTAAGAAGCTAGCCAAGACAAGTTTTGCTGAACTCTATAAAAGGAAAGAGGCTTTTTGCTTTGTATTCGCATATCAAACGAAGCTACAGTGATCATAGATTTTGTACAGCAGAATGTATAACAAATTCAGACTGCGTGTTAGTGAATATCACCAGCAATAGATCGCTAGCAGATTTTGCGGTTAAGTAGATGCTGTGTTTGCTTACTATTTGCACCTTATGATTAAATGCAGACAATGTATTAATCTATTTACAAGGAAGTATGCGAGTAGCTGCATTTCAGCGATTATATCTGGGCATATACAATTTCATAACTATGGGACGAACAGCGATTTATGATAATGAAGTATTCGTCAGCGTATTAGTAGACTTCACTGCTGTCACGTAAGAATGATATTATTTCAACTTACCGAGTGTGCAAGGCAGTTCCAGGTAGGCTATTCTCAACGAAGCAAGAGCACGGTTGATGCTGTAATCATATCATTTTGGCAAACGTTTTTACTGTTTTTTTGGCTCTGGAGGGTGTTCGTTTGCGATCATCAGGTGTTCACTAGATCAGTCACAGTCACTTACTGCTCAAACGCTCTGTTTTTGCTTTAAAACAGAAATAGGGGATTCATTGCATATGGACCGTAGACTCCGGTTATACCGGGATGTAGTTTTCAAAGCACATTGTATCACACCATAGATTATAAATATAGAGACTTTGATCTCACGCTGTGCCGCTGCTTGTATATAGAAATATTAATACCACGTGATTGATTGATTGATTGATTGATTGATTGATTGATTGATTGATTGATTGATTGATTGATTGACGCTTCGAATGTCATGCAGTATCGGAAGAACAGGAGAGCTGGTTTAAAATGCATTTATTTTTGTTTTTTAACAGAATATAAAGGTTAATATTTATTCAGACTTCCGATATTTTGTTTGGTCACACGCTTTTTCAAACCATATAACTGCTGCAGTGATTTGTTAGATATGGTGGAGAAACAAGCCTAACCACAGATATTGCTTAATGCGCATTAGGTCAAGTCACCTTTATTTATATAGAGCTTTTTACCATGCAGATTGTGTCAAAACGGTGTTAACATGAAAACATTGCCTTCGAGTTAAAAAGCATTTTTTGGCAAAATTTGATGAAAGCCTCAAACGCTTCAGAAAGCCTTGGTTTCCCATCACTAATTTTAACAGCTTATAGATGCAGCTGCAGACCGCTCGGGCTAAGATTGAGTGGAGGGGCCTTTGCACGCTCTCACGGCATATGTAATTCATGAAATAAAGTGTTAAATTCATATTTCAGGCTGCTCACATTCCATGCTTAAACAACCAATTGCTGATTCTCTGTCTCGGTTTGAATTTCAGAAATTCCACCTCCTGTGTCCTCCATCAGCCTGGTCTGCCCCCCTTTCAGCCAAACTGTACTTGACTAGATATGACCCTTCAATATTATTTGCACTCTTCAGCTCACTACATGCGTAGTTGTCTAGCCAAATCTACATTTAAAAAATGTATGACTGCTTGTTCTCACTTCAGTTCTTCTGTGCCACTTTCTCCATAGCTGTACTGCCTTCAACCAAAAGAATGGTCACCTGTGCTGCCTGGATCCATCCACCATCAACGTACTAGAAAATCCATCTATTTGTTTCCTGCTAACGGGCTTTAAAGCGTTTTTTAAATCAATGATCAGTTTTTCCCTTTTGCTCACGGTTTTCTCAGAGGTGGCGAGTTTTCCACACGCACAGATTCTTTTATTTTTGTCACATGACCTCACAATTTCTGATGCATCAAATTATTCGCACCACTTCGCAAGCACTCTAAAACTGATAGGAACAAAAAAAAGGAATACTCGTCCACAAGCTGGTCAGCAGGACACATTATTTGCCATAGAGGAGGGAAAGCCCATGTCCAGGGCCTGGTTTGACTCTCATCTACGTCCTCTGTGCAATGCTACGAGCTTCCCTAGAGCTTCCTTCTATTCACTGTGCTATGTGCTGCTACAACTGCAGCTTCCTCCACTCCTGTCTGGGGCCATGGGGCGATGGTCTTCAGCTGCTTATGAATGTTACCTCCGGCCCGATGCTCGAGCCATCCTTGAGAAAAGCAATGAGTGCTGCTCCCTGATCCATGGCTTGAAAATAAATATTGCTTCAATAGCTGTCGGGCCTATTTACATTTAAATACTGTAAATCTGACCGCAGATGCATGATGGCGCTGCGTGTGCTTGGTGCGTGTCCACTGGCAAGGAGCAGAGCGAGCGTTTTCAATTAATTTCTTTGAAGTTAAGCGTGAAGTTCGGAAAAGCAAATTACATTTACAGGATTCATTGCACAGGGTATGAGAGAGTTGTGAGAAATGCGTGCTTTGCTTGATGTTTACACTTGCTGTTTGTGGTCTCACCCGTCGGTAGGCCTATTTTCCGTACAAATGCTCTACGAAGGCATCATTTATGTTGTTTGGAATGCCATGGGCTTATTATAAAAATATTAAATTCACTGACGGAAGGCTGCTTTTGATTTTTAAATTCTCATGTGCGGTTTGGGAAGAGTGCTCACGCATGTGACTAGTGCTTAAATGTACTTGCTTCTCAAAATGCTATTGACGCAAAAAAATTTTTTCGATCTTTAGCTTTTGCTACATTCCTCATGCTAGCTTCACATAGATCGACTGGCTCTTAAATCTTTAGTAAGATTAGCTTTTGAAACGCTCATTGGCTCTTCAATTTAGCAGGAAGAGCCAAGGAGGACAGCCTTGTACGGTCTGTTTGGGGGGGATTTTGTGCTGCTCCCTGATTATAAAATGGGAGGTAGTCCCCAGAAGCTGCTGCTGTTCCCTGTCTTAACTTATCATTGAGCTCATGTAAAGGACAGGGAATTTAGAACAGAGCTATACTGCCTATTTAATATTTATTTCTATCGTTGGCTCTAGCTACATTTCTCAGACTAGCTTCACGTAGCTTGATTTGTTCTTTTACAATTATTGTTGCATTGGCTTTGTGAAATGCACATCTGGATCCTCGACTGGCTCTTCAATTTAGCAGAAAGAGCCAGGGAGGACTGGTATGGTCTGTTTGGGGGGGATTTTGTGCTGCTCGCCCCGTTAAAAAATTGGAGGTTGTCCCCGGAAGCTGCTGCTGTTCCCGGTCTTAGCTTTCATGGAACTCGTGAAAAGGACGGGGAATTTAGAACCGAGCCAAATGTAACTTCAGCAAAATATGCCAATAAAAAATTGACTAAAAAGTTTGTCTATGGTAATTTTTTGACTTAAGTGGTCCTGACTGAACTCAATTTAGTCAATTTAGATGCTAGGATAGGCTCAAGCGTCTCTGTGACCCTGCATAGGATAAACTGTTTGAAAAAATTTTTGGCCCAGTGTGTCCCTAAATGTTCCTGTTTCAGCCAAGAATGATCACTAACTAATCACCTTTCAGGTAGAGCTGTACCTTTAAAGGTACTGCTCCAATGAAAAAGCTAAAGGTACAGTTTTTGCACATTTTCTTCTGCCAGTGTTTTACAGCTTCTCCTGATAGGCAAAAGACAGAACTCTTGATTGGCAGTTGGCGCTAAATACTCTATTCCTAGAGCCTCATATTGTTATGATTTCTCCCATTTCTTTTTGTACAAGTGGTCATCTACACTAGTTCCCTTCATAATATCCCTGCTAAAGCATTACTGCAACTACCAACCCTAATGTCTGTAGCAGAGAGGCTTTTCGGCGCAAAGCTCCAGAGATGACAGGAAATATTTCAGCACCTTCAGCTAAAAGACGCCCCCCAATGTGATCAGAGCAGACTCACTACCTTTCACTGTGTTGAAAACTGGACCTGCAACACAACCACTGCAACCCTTGGATCCTGTTGACGGACTTAAACTCAGCCTCAGGCCCAGCAAGCCATCTCAGCCTTCCCAAAAGCAGGAGCTCTGGATTTGGTTTCCAACCCTGCAAGCCTGGGGCTCAGCTTCCTGCCCCTGGAGGCCCAGAGACTGCAGGGGCGCAGGCTAGAAAAAGAGAGGTATGTTTAGCCAATATCCTCGTCAGGACGAGTGCTTTGATGATGAGTTTCACTGGCTGCGAGCACACAAAACAGCCCAGGAATAACACACTGTAAAGCAAGACTGATTGAGATTGGACATCTGCTGTTGAATCTTAAAGGGATAGTTCACTAAAAAATTAAAATTCTGTCATCAGTTATTCACCCTCAAGTCATTCCAAACCTGTATGACTTTGACAAAAGAAGATTTATTGGGGAAAATGTCTCGCTTTTTTCCTACAGAGTGCCTTTCACTTCAACACACGTTCAAGCTCTGCTTGGTTTTGCTTGCTTAACAAATCCATCAAGTTGTCCCTGATCCGGATGTCAAAAGATATTAAACTTGCCTTTGATTGCAACCTCAAATGTTGACACAAAAGAAGTCTTACTAGCTGAAGATGCATGTTGGAGGCGACACCAGACCATCTCACCCCTATCTTGGAGGCAGCAAAGGGTTGTGTAGACTTAAAGGAAAGAGATCTTGCCAAACCTTTACAACTGGAAATCCATGCTTGACTTGCCAAATACACAAACCAGTACCAAAATAATGCAAAAGAAAAGTTTGTTTCTCCTAAAAAACAAATTTCATTGGGGTATCAAACTGTATCAACCTATTCAACATTGTTCTGCAATCAGACATGATTTGGATCATAAGGGTCGCTCCTTATTAGAATACAAATCCTAAAATATAGTTAATCATGTTAAAGCACTAAAGTCTTTCATAACACATGTCCTGATTGAAATTATGCTCAGTGAAGAAAAGCAAAGAATGTTATGGTATGAGATAAGAGAGGCAGTGCATCCGCCTCACTTGCTGTAGCAGGACCCCACTGACTATTCAAACACGAGAGGCCTCTCCCCACACTCTTTTCTATCTAGTTTTTGCCTTTAATCAGGCTGTGGAACTATCCTAAAATCCATCTGTCATTCAGTGAAGAAGATTTGGCATGACAAATGGGAACACTGTGTACTGGGAGTATCCAGCAAAAATGGAGCCAACTCTGTTCTATATGAGAGATTGGAAAAAGAGAGGGAAAAGACGAAAATGACAAAGGCAGAGGGTTTCAGGGCAACATTTGGTAGAGAAAAAGAGATTTGTGACAGAATGAGAGCATCAATGATCTTTCTAATTAGTTAAATAACAGCCTGAGCTGTATTATATGCAAATGTGCCAAGAGCTGGTGAAATCTGCTACTTCCCATTTTATTGGCTGACCACTAAAACAGGTTTTTATTAGTCTACTGGGACACAAGGTTTGCAGAGGTATGTCCATGAAATAGCTGGTTCTTATTATGAGTGTAGTCTACACTGTCTCTACAGTTTTTCAGCAAGATCACTGCATCGTTTGAATACTAGCATTATAGTCTATTACTGTGGTACCATAATTTAATGGTTTTCCAGACCCTATAAGTTACGTGACCTGTAGCCAAGTATGGTGTCCCATATTTTCCCAATTTTCCCAATTTGTGCTCTGCATTTCACACATCCAAGTGCACACACACAGCAGTGAGTATTGAACACACACACACACCATGAACACTTTTTTGCTGTGGTGCCCGGGGAGTGATTGGGGGTTAGGTGCCTTGCTCAAGGGCATCTCAGTTGTGAATAATGAGAGTGGAAGAGAGCGCTGTTCATTCACTCCCCCCACCTACAGTACATTTTCTACCAGTACTGAGACTCGAACCCACAACTTCCGGGTTACAAGTTCGACTGTCTAACCATTAAGTCACAGTGGCCCTATTTATATGTTATGTAAAAACAAAGTGCAGTTGTTGTTTTTACAGAAAGGGTTAGTCAAATGGCCCTTACGTCTTACGTAAGTAATGGTGGATAGTAAACTATGAATTTTACTGTACATTTTTCAAGTACATATACTACTACTACTACTCAAGTACTTTATCATTATTTTCATTTTGGAAAACTTTTACTTAAAGGATTAGTTTAACTAATGGAAAAAGTGTACATTTCTTTGTAACTTGAATACAGAAGGCGGTCTGAAGAATGCAGAAGAATGCTGTATTATGCTGCCAGGCCAGTAGATGGCGATGTCACGATGTAAAGAAACACTACACACCTATAGACTGAACACGTAATATGCATGACATCGCTGTTTTCACAAATTCTTGTTTTTTGTAGTTTACACAGAGACAATAACAGTATTGTTTTCAAAACTTTTTGCGTTTTCAGGCCTCCAAAATGCCGTTGTCATGTACAAATAAACGGCTAAAACATATCAAAAGTTTTCAATTTTTTGTTGAAAATGGTGTCGTGTAAACGGCCCCAGAGACCCAGTTGGAGACCCAATAGCAATTTACAAATTGATTTGAATGATTCATCCATTTTATTGATGCAACTTCAGCAGTTCAAACAGTTCAAAAATAGAAAATGGTAGTCCTTATAGATCAGTAATTTTACTTTTGATATTTACAGAAAGTGTACTATACAGTATATTCAAAAGTAATTACTTTTGTAGTTTTACTCAGAAGAAGTATTTATACTTTAACTGAAGTAATGTTTCATCAAGATATCTGTACACTGTAAAAAAAAATCGAAATTGTAAATAAAACAGATTACTAGAGTTTCACAAGAAAATACTATTTATGTATAAGCAATTTATGAGTAAAATTGTTGCACCATTGAATCGTAAATAAATCGTGCACCATTGTTTTGTGTACTTTAACTCAACTTCAGGATTTGTGTACCTTGTCCACCACTGAAAATAAGTATTAAAAAGCACTTGACTTAATGTTGATGGTCAGTGTCTGGCTTGCAAGCTGCTGTTTTGTGATGCAATCCTGTTACACATTGCATTCTATACTTTGGTGGGTGGAATAAAACCTATAAAGCTAGAATATAATTGAATTAGAGCCATGGAAGTTAAAGCAATTTACCCACATTTGCAATTTTCAGTGGCATGTCTTTTCTAAATTAACTTTGTAGATCCATTGTTCTTTGGCTTTGAATAATGTGGAAAAGTGGAAAAACTCCGTATCCCGAGTGATTTCCAGCATATGACAATAAAGCTCAGTTAGCACCACATGCTAACTCTCAAACACTAATGCAGACAGCTTAGCAGACAGAGGAAAAACCATTTAAGCGTAAAGAATGTTACTCAGTGATTTACAAGCTCCCTGAGCTCAGAAAACAACACCTCAGATTTTAAAATGAGCAGTAAGTCTGTGCTAAAAGTCTGAGGGGGGTTGAGGAGAGATTTATGCATAGAAAATTACAGATGGAATTGAATAAAGTGAGGTTTTACTGCTGCCTACATCGTGTGTGATCCTCACACCAACTGTATAGATTTTACTGGTGAGTAACTTTAATTTCACACTCGTGCTGCTAGCCACTTAAACCTTGGTGGCTTCATGGGCCGAGCTGTGGAACATTCCAGGCAATCAAACAATCAGAGTGCGTTTAAAGGGAGATCTGGCGGCCATTTCATGCAACGAAGGATCTTGCCAAAACAGCGCTGTTTGAATTGGACGTGCTTTACTGAGAAAGGTGTGATAGTGTGCTGTGCCAGGATATGAGGAGGGTGGAACTGTGTGAACTTGTTTACCTTGTAACCCAGAACACATTCCATATTGCTGATTCTCTAAATGCTGACACTTTGATTTTTCAGCTTGTTCATCAGCGTGATCAAAGTCTCTGGTGGAAAACCTTGTTTAAAAATATTTGTTGTTGCAATCAGGTCCACATGTGCTCTGGAATGGTTCTGGCATAAGTGTTCAAATCGACTCAAATGTGTTTGCATTGACAAAAGAGATCTGGCAAACCAAAAGGACTGGCTGGAAATTGCTTGCGGTGTGGCATGCACATGTATCCTTCAATCACTGTTGATGTACAACTCTCTATATCACTGTGCATGATTGACCTTGCTTTTGTGAAAGTATGGGTTAGGTGCAATCTCCATAAATTAGATCAAGCTATATAAGAGGAAATATGCGCAGAAATTTACAATTTCAAATATATAGCATTAGCAGAGAGATAATTTCTTTCATATATTAGGCCCTGTCCACACAAACACAGGTATTTTCAGCTTTTTCTATGTGGTTTGGCCATTCGTCCACATGCAAAAGTAATGTCCAGTCACTGAAACTGAACTTTTTTTAAAAATCCTGCCTGGGTGAAGATTTTTAGAACGGAGTGTCTATTTACACTAAGTGCAAATAGTGTCCCTTGTTGGCAAACGCTATTTACACTAGCTCCGCCCACCAACATCTGGTTGGGCCTCTCATGTTTTAAAAAAGACTCACGGAAGACCTGGCTTTTAATGTGATCGACGCGGGTTTGAATCCGCCTTTTGCCGAGCTTGCTCTTCTCCATTTTCCATTTCACACAAGAAATGCATTTATTTTCAATAAAAATGAAAATAATGTTCTAAAAGAAATAAAATGAGTGTTTAATAATAGTAAGAATATTTTATTGAGTAGGCTAGGCGAAGGTGTTGGGAAGGTTTTTATTCTCCCAATAAGGCAGCATCCATTTAATAATTTTAATAAATATAATAATTTACACTCTTCTTGCATAATGTTAGTGTACAAAAATATTGAGGTGCAAATAGTATCTGCCAATATAAAGTATAGATAGCATCTAATTACCATTTACTCTTATTGCAAAGAACTGATACTTTTACATGGTGTAAATAGAATCTATCACTATTTTCACCTAGTGTAAATAGCATATCGCTAAGAAAATGCTGCTATTGTCACAGTGTAAATAACATCTACAGCTATGTGCACTTAGTGTAAATCACTAAAAAACTAAGAAAATATGCTATTTTCACTTGGTGTAAATAGCATCTATTGCTATTTTCACTTGGTGTAAATAGCATCTATTGCCACTAATAGCCACTGCCTTTTTTACAAACTCTGGTTGCAGTGTTGTCGTGTAGATGGTGAAACCATAGATTTTGGCTTGTGACGTCGGAACCAGAACCAGTAATGACCTTTTTTTTCCAGGCTTTTGATTGGCCAACATGGCTTTATGATTAGGGTTTTATTGCCACCTGTTGGTTTGGCATGCTCTTGACAGCACTTCATAGCGTGTTTTCATGTGGACGTGATTTTTTTTTTTTTTTAAATGGAGGAAAAACTCTTGTGTACTTGTGGACTAGGCCTTAGTAAAATGGACAAAACAGACAAAACTGAAATATAGCTAATTGAATTGGTTTGGTTTATTGGTTTGGTGAAATTAGTTGGTTTAGCCATTGAATCTGCTATAGGTACACTGCAACACTGTATGCGTTTTCAGTATGTCAGTATAGGTTAAATTATTTGTTTATCATCACTGATTTTAATAATACTTATAGCACGTATAATATTATTAGCATGCCTCTGAACTTCACTGCAGTTCACAGAACACCTGCCATGCATTATTTCATTTTTAAACAGTGTCTATTGTTTCTGTTTGCACTGATTAAGTTGGATTGGTTAATGCATCAGGGATGATAAACATAATTTGTACCTTTTGTCTATATTGAGTTGACAGAGTACTGTTGGTGAGAGGTTAATAGCCAGCTGCGAGAATGTTCATTAACCAAGACTGGTAATTAATTAAATGTAAAATATGCAATTGAAGTCAGATGGTGCAATGAGGCAGTAGTTTTATTTCTGTATGTCTATGTGAAACGGGCCCCAGCGCTTGCTTTCATCAAGCAGATTAGGCATCTGAGAAAACAGTGTGGATGTGATTCTAAGGTAATGAAGTAGAAATGTGATGTAACTCAAAACATTTCAAACAATGATGTTTGGACACACATGGTGCACTGCTCCACGAGACAACAGAACATTAAAGGTCCCTGAGGCAGCAGATGTGATGGTCAGGGCCAAAGTTTTGCTCCAGCCCTCTATGTCATGTGTGTTTGTCTCTGCAGGATTATAAGTATATGCAACATTTTACAGGAAATTAGAGCTTTTGAGAGCCAGGTGGCTCTAAGTCTTGCTCTGGCAAAGCGTAAGTCACCCGATGGTTCGTATTTCTCAGAGCAGCGTAATTGGGTTTGGGAGTAACTTACAATACGGTCACAGTGTTACTATATTCTCAATAATATAAAATGGAAAACGGAGATTGACTGATACTGTTCTCTTTCTCTAAGCCATATATTTTTTAATTATTTCAACAGCTTCTTGGACATCTTAGTGGCCAACATACTGTACTAGTTTTCAGCAAATATATCTTGAATTGTGAGGTTGAGAAAAGAAAACAACAATATGAATCATTCATTATCATTAAGTATAATTATCTTAAAGGGTTAGTTCACCCAAAAATGAAAATTCTGTCATTAATTACTCACCCTCATGTCGTTCCAAACCTGTAAGACTTTCATCCTTTCATTCAAGAATTCATCTTCGAAACACAAATGAAGATCTTTTTGATGAAATCTGGGAGCTTTCTGTCCCTCCATAAACAGCTACGCAACTGACACTTTGACATTTCAAAAAGTTCAAAAAGAGATCGTACTAATCCATATGAATTGAGTGGTTTAGTCCAAATTTTCTAAGGAGACTCGATTGCTTTATATGATGAACAGATTGAATTTAGGCTTTTATTCACATATAAACATTCATCAGCTCACACATCAGTTGTGGTAAATGGAAGCTCAAACATGTTTGCTTTACGTACAAAAATTCTCATGTGCTACGCATCACGTTTGAGCTTCCGCAGGAACCAATGAGGTTCATTCTCATGTTACACAGCACATTTGAGCTTCAGCAGGAACCAATGAGGTTCATTCTCATGTTTCGCAGCACGTTTGAGCTTCCGCAGGAACCAATGAGGTTCATTCTCGTGTTACGCATCACGTTTGAGCTTCCGCAGGAACCAATGAGGTTCATTCTTGTGTTTCGCAGCACATTTGAGCTTCTGCAAGAGGTTTATTCTCGTGTGTTAAGCAGCTTGGGTTGAGCTTCTGTTTATGTTCGCTGAACAAAAGCTTAAATTAAATCTGTTTATCATATAAAGCAATCGAGTGTCTTCAGAAAATGTGGACTAAACCGCTCAATTCATATGGATTAGTTTTACAATCTCTTTTTGAAGCATCAAAATGTCACTTGTGTAGCTGTCTACAGAGGGACAGAAAGTTCTCAGATTTCATCAAAAAGATCTTCATTTGTTTCGAAGATGAACGAAAGGAACGACATGAGGGTGAGTATATGATGACAGAATTTTCATGTTTTGGTGAACTAACCCTTTAATATATGAATATTTAGAATTTTTTTAACTAGTAAACAAACAAACAAAAAATAATTAAGCTTCCAGTATTCAATAAGTGGATGATTGGCTTTAGTTGCATCATTACTCAACTTTTCTTTGGCATAGTTTACATATATATCATTCAGCCTATTCTACTATGAATAATACTTTCACTTTCAATCTTAGCTTCAGGATCACTATTAGTTAGTTCCTATTTGGAAAAGCAGTTTCTTCTAATAGTGGACAGCTGAAGGGAAAATTCAGTTTTACCACATTCACTGACACAGACCAGATATCTGGGCCTTGGTGAGGTGGTTGGACCACTCAAACCCCTATAGGCCGGCACTGGTTTTGGGACCTGTTTTCCGTCTGGAGTGGATTATTCAGTTGTTAGCTGGAAGCCACACATACACTCACAGTGCCCATCGAAAGCCATCACTCATCTGGCAAACATATGGCACAAGGGATTCAAAATGAAACAAAATTCCTCGTGATAAACACACAAACAACCTCATCTACTTATTTTCCTGGCTTCGAAAGTCACCAGCTTTTTTTGACCCCGATCCTCCGGGCCTTCACCCCAGGAATGTGTCTGTGAGAGTTATGAAATTATGATTCCACAGGGTGTGTCTGTGTATATAATCGCGTATTGCATTTGTCTGCTGGGCATGGTCTGTTTCCACCTCACTCTGCTACTGGCCTCTCAATGTACCTGGGAACACCAGATTTGGCCCACCTGCCACAAAATCTGCATTTTTTCACCAAGTGAGTGCCCTTCACGTGACCTGTAGACTCATTCATAAGCACCTCACCATTCATCTTAAACCAGACCATCCCGCCCAGGCTTTTTACCTCTTTTCTGGTTTGCAAACGAGCCTTTGGTGGTGGCAGTAAGGAAAAAGCGTTTATATTTCCCCTCAATACTATGTCCTCAGCCTTCTTTGTACCTCTTTTCTCTCGGCTGTGGGTCTGCTGTTTGATCCTGGCATGAGGAAGTGTGGGTGTAATTGGGCCGTGACTCCATGAGGGTAATTCCACTGAATGGGTTTCAGGCTGGTGCAGGAATTCTAAGAAAGCAAAAATAAAGAAAGGAGAAAAAAAATTAACAGAAAACACCATGATAATAGCAAACAGAAAAATAAATGTTAAGTAAGTGTTAATAAATGTTAAAATGTGTCTTTATATAATGGATTACTATGGAAGCTTGTTTCCATCATGGGATTAAAAAGAAAACCCAATTGCGACTTTTCTGACTCACAGTTCTGACTTTTTTCGCAATTGCTAGTTTATATCTCAATTCTGAGAAAAAAAGTCAGAATTGTGAGTTTAGATCTCAGTTCTGAGAAAAATAGTCAGAAGATAAAAACTTTTTTTTGTTTTTTTTTGTTTGCGAGTTCGATTGCGAGTTCAGAACTGAACTGAGATAAACTTGCAATTGCGAGTTATAAAGTCAGAATTGTTGGATATGAACTCAAGCTTCCATAAATTACTGCACATGTTTATACTTAAAACAAAAAATACGCTTATATTAAAGATGATGTTAATATGTATTGATATGATATGCAGCTCAAATAATCCTTGATCTTATATCAAGGATTTTTAGACAATTTATTATAACTGCAAAATGGACCATTTTCACATTTCCAGGGTTCTAGTAACTACTTTTCTGTAATAGCAAGGTAATATAACACAAAGTATTGTGATATAACTGTACAATATTTAAAAAAAAAAAAAAAAAATGAAAATATAAGAAACTTTGCTAGATTTACAATCAAGTTTTTATTATTGTTTATAAGTCTGTGGTGTTTTTAAAGGTGCAATATGTAAAATGTTCTGTCCGCTATAGGTCACTAGAGGCCTATTCCAAACAAAGGCGTAGCTTGATGGCGCCATGTTTGACCGTGGAATCTTGGGACATGTGGTCTTCACCTCAACGGCCGGTGGAAAAGAATTGGGATAGGACTTGGGAATAAATCATGTGATTATAATAATCATGATTATTAACATTACTGTAGTATGAAGCAGAGCAGGACTGAGTGTTGTGGGAGCTGAACGAGGCCGCTGGAGCGATTGCGCAACACACACCACGAGCAGCGGAGCTTTTAGTATGCCGCAGTCGCCGGCGCTGCTTCCGCTTTTTTTCGGTCATGAGTATGAGGTAACACAGCTCTGTTTATCATATTAGATACATTTGAGTGTGTTGAAAATTATGTTATAACGTTACTCTGTGCGTTCGCTCGGCGGCTGCTGTGAGACACTTGTTGCACACTGCAGTAAGCTAGATCAATTTTAGAATATCATATTAATAAATGCTGGGTGGCTTGTGTTGATAAATGGCATGCAATTAATTTTAAAACGTATTGTATGATGGAGAAAATGCTGTATTACTGTTACTAAAAATAAAGCTGCATCTGATTATGCTATGTTAACAACTTGACAAAATAGTGTTTTTCTCTGAGGCATGGTAAAGCATGGTACTCGCAAAAAATCAAGAAAATTAGATTTAAACAATAAGACTAAACGTGTTGAGCTAAATAACAATTATTTGTTTTCTGTCTATAAATATATCAAAACAGTTGTTCCCTTGCCTATTAAAACATGTAAATATTAAAGCGTCTTTGGTGTTTCCATGGTTTCTACAAAATAAAACCGGAAACCGAGGGTAACGCGGGTATGATGCAACTGACAGGCAACTCCTCACACTTTAAAAGCCTTGGTTAAAATTGCAATTTTCTCACGATTTACAAATAGTTTGGGATACATTTGTATTCCAAATGAAACATTTGGGATATTGTAAGTACTCAAGTGAACAAAATATATAACACTAGCCTAGTGGTTTTTGGATATTTTACTGCAAAATTCTTACATATTGCACCTTTAATATGCTTTAAGACAAACCATGTGCAAATTCATAAGCCAACACCATTGCTGAGTATTTTCTCTTTAAAACTGCAGTTAACCGAAGACAGTTTCAAAAACACAGTTTGAAATCTCTGGTGTTTCTGACGACACAAACTACCTTTTAACCAATCACGTCAATGTGTCATTGTCAACAGGTGGATCTCTGAGCTGGCTTGAGTGAGTGGAGGCGGGGCTAATTTGCATATTCATAGAACTGTGTATAATAAATGAAGCAAGGGTGTAGAGTTACATTCAAACTATTTTAGGGCATGAAGAATTTTTTTTCAAGGAAATCAACGTTTAAATATGTAATTTTGTTGATCAAAGATGAGTTTTAAGGGATAAAATTATTCACTACAGGTGGACTTTAATACCTGTGGAAACTCGTCATCACAGTCTGTCAAAAGGGTTGATGAGACAAAAATACTTTATAAAAAAGGATATAAAAAATAAAAAGGATAGGATTTTTTTGCAGTGTACTAATGGTTAAATCACTGTAAAATGATTCCAGACCGGGTAAAATAATCGTAATTCTTATTGAATTCTTTGAAAACAAATCTTTTTATCTTATCAAATTAATTTAATTATTTATGTATTTATTACTGGAAAACCAGACAAAAATGCCAATTAAGATTTTTTTTTTTTTGTACTGTACTGCTGTCATGCGACAAATGACACACTGTGCTACAGGGAAGAACATATGAAGAAAATGAAGTTCTGAATTAGATGAGTGACAGATGGACAGACAGCCAGAGAGAGAGAGAGGTGAAGTGCCCTCTGCTGTGAGTGTGTGAGTATTGAGTATTGAGTACTGAGTAAGACTGCTTACCTCAGCACAGCTCGTCTCTCTACAATCCACTCTCTGTTCCATCTCACATTAGCGCCACTTTCATATTCAAATGACTGTTGTTTTAGTAACACCATCTATTCATCCTCCCTTTGGAGTTTATTTGTTTTGATGGTTAGAGTCATTCAAAATTGTGCCGAAAGTTGGTTTATGACTGCGTGTGTGTGTGTCTGATCACATGTGTGCACTTTAAAAGAGGTTGCTGTTTCATGGCCTGGCCTCCTGTGGTCACCCCCACTCCCAAGAGGGAAATGACTTGGCTTTTATCTCCCCCTTTTGAAGTGGCACAAGAACAGCCTGTTTCTGCCAACATCACAAACCCATCCAAACACTCACTGCTGATCATTAGCAGCACTAACACACACAAACATGTTAATTATCACTGTACAATCACTTGAAGTACTAAACTCTGTTTATAAACACTGTACATGAGATAAAGCACAATTTTCCGCTTATGAGGTTTTGACTGTCCTCAAAGTTGTGCATAATTGGCCAATCGGCTAAATGATTCCCTGTTGGTTTGTTCGGTTATCCCAAAGGAATTTATCTTGTACATTTTGGGTGCATCTCAAGAGTTTTCAGCTATCAGTAGCACTTCATTGAAGCTGTGATATCAAGGTAAAATATTAGGTGAAGATATGTTTTGTTGTTAAAAAAAATGCTGGTAAAAACAACCCAAGTTGGTGCAGTGTCAGACCCACTGCAGGGATTTCATCTTGATACCTAATGGCAGTCAGGGTGCCATTGTCTAGTCTGTAGAGGTCTGTGTGTCCCTCCATGGATATGCCACCCCAGACCATCACTGACCCACCACCAAACCGGTCATGCTGAACGATGTTACAGGCAGCATAACGTTCTCCACGGCTTCTCCAGACCCTTTCACGTCTGTCACATGTGCTCAGGGTGAACCTGCTCTCATCTGTGAAAAGCACAGGGTGCCAGTGGCGGACCTGCCAATTCTGGTGTTAAATGGCAACTGTCAGTCGAGCTCCATGGTGTCCTTGCACAAAGGAGCAGATACCGGTCCTGCTGATGGGTTAAGGACCTTCTACGGCCCTGTACAGCTCTCCTAGGGTAACTGCCTGTCTCCTGGTATCTCCTCCATGCTCTTGAGACTGTGCTGGGAGACACAGCAAACCTTCTGGCAATGGCACGAATTGATGTGCCATCCTGGAGGAGTTGGACTGCCTGTGCAACCTCAGTAGGGTCCAGGTATCGCCTCATGCTACCAGTAGTGACACTGACACTAGCCAAATTCAAAACTAGTGAAAAACAGTCAGAAAAGATGAGTAGGGAAAAAAATGTCGGTGGCCTCCACCTGTAAAGCCATTCCTGTTTTGGGGGTCGTCTCATTGTTGGCCATCTAGTGCACCTTTTTGTTAATTTCATTAACACCAAAGCAGCTGAAACTGATTAACAACCCCCTCTGCTACTTAACTGACCAGATCAATATCCCAGGAGTTTAACTGACTTGATGCTATTGATTGAAAATTATCTGATTGAAAAGTGTTCCTTTAATTTTTAACTGCTAAGTTAAAACAACCCAATCGCTGAGTTTATCCATTTTTAACCCAGCATTTTTAGAGTATACTAAAGAAGATGGATGAGGTTGTTGTGGAATCTGAAGTGATTCTGGCTGGATTCTTGGGTGCTGAGATCCACACCACAGAAAAAGACCTTGAGTCCCGGGCAAAAACATTATCCAGACTCCATCGTCTTCACCTCTCCTGACCGTTAACAGGCTCTCAGTGAAAACTCTTCAGTTTGGATGACAGAGTGATGAGAGACGCTTTTAAGAGACATTGAGAAATTTAGAAAGGAAGCTCTTTTCGAAATGTGCAATGGCATTTATTGCTACAATATGGAATGAGTCAAATCTGCGAAGTGTTGAAAGTTACAGAAATCAAATGGGAGAGATGTGTTTGAAAAGACAGACTTTCGTTCTTAGTGTATGTGTCAGGGAAGTGCTGTCTCATCATTGTAAACAGAAAAAAGAGGTTGGAGACTGTGCTGCATCTTGGACTGAAATCACACACAGCTTTTGAACATGCGGTACCAGGCAAGAAAAGAAAAATCAAAAAGGAAAATGTCCTACTCCATTCTATTGGCTTAAAGTGGGAGCGAGACATCTGGAAAGGATCCTATCATCACCTCGGCCTAACTTCTGTGCCTACTGCCAAGTCCAACATTGTAGCATGCTCTACATGTCGAAAAATCTGCCTCATACATCAAACTAGCCGTCTCAGATTACATGACCACAGTGACAAAACCCATTGCATTTGTTCCCCTCTCAGAATGAAACATATGGCATAAAAGCCACAAGGGAAAAGAGAGCCATATTGTACCACTCATTTAATTTTCACCAATTGTGATCATGTTCTATATGGTCTGTAAATTTTGTCACTTTTCCAACTGACTTTCCCTTAACATACTCCATTCTGCCAGTGAATTGTCTTTAATGTCAAGCTGTCTCTGCTGTGCCCTGTTGCCTGTTAGTTCTCCTCATCTGTGCTCTTTGAAGTGCTTCCAGATTCAGAATGGCAGAGGTACAAGGTCTTTCCAGGCCTCTCAGTATCAAAGCACACTAATATTACACACTGGTTATTAATGTCAGATTATTTCCCCAATTTAAGGCACCCAAGAGACCAGAATGAGAAGGAGGGTCTCAAAATAATGCCAGCACGCTTATGAGCTGCCTGAACATTTACAAATATTTTTCCAATATTGAGAGGCAGGGGCACAAGCGTAATAAACTGGAACTATTTTTCCATTCAGTACTTTTAAACTCTTTGGTGAAGCATTGTGGGTTTCATCTAAACATAGGAAAGTTTTTGCAGAAGTGGCCAAAGGTTTGAATGCTGATGCCACATCAGATGTCTCATATCACCTGTTGCTCTTTGAGCAAACTCAGTTGAGTGCTTCTCCAATCTGTGCAGGCTGCACAGCAAATATGAACCAGATTCACATCCATTGATCGATTTAGTCTTGTTGAGACTGTCAGTGCAAATCCAATATTTGTGCATATCCAATTGCAATCTGGTCATATTTAGCAAGCAGTTTTTACCATAATGCATTACTAATAACACGATACAGTAATAATATTCATATGTGGTTTGAAATCCTATTCAAATCTAATTTCTGGAAATCCATTTCAGTCTGACCGCTCTGATCGGATTTTGACTATATGTCACTTTCAGGCACGTAAAAACTTCATCACGGGACACACAAATCGGATCTGGACAGTTACAATACAAAGTGTGTACAGTCGATAATTTAGATCAGATTCCAGGGAGAAATTAACAGTGTGAAAACAGTTGTTTTTTTTTTTTTTCTTTGAATCTGGATAGATTTGAAAATGGCTTAATTCTGTTCACACTAGAGTTTTCAAGCGTTTTCCGAAAGTTTCTCGTCTGCACTGAAACATTGAAAAATGCTAAAATTATCTTACTGTCAATGCGTAAAACATACTAAAATCTCACTGAGATGATACCGATAGACCAGATATTACAAAGTAACATTTATCTTTAGCAAAACTGTGAAAGTGAATAACACATAGCAGGCACATACTGTTATAAGCATATATCTAGCGATACAATATGCGTCATATGATTAAATATGCATCATCGTTTTCGATTACCTCCGTTTTCACAGTCCACACTACAACGCAAAAAAATAGCTTTTTCAAATTTATCCACTTGGGAGAGCGTCTTCAAAATGCTCAGTTTTTTGCAGGACAAAAACACAGTGTGGAAGGAAGCCCAAAATGTAGAGAAAAAAGATGCATTTTCAAATGTATCCAGATGTAGCCATTTTCACTCGAATATTGCTAGTAAATTTCACAAATAATTATAAAGGAATGGCAAGTAACTCACTAAATTAAATTAAGTAGAAAGACTGAAATACTATTTTCTTCTAAAAGGTTGAGGTTCTACAAATTAACTTTGTATACAACTTTGAAAAATTTGAAAAAAATACAACTTTTTTTTACAGTGTATATTTATATTTACGTTAATTTATAATAAATGACTTGCAGTCCGTGTGGAAACAATCCTGGGTTGGGGTCAGGGCCATGATCTGTTAATTGGTGACCCCTGGTCAGAGGGTTCTAGCCCACTGTGTCACTCACCAAAAAAAAAAAAAAAAGTTCAACCTGTCTGAAATAAAGAACCTGTTATTCAGCAGAGTGAAATTTATTGAATCTGAAATTACAACTTGACCGCAGGCTTTAGCGACCCAAGTATCACACTCCCCCAGTGACTGAACAAGCACACCTCCCTCCTGATCCCAGTGTGAGATGAGCGAGAAAGCAACAGGTCACCCGCTTGCACAGTATTTTTGTATTTGCTTTAGAAAATGCCAGGAATCCCTCTCCCCTTTGTTTTGCCTATGAATCATCTATTACCTTTTTAGTTTGCGCAATTCACCGAGGTTGGGAGGTCTTCGCTGGGGTAGTGACACTTGCCCCGGGAGGGGAGAAAGAGTGCGAATGAAAGATTAGATGTGCTTCTGCTGTGTTTCCTTGTGTGGTACTGTATTTTTAAGCCTTTTTAAACTATAGCAGATTTCATCCAGCAAAACAACTTCATGGCCCTTTTTCAACTGGCATGCTAGCCATATTGAAATATAAGGTCAGTATTCCTCAACATATGGAAACTATGGTATAGTTTCAGTGCAAAATGAACAAACAGCGCAGATTGGAATATGATTACAGTACGTGGGGAGTTTTCAATTTCAAAGACAGTAGTTCTGTCACTATTTACTCTATTTACTACCTTCATGTCTATGAAAGCCTGTTTCCAACTCAGAGTAAAAAAAGGTTATTTTGAGAAAAAGTTTAAAATAAAACAAAGTCACATTGTAGGGTATAAAGTTACAATTTCTTGTTATTGAAAAACGTTTTTGAGAAACATTTGTGAGAAATTGGCAGTTGTGAGATGTAAAATCTCATTGTGAGATATAATGTTACAGTTTCTTGTAATTGCGAGAATTAATGTCACATTTGTGAGAAAGTGGCAGTTGTGAGATATACAGTCAAATAGTGAGAAATATTGTTACAATTTCTTGTAAGAATTTATGTCACATTAGTGGGAGAGTGGCAGTTGTGAGATATAAAGTCACATCATGAGATATAAAGTTACAGTTTCTTGTAATTACAAAAATTAATGTCACATTTGTGAGAAAGTGGCAGTTGTGAGATATACAGTCAAATAGTGAGATGTTACAATTTCTTGTATTTGCAAGAATTAATGTCAAATTTGTGACAAAGTGGCAGTTTTGAGATATAAAGTCAAATCGTGAGATATAATGTTACAGTTTCTTGTAATTGCAAGAATTAATGTCACATCTGTGGGAAAGTGGCAGTTGTGAGATATGAAGTCAAATATTGAGATATAATGTTACAATTTCTTGCAATTGCAAGAATTAATGTCACATTTGTAAGAAAGTGGCAGTTGTGAGATATACAGTCAAATAGTGAGAAATATTGTTACAATTTCTTGTAAGAATTTATGTCACATTAGTGGGAGAGTGGCAGTTGTGAGATATAAAGTCACATCATGAGATATAAAGTTACAGTTTCTTGTAATTACAAAAATTAATGTCACATTTGTGAGAAAGTGGCAGTTGTGAGATATACAGTCAAATAGTGAGATGTTACAATTTCTTGTATTTGCAAGAATTAATGTCAAATTTGTGACAAAGTGGCAGTTTTGAGATATAAAGTCAAATCGTGAGATATAATGTTACAGTTTCTTGTAATTGCAAGAATTAATGTCACATCTGTGGGAAAGTGGCAGTTGTGAGATATGAAGTCAAATATTGAGATATAATGTTACAATTTCTTGCAATTGCAAGAATTAATGTCACATTTGTGGGAAAGTGGCAGTTGTGAGATATAAAGTCAAATAGTGAGATATAATGTTACAATTTCTTGTAATTGCAAGAATTAATGTCACATTTGTGGGAAAGTGGCAGTTGTGAGATATAAAGTCAAATCGTGAGATATAATGTTACAGTTTCTTGTAATTGCAAGTATTAGTGTCACATTTTTGAGAAAAAGGTAGTTGTGAGATGTAAAGTCAATTATTGAGATGTTACAATTTCTTGTATTTGCAAGAATTAATGTCACATTTGTGACAAAGTGGCAGTTTTGAGACATACAGTCAAATAGTGAGATATAATGTTACAATTTCTTGTAATTGCAATAATTAATGTCACATTTGTGGGAAAGTGGCAGTTGTGAGATATAAAGTCAAATAGTGAGATATAATGTTACAATTTCTTTTAATTGCAAGAATTAATGTCGCATTTGTGAGAAAGTGGCAGCTAGGAGATGTAAAATCACATTGTGAGATACAATTTCTTTTAATTGTGAGAATGAATGTCACATTTGTGAGAAAGTGGCAGTTGTGAGATATAAAGTCACATAGTGAAATATAAAGTTACAGTTTCTAACAATTGTGAGAATTAAATTCGCAATTATGAAAAACAAAGTCACAAAGGCAAGGTGTCGAGTCACAACTGAGAGACATCACAATTACAAGAAAGATAAATGAGAATTGTGAGAAATAAAATTCAAATGACATTATAAGAAATAAAGTTGCATGCAAATAATAAAAGGATAACAAATTTGTTAGGTCCTCACACAAAAATATTGTATGGCATTTGAAAACTTGGAATATAATGTGCAAGTCATATGGCCCGCTATTATGATAATTTTATGATGCTTTTTTTCATGTTATTTTGTCTGTTTTACAGCTTGGTCACTACTGTTGTTATATAGTAAGAGCAACATATTCTTCAAAAAATGTCATTTTATATTCCACAATATACAGGTTTGGAACAACATGGAGGTGTGTAAATAAAGACAGAATTTTCATTTTTAGGGTGAACTATCCTGTAATCAAAGTTGAGGCAGAGGTAGAGCTGATGGCAATACCGCTAGATGCTTGGATGAAGGTACCAATAAATGTAGCTGGTGCATGTGTGTTTGTTTGACTGTGTATGATGGAGAGGGAGGAGGATAAGATCTGAATGATAAAGGTTGGAGTAAGAGAGAGAACGAGAGAAGGATCTTGTAATGAAAAGCAGATGTGCTGAATTCTCGTATTGTTCCCAAAAGAAAGCAGCTGGCCACTCTTGGCTCATCCTTCTAAATAAACATTCCGGGATGGCCGTGAGCGAACAAGGACCTGTTACTCATTAAGAGCTCCTCTCTCCCGCAACCCTCTTTGAAGTGTTGCTGTAACGCTTCAAAAGTGACGCACAGAGAATGTGAAAACTGACTTTAAGAGGCTTATCACACCTCAGAGCTGGGTGCCTTCATTCTGTGGGTTAGTGCTAAGAGATGAAGGCCAAATGTGGTCCGAACAGTCCAGATATTTGAGGAAACTATACCAGAACATATAAAAACAAAGATGTGTATGTACTGGCTTGAATTCAAGAGCACCATAGATAGCTCTCAGCGCAATAACACATACAGCTGTAGATCCAAGTGTTATGCTATCCTCAAATCAGAACCTAAGAGCCATTTTGGGTTAAACGCACACATGGTATCCTCAGATAAACTCTTGCTGCACACAATGTGTTCATTTGATTGGCAGCTGGTGGTGGGGAAAACACAGATGACATTGGCCTATGTTCAATCCAATATTCATTTCCTTGACTTGACATTAGACTCAGCTTGTTATACTAAACTACACAAAGACAATCATTAGCTTTAGCCATTAGCTTCATTACGCAACTAACTTTCCAGTGTTTCAGATGGTTATACAAAACTCACATTGCTGCAAACTCAGTACCGGCTAGCTTTAGCTTTAATAATATTATATCTGTCCTTTCTTCAGATAAATGTTTAAGAATATGATTTACAACTAAGTACTATATAACAAGGTTAGCTGTTAAAGATGACATTACACACACTGTTGTGATGATCAAAAAGGGCTGTTTATGGCATAGCATGTAGGCTATCAGTATATCGTGTACACAAATTCAGGCTCTGGTAAAGGACCCTGGCTCATTGGGACGCTGATTACATGGTTGTGTACTTGTGTTGTTAAGCCCAAAGTATACTTGGGTTTTTACATTTTCGCTAAGCATATGCGCTTGGCACGAATTTTGTCATCAGCACTGTATAGCCTGATTTTTCTAACCAATGCACAGCTCGTACATCAACAACAAACTACTGGAGACGCAACAACAATTGATGCTTATATTGATGAGCACGTGTGCGAGGGGGTTTCACTCATAATTTTAAAAAGAAATAGCGCAGACGCTGGACAAGGATGAAACTTTCTAGTGCACATGTGTCGACTGGCTGTGTTCATGCACACTATCAAATGATTGTTTTGTTATATATCCCTGTAACTGAATATAGTTCACTACCTATCTAGCAATATCTTTATGCTGACATATAATTAATATTTGCCTTTTTAAACCTTCTATCCAATGTCAAGATGTTTATTGAGTTGGGCTTCAGAAATTTGATGTAAATTATGTTAAGAGAACATAGTGAGCATCGATGCTCCATGGTTTTTGTGGAGTGTTGAGGGACTTTTAGGGAGTGAATAGTCCAGTTTACTGGAAGGATTTTTGCATAGCACACAGCACACTTGATACCATCCAGTTTTCCAAGGCTTACTTTAGAAAGTACTTTACTTTAAACAAAGCCATCTGTCAAGGTATGGTAGAGATTAAAAGAGCATTAAATCAGTTTGGAAGTAATGTATCTAAACACTCAGAATCCTCTGGGATAAACAAACAAAGAATATGAAATTACGCTTAGCCAATTTATCTCTAGAATTATCTTAATAATGCTTCTCGGTACACTTTCAATATTTACAGTAATATCTCCAAATGGAGTGTTACACCTTTCCCCCCTTAAGTATGATAGTACTACCAGATCTTTCAGTTAAATCAGAGCTTTGGTCTAGCTGATTTTGATACTTAAGGTTGGAATACTTTTGCATAGATATTTGCCATGACTTGCAGTATGGATGAGTCAAAGCCAAAGCCAGTCTGGGTAGTTGGAGTTGACAGACTTGCATACTATATATGTGTCTCAAGAAGTAATCGAAATAAGTCCTGACCTGCTAGGTCCTCTCTCTACCAATTCGATCCCACAGTATATTTTGATAAACAGATCAGTGATGTTGTTAAAAGCAGTTTCTTTCAGTTAAGATCCATTGCTAGAATCAAGAAGATGCTTTATGAGAAAGACCTGGGAATGGTTATTAATGCATTATAAAATCAACGTTAGACTACTGTAATTCGGTCTATCTGGGTTTGCCTAAATCTGCTCTAAATCACTTGCAATTGGTGCAAAATGCTGGAGCCAGATTATTGACTGGTTTCCACTTCTGTTGTTTTTAAATGGGCTTTACAAACTAAACTAAACTAAATTAGAAGGCTGCAACCTCTAGAGGTCGCATTTTGTCGCCCACATACATAATTAATATGTGTAATTTACATTACAAAATACAGTGGAAAAAGAAATTACAACTGATTTTTGCCTCACAAGGAATAACAGTCAATTATAATAATAGCTACTTTTCTGAAATGAGACATCCACAATAATGTATGCAGCCGACAAAATGTAAATATTTCTATGTAAATTAGCCAACACTGTTTACCTGGCTTAAAGAATATTGTGCTACAGTCCACAGAAAGCGGGCAATGGGTGCAATTGGTTCCTACTGAATTCCTCCTTAAAGATGCATTAATAGGCTGTGTTTGAAATTGCCCCCTATACCTTCATTCATTATTCCCTACATTAGTCCACTAATATAGTGCACTTGAATGAAAACAAGTGGCTGAATGTCGGAAGAGCTACTGCATTTGCATAGTTTGTGCTTGCTGTTTAATAATTATTTGAAACTTAGCAAACTGGCAGCTCCAATATTAATGAAAAATATATATTTTGAACTCTGTCATTGAAATTATGTATAAACCTTAATGTTACAGTTGGTAATACTATAGTTTATGGTCCAATTCTCACTTTTATTAACTACTTGCTTATTAGCATGCATATTACTAGTACATTGGCTGTTTATTAGTACTTATAAAGCACATATTAATGCCTTATTCTGCATGACCCAATTCTACATCCCATAATCCTACCCAATACCTAAACTTAACTTAACTATAAATAAGCAATAATTAGTAGTTTATCGAGGCAAAATTTGTAGTTAATAGTTAGTTAATAGTCAGAATTGGACCCTAAAATAAAATGTGACCAAACAATTTAGTAATCAATTAAAAAGGAATCTGTGTATGATATTATGCTGAACCCACATTGGACCAGCAGTTTGGAAAATGGCTGAATAATTCAGCTGCTGGCACCATCTTCTGGTGAGACGCGGGAATTCATTAGGCGCGTGACTCTCACAGTGCATTATGGGTATTTTCTAGCCATTGAATGTATATTGATTGTACTCTAGGTATTGTGGTGTATTGTGGAATTGAATAAGTGCACTCAATATCGTCCACTATGGTTTCGGACACCACTACAAATGGCTTTCCCTTTAAATAGTACCCTATTTAAGGGTATAGGGTGGCCATAGTTTGTCATGCTAGCTGCTATGTCAGTTACCTTGGCCTTATACTGCCACTTGGTGGTATGGATGTAACATTGTTAAAAAACAATAGTTTTTTAGGTTACCAATGCCATTGTAAGTATGTGTTTACTCTATGCAATTTTTAGTGTATGCATAAGGTTTGGGAAACATGAGGGTTACAGAGATAAAGTGAGTAGTATTCAGTTGCCTATGTGATTTCAACAAGACAACCGCAACTGAAGCATCCCATGTAAAATAAATAAAGCATATGGGCAATTTTAAGTGTATTAGATTTAAAGACTCAATCTACGTAGTGATTATTTTTCTACTATTCTCTCTCTCTTTCATATCTGACTGATACTTTTTTCAAACAGTAAATAAAACAGAAACCACATTAATGTATTGTAATGAGCAGTGTGTTCACTGCCTACCCCATATCTGTCCTCCAAGTCGTGTTTTATTACTCTAGCGGTTCTGCACGCAGAGGGAGGTGTCCAAATGATATAGGAACATGTGTTGGAAGTGTGGAATATAGATAATATAACACAGAGATTTATCCTACTTGTCATCCTCCTCCTCTCTCACCGTTCTCTATTCACTCACAGTTCATCTGTAGGTGGATTTTTTTTCTCGAGGGGGTCTCGTGGTTCACCCCCAGCTGAGAACGCTTAGCAGAGATTCCTCAAAATGCTGAGCTGTGCACTTTTCCCCTCCATCGCAAAGAGATTTCCTATTGTTCCACAATTTTATGATTTGTCCAGAAAACAGAGGAATTCATTATACAAGCCTATAAAAAGCGAATCTCTTTTGAACCAGTGGGAACCCTGGTTCGTAGTGGTTTGTAATGATCAGAAGTTGTGATGTTTCACAAGGGGCTTTTGTTTTGTTATCGTTTTTTGGCTTTGAAAAATAACAATGAAACACTTCCATAAAACTGCGTTTGTCTTTGAAAGAGAGTAGTGATACATCGGCGGTCACTGCCTGTGTTTTGCATTTAATTTAATGTGGTCGTATGGTTTCACCACCCAGTGACTGATTTTTACATTCCTTGGTGAGAAAGGCTTCTGTTGGGTCAGTGGTACTACAGTTGAATGTAGGAATCAGCTCATGGTGGTTTATTGCAGGCCTAATTCACATTTCGGATATTTAAAGGGATCATGTCGAGAAAATGTAAATTGATTTTTTTGATATTTTAAATACTTAATTAATTATTGACCAGTTCTCCAGGTTTTTTGAGACAATCGCCTGAGCTGTAAGTAGCATGTGAATAATAACCGGCAGGAATAGAATGTCATTTTATCGCTGATTGTATTAACAATGATGCACACAGTCCAAACGAATTACTAGCAACTATTCAGACTTCGGAGCTGTAATGTAAAAAGAAACAGACACGCTTTTGAAAGCCCCCCAAAACTCACACCCTGACTACACTATAGGGGTTCCACAAGGTTCTATTTTAGGACCAATTTTATTCTGTGTATTAATGATTTATGTAATAATGTTAATGTACAAATAATATAACATATATTATATTAAAAGTCACAATATGCCTAAAGATTAATCTCTGCTGTTAAATGGAAATTTAATCTGTTATTGCTATTTCACAAGAAGCTTTGGTAAGAATTTTGAATATAGTGCACAACCTGTAGGACTTTTATGGTTACAGAAAACAGAATTAAGGATTTTTGGATGAACTACAGTACCCTCTTAGTAACAGAACATGTAAAAATGTAATAATATTTAAGTACTCTGATCTAGAATGGGAAAGTAGATGAAAGGTTTACTGAGTTCATTCACCCACAGTAGGTTCTTCTGTGGTTTTGTTAATATATGCAGCAGGTAACATGAAGGGAATCCAAAAGTCTTTTTTTTTTTTTCAAACCATGTGCTCAAAAATCTAACTTTCACTTCATCTGCACCTTCTCCCTCTGAATAGTTTTCCCTTTAAGATGCCAAGAGCAACAAACAGTATGCAGAGCTCTTTAAGACAGGATTTTCCACATCCAACATGCTGTCGCTCACTCCTTTCCCTTTCATTTCCCATTCACACCCTTTGAAGATTGATATTTCTTACCCCAATACATCATAAAATCTCCCTCTAATGGCTGATCAGCTGGTAGGTGAAGAATTTCCTGTGGTCAGGTCAAGAGGTGAGGGGAAGGGTGAGCGAGTGAAAGAGGACGAGGGAATGAATGAAATTAGACACTCACTGGGTCACTGGGATAATGCTCACACTATTTATGGTCGAGGCAAGAGGTATAGGAGCACAGGGCCGTGTAATAAGCTCCTCTCACTTTTCCTTGGTCATAAAATACATATCCAAATAGTGAGGCCATGCCAACTGTGTGTTTGTATTTATCTTAGCAATCTGATGTTAAATCTCCCTAATATGTCCCTAAACTTTCTCCTCACTGTCATTAAGTCTGAACACATGTTTGTCTCTTCTGTTGGCCAAAGTATTTACTATACTTTTCACAGCTATGAAACATACTTGTCACACAGGGAAGTTGTTGCAGAAGCTATGTCTTACTAACTATACGATTTTTAGCGCAAAGTCATTGGGCATGTACTACCGTGCAAAAATGTGGGGTCAGTAAGATTTTTTTTAATGTTTTTGAGAAAAGTCACTTATGCTCTCCAAATATGCATTTATATGATCAAAAATACTGTTAAAAACAGTAATACTGTGAAATATTATTACAATTTAAAATAGTTGTTGTTTTCTATTTTAAAATGTGTAAAATATTCCTGTGATGGTGGAAATGTTAAATAGCTTTACAGTAGCCAAGACTTTTAGGTGGACCTATACAGAAAACACTGGGATATAAATACACAGGATAACAAGTGCTAACAAGGAACAGGTTAGAGTGATCAATAACTAAGGAGACTAACAAGGGTAACTATGGAAACAAACAAGGCAGCTATAGAAACAAAAGCAAACAGGAACTAAACACAGGAAGTGAACACCGGGAACAATGATGGGCTAATAAACAGACAAACTTCAAAATAACTACAAAATGGCGCTGGAAACAGGAAACAGGAAAATAACTGGGCAGAATAAAACCTAAAAGTCCAAATAACAAAAACACAAGGTACACAAAACGAAGATAAATACAATATGTATGAGTTCATGTGGCTCTATTTTTTTATTTGTCTTGGTTTTACCCTATTGTACACTTGGTAGACTTTGGCCTGTCCAGCTTTGAAAACAAGGCCCGTAGGTCAGCAGCTGCTCTGCTCTGTTTTCCTGTAGATATGATGTTGCCATCTTCCTCTGTTTTCAGAGTTAGCCATCTGGTATTCTTATCTCTCCAGTGCATGGCAGTGGTGGTGTTTTTGAACTTCAAGGTACACTGGCCAGTTCTGCGTCAATCAGCAACTTCTGCTGCAAGATAGAAAAAAAACTTGGTTTGTTTAGGTTTGTCAAATTTCAACATGAAAATCTGTGTTTGCTTGCTTCGTTCACTTTCTCTCACACACACACATATCCATTGTAGAACATTTCTTACTCTAAATTCTTTATTATTATTATTATTATTTATTTAACATAAAATATGGACAATGCAAGTTACTGAACATTAGTATAAGATACAAAATGTAAACATGCTGGATAATCAAAACATTGCTCATTTACATCTGTAGTCTCCAGGCAGGTAAAACAAACTAAGACATTGCTAATAACAATATACAAATTAAAGGAACACTTTGAAAACACATCAGATCTCAAAGGGGAAAAATATCATGCTGGATATCTATACTGATACGGACTGGGTAATGTGTTAGGAACGAAAGGATGCCACATAATTTGATGGAAATGAAAATTATCTACAGAGGACTGAATTCATCTCTCATCTGTGAAAAACACAGGGCGCCAGTGGCGGACCTGCCAATTCTGGTGTTCAATGGTAAATGCCAGTCAAGCTCCACAGTGCCGGGCAGTGAGCACAGGGCCCACTAGAGGATGTCAGGCCCTCAGGCCACCCTCATGAAGTCTGTTTATGATTGTTTGGTCAGAGACATTCACACCAGTGGCCTGCTTGAGGTCATTTTGTAAGGCTTTGGCAGTGCTCATCCTGTTCCTCCTTGCACAAAGGAGCAGATACCGGTCCTGCTGATGGGTTAAGGACCTTCTACGGCCCTGTCCAGCTCTCCTAGAGTAACTGCCTGTCTCCTGGTATCTCCTCCATGCTCTTGAGACTGTGTTGGGAGACACAGCAAACCTTCTGGCAATGGCACGTATTGATGTGCCATCCTGAAGAGTTGGACTGCCTGTGCAACCTCAGCAGGGTCCAGGTATCGCCTCATGCTACCAGTAGTGACACTGACCCTAGCCAAATGCAAAACTAGTGAGAAACAGTCAGAAAAGATGAGTAGGGAAAAAAAATGTCAGTGGCCTCCACCTGTAAAACCATTCCTGTTTTGGGGGTCGTCTCATTGTTGCCCATCTAGTGCACCTGTTGTTAATTTCATTAACACCAAAACACCTGAAAATAATTAATACTCTGGAGTCGGGAAATGCCCCGGCGCGTCATTTTTTGTCATAGAGACATAAGTAATATATCAATTGAAACTATAGAATGTCTTCTTTTATTTGTGTACACTCAGGGTAAAAACAAAATGTTGTGCTTTTTTCAAAATAAAGAAAACTAACATGATGCGTGATCTCTCGTCTCCCTCTGAACGAAGTCCAATCTGATAGTTTGTGGTATCCACTAATTCAGCCACGCCCACTGAGCGAGCGCTATTCAGACGCAAATTCTGAGGCAATACATGTATACATCATCGCAATCGTGTATTTATTATCTTCAAAAGTGTTTATCTGCATGTTATAGCCATGGTTAGCGATCTCTGGAAGCCTCTGTTAGTTCCTGGAATGTCACATGGTATGCCTGTTCTTCATTAGGAGTAATTTGTGGACTAAATGTGCACAGAGCAGCCTCCTGCTGCAAGTATGAATTGAAAACACAGTATCCAGCGCTCATAGTGATGACAATAAATATTGAATAAATATTACTCGTCTGTATAGAAATTGACATAAACATATGAGAATCCATCAATATTTCTCCAAATGTGCATGCTTTTAAGCTAAAAGGTAACATGAATGTTCAGACGCTTTGCATCACAGAAATACATTATATTTTAAAGTATATTAAAATAGAAAACCATTATTTTAAATTGTAATAATATTTCACAGTATTGCTGTTTTTTCTGTATGTTTGATATACAGCATGATGAGCTTGAGACTTTTCGTTTTTTCATATAGCCTATCTGACTGAAAGGGTTCATTATGCGGGTCATTATGAGGGTCATTATGCAGGTCTTTGTCTTCTCAGATGTGAATCACAGCATTATTCATAAAGATTCACGCCTCCACGCATACTGTGTTTCTTGACAAAAAGTGTCTTACAAAATTTAAATCTCTATATTGTTTTATATTAATGAGTAAGCAGGATAATTTTTACATCATTTTGAATCAAAAATTCTAGTCTACAACCTCCAATACCCAGAAGTCTTTTTAACACATATTTAATATTTATTTCAGACTTAAGTTTTTTGTTTTTTCAATAACCACGCGTAAACGTTATTCCTTCAAAAATAAAAACTTGTACATACATGTTGCTCACATATTATGGTAGCCTAGTTCGTTTTTCCTTTTTCCATTAATATGTTTATGAACAACTGAAAAAAGCACAAATGTCAAAACTTCTCCAGGGCCCCAAATCAGCCTCAGACTCCAGTGGGTTAACAACCCCCTCTGCTACTTAACTGACCAGATCAATATCTCAGGAGTTTAACTGACTTGATGCTATTCTCGGATTAAAAAGTGTTCCACTTCCCTTAACAGACAGTACTGTTTGACCAAATGTTGTGTGCCTATATGGCACCTCATAGTCCCCTCTAGAGATGGCCTTAGTGCCAGTGTCAGTGCCACTGTCGGCGCTCTGTTTAATAAATGCATTTAAAGGCAACCCTATGTAAGACCTTATAAATAAAACAAGCATTTTATTTTAGTTTTCAATGCTTGTTTAACAAGTTTTCAAAGCTCAGAAGATTATATTTTTCCAAAACATTACAATAATGAAATGCAAAATATTTTCTATCAAGTGTTGTACCATCTGCAAATGACCAGCTAGTGAAGCACTACTCAATATGAGAAGAAAAAAAATCATCGAGGGTAAGCATCAACTGTCAAAAATGGCCTAATTTGCTTAAAATAGATATGTGAACTCCTTTACGATATCAAACTCCTCCCATCTCAGTTTTTAAAAAAAAAATACACTTCTTCAAAATTATTTGCATGATTATAAATAACATCATCTGCATACATCTGAACATTAACATTATTACATACTTTAGGTAAATCATTAATAAACAGTGTGAATAAAATTGGTCCTAAAATAGAACCTTGAGGAACCCCTATAGTGCAGTCAAGTTTTAGTGTCATTAACACACACACATTGCTTTCTATTTTAAAGATATGATTTCATCCAAAGAATTGCTTCTTCTGAGAAATTAAAATCAGTTAAGTTAGATAAAAGAACCTAGTGGTCAACAGCATCAAATGCCTTACTTAAGTCTAAAAAGACAGTGCCAACACAAACACTCTTATCCAGTAAACATTTAACATTTTCTACGAATAGACAATTTGCTGATTATGTTGAATGAGTAATATGGAATCCAAATTGCATTGGGTGCAAAGGAGTATGGCCTTTATTTAGATGTTTAGTCAATAACAATAACAATAATTGGACACATCACATTCAAAGTCATGCTTGTTATAAAATACACCTCATGCACATATAAATAGTGACATTCACATGATGCAAGTGTGCGTGACTCTGTGTATATCAACATTTCCAACTCAATGAAAGGTTTTAATATAAGATGGAAAGGCACGTATTGTAAGGTCATTGGGAATGACCCGTCTAGATTTATTTTCCTCCCCAAGTTCCATGATTCATTTTATTGCAGCTGACATCTCCATCCCTAAGCAGCAGACCCTCACAAACTTCGCACAGCTGCGCACAACTTAAAGACTGTCCCTCGACACCAGCGGTGCTATAGCCAAGTGTGTGAGCGTGTTCACAAACGCTAACTTGTCCCAAGATAGTGTTCACTCTGTAGCCAGTAGCTTTTGTGCACGTGTGTCAGCATGGATTTATGTGAATAAATTTTGTGTGAAAATATTTTTTCAGACCTGCCCTAAGGTGCCGTACCATCCATTTCCAGAGTAATGGGTGTTTATTGTTAAACTCAAGCACTTTGTTTAGTTGTGAGAGGACTTTAATTTACTTTAAAGGAATAGTATACCCAAAAATATTCTGCATGGCATGGGTATGTGTGTATGTGATTGGATTGGAAGTTGTGTTGAAATGTGTGTTTTTGAGGGTGTTTCTTGCCAAAATAGAGTTGGGATTTGGGATGTTTTTTTGTAAAGTGTTGAAATTTAATTGGAGATGTGAAAGACCATAAGGACAATAGTGATGTGATCGTATCAGCATGTGTTGATAGTTTCTCCATCTTCAAGCCAAACTGATCATTTAATTACTGTTAACAGTATATTCTCAACACTGCTAAATAAACTTGCTGGCCTCTCATAACCCTCATTGTACTGATGTTTCCAGAACATTCAAAATAAATATGTATTAATGAATGAAATGTTCAAGGTGTCTGAATAAATTTAGGTTTGACTGTATATATATATATATATATATATATATTAAGCAGCAGTACAACTGTTTTAGACATTGATAATGAAAAGAAATGTATTCTGAGCACCAAATCACCATTAGAATGAAAGATCATGTGACACTGAAGACTGGAGTAATGCCTGCTGAAAATCGTCTCGGGTTACGTATGTAACCCTGGTTCCCTGAATAAGGAACGAGACACTGCATCAAGAAGCACTTGTGAAATCGGTCCAATGGCGTGATGGAACATCATAGGCGGGTGACGTCACAGGCCAGGAAACTATAAAGCATACCCAGAACAAAGAACGCTAGCTTCTAACAGGCTGAAGCAATGCGCTCACAGGCACGCAGGGAGTATGGCAAGGAGACGCAACGTCTCGTTCCCTATTCAGGTAACCCCTTTCACCGGTAGACTCATAAGCCAGTGAGATAGCCTCAACCACCCACTTGCTCATCCTCTGCTTAGACGCAGGACCTCCCTTCTTAGGAGACCCATAACAGACAAAAAGCTGATCTGTTTTACGCCACAGGGCAGCTCTGTAGACATAAGTGTCTAATGCCCTAACAGGGCATAGCAGATTAAGTTCTTCCTGATCTGGATTAGAAAGAGGAGGACAAAAGGCCTGCAGCACAATAGGCCCTGGGACATTGGTGGGGACCTTAGGTATATAACCAGGTCTAGGATGAAGAAAGGCTTTCACCATATCAGGTGCAAATTCCAGACATGAGGGAGCAACTGACAGTGCTTGAAGATCTCCAATCCTTTTGAGATATGATATAGCCAGCAAGAAGATAGACTTTAGATAGAGCTAGGCCGAACAGAAGTACCCGATATTGATATGCTTCACCCCTGAAAGCAAACCTGAGGAACTCCCTGTGTTGAGGATGGATGGATACATGAAAATAAGCGTCTTTCAGATCTATTATCACAAACCAGTCCTCGGATCTGATCTGTGGAATGATCTGTTTCAGTGTAAGCATTTTGAACTTGAGCTTCGGAACTGTATGATTTAGTATGCGTAAATCCAGAATAGGACGCAACCCTCCATCCACTCAAATGTTCTCCGACCTTCCTCAGAGGATCACTGGAGACCGCTGCACCCCGGTGGCGGGGTTGGCAGAACGGCCCCCTGAGGGCACCGAAGAAGAGCAGATACCATATAATGTGATATACGTCCCTCTTCGGAGGGGGCTTCCCCCAGAGGTCCGGCACTCTTGGCGACAGGACCTCTTCGAAGCCTTCTTGGCGATAATAACAGTCTTCAGATTTGTTTTATCCCTCGAAGGCTTCGATTGTGTTGACCAACCCTGTCCCCAAGCTTTCTGCGGGGGAGCACAAGTGGTGACACTCTGTATTTGTTGCGCTCGGTGTGAGGAGCTGGTAGACGGCCGAGACTGCTCCTGCCCAGCAGTCTCAAGGGGATGAGAATGGTGGGGAAGAAACTTCTGGAACGCCGCTGATTGTTTCTTAGCCTCCTGGAACCTTTCGATGACCGATGTGACAGAGTCGCCGAAAAGGCCCTGAGGAGATAGCGAAGCATCCAGAAGAAAAATCTTTATCTTTGATTTCAGATAAATTTAATGTCTCTCCGTGGCCACCAGGGCTGCCATAGATCAGCCGATTGTTTTAGCCGTCTCCTTGGTGGCCCGGAGAGATAAATCTGTAGCTCGACGCAGCTCTTGTATGAAGTCAAAGCTTGCTTCCCCACTATCATCAATTTCCCCTAGCAGGTCAGCCTGGTATGCTTGAAGAATCACATGATATGAAGGCATGCCGCAGCCTGACCTGCTGCCGAATATGCTTTACCCACCAGCGCTGATGTAGTTATGAGCGGCTTGGTTGGTAACGTCAGGAATTAAATGGACGATGCTGATTTGGGCGAGAGATAGCTCGCAAGCGTCTCTTCAACCCTTGGCATCGCCCCATAACCATGTTGTTTCAGCCCCATGACATTTGAGTAATTAGATGTTTGGGGGCTGAAGACTTGATATTGAACCGGTCTCTTCCACAACCTCAACACCTCAGTGTGGAGGTCGGGAAAGAACGGTAATCCCCGACGTAGAGGTTGTGACCATGAAGAACATCTAACATTCGTCTAACTTGTTTTTCTGACTAACTTCCTGCTTTTATGCTGGCCATTCAGTTTTTAGTTTTTCTACTGCCCTGGTCACAACCTCTAGCAGCTCCTCATATGCTGAACATCCTGTTCCTCAGAGCTGGACTGTTGGAGCGCCGGTGTCTCACTCTGGGGGGAAGAAACTGCAGCGCATGCTTCCACCGCCTGAGGTGAGACACTGGGTTTGCCAGGTGAGGGTAGAGAAAGGGCTGGGCCCATCTCAAACCCCTCTGACAGATCCATTTGTGATCCCCACGAATGAAGCCTCTGCACTACCTCAGCAGAAGTGGGACCCGATCCGCGGGGAACACCAGCCGAGGCGCCCTCCTTTTTATCAAAGAGCGCCCGGCGAGAACAGAGTGTTTTTGATGATAACTTTTCGCAATGCACACAGTCAGCTCCTTCAAGAGCTTTGCTCGCCATTATTTGTGTCTTATGTATATACAATGTGTTATAATGATAGTCCTGTCCTCAAATAAAGAGATTGTTTCTGTATATGTAGCAGACAGACAACACCAAATAAGACACACACGATAACACAGAGCGCTTGCTGAAGACACAGAAGCTGGTGTTCTATGTTCTGGGTATGCTTTATAGTTTCCTGGCCTGTGACGTCACCCGCCTATGACATTCCATCACGCCATTGGACTGATTTCACAAGTGCTTTATGACTCAATCACGCAGAGGCGTTCTCAACGCGTATCAACACAGCTCGAGTTCCCATGAAAGGGAAATATAAACTGTAACACTTTCCATAATTTTTCCATAAAAATCCAGGAAAAATAAACAGATATTCATTTTAATCTGTGGGAAAGTCGCCCCCTGCTTTGTCAAACCCACAATTGAAATGTGAATCTCTAGCATGCTGCCTTAACGACCGCAGATATGGAAACATACTATGTCCTACATTGAATATGATTTATGGTTAAATCCCTTCCACACACTTTAGACAGACATGTCCATTTCCATCATAAAGCTCCCCCCTCCTCTCTCTGTTCCTGCAGGAATAAGTGAGCGCAATGAGGGATTGGTGTTTTTGGTTAATCTGGTTCACTGGATACCAGAAAATAAAACACTGAGTTTAGAGCACTTTGTTTTTTTGTTTGTGTGTGTGTGTGTGTGTGTGTGTGTGCTTTTGTGACATATCAGGACACAAATTTGTATAATGACATGGGTATGACATTGTTATTACAAGGAGAGGGTGACTTATGAGGACATTACCCCATGTTCTCATTTTTCAAAAGGCTTATAAATCATGCAGAATGAGTTTTTCTGAGAAAGTAAAAATGTGCACAGTTTTCTGTGATGGGTGTAGGGTTGGTGTAGGGCGATAGAAAATACGGTTTGTACAGTATAAAAACCATTACGCCTATGGAATGTCCCCACAATTCACAAAAACAAATGTGTGTGTGTGTGTGTGTGTGTGTGTGTAAGGAACACAATGCTTCTGTTCTGTTTGCATTTTTTTATTGCGAATTACCTCTGTTTTAACCATTAATCTGGTCAAACTGACGCTGCACACCAGAGAGTAATCATGTCCAGTTTGAAGTGTCTGAAAGCACCATTTCGACTAAATCATTTCTTCATTCATGAAGTATTTCAGCTGAAAAAAAAGGAAAGAAGAAGAAAAAAAAAATGTAAAGAGCTTTTAAAGACCCTGTGAAATCAAACTTTGTAGCTTTTAGTCCATGCGTGTTAGCTTTGAAGTTCAGCATGTCTTAATGGCCCAAACACATTGATGACTCATTCTGCACTACACAAACCCAGTTTTGTCCAATAAAACACTCTTTCATGTAGCTCTAATTATAATTAATGTGACAAATTAAAGCCTATTGGTTTCTTAAAATAGAGGGACGATCTCTTTAAATAAATGCCTTTGTCAATAAGAAATATGTCATAATAACACATGGAAGAAAACTGCATTTGTGATTTTTTTAAAGACCTCCATGAAAGAAATTGAAAGAGTGGACCTGCATTGGGCAGCTGTTTGTCTGTGTGAGGTGGCATTCTGGGATATTCAAGCAAGTCTGTAGCCAACTCCTGGAGTGAAAAAAACAGCTAAGAAAAAACAACGATGCTGCACTGATGTTTTCATCTGTTAACTTTTCAGCTAGCTTGATCATTGCCTATGCCTGCCCTCCAAAACATAATTTATATAAATCTTCAAAGAGTATGTAAGCATTTATCTGTTTAATTTATTCTTCAATCAGCAGATCCAGAAATAGCTGATGCGTGTCTCAAAGATGTATGGTGGAGAAATCATACAGGATAGTGTCTCTGTGGAAATTCTTCTGTAGTTGAGGCCAGTTTTCCCCCGTATGGTTCTGTTCTGGCCTGGAGAAGTCTTCAGCACTGGTACACAGGGGAGCACCCTACTGCAGCCTTATACATATATCTTCTTACAAAAACACTGGTCCTTCACAGGTCTATAGCAGCCCACTGTCTCCAACAGCACCTTGATACACAACTCAAAGTGTTTTTGGTTTATAGAAAGTTTCAAACTTATCTTTGGTTGTTTAAACTTGATGTAACTTTATGAAATAGTAATTGTACTTCTGTTCCTCGAATCTAGTTGGTCCAGCAGTCGATATTTATGTCACTGATATGTATAGAGTGCTGATAAATCAGTGCCTGTGTTTGCACTTTCCAGTCAGAATGTCAGTCTGTGCATTAGTCATGGGGATTTTTCAGTGACTTTTTCTAGTTTACATCCTTACATCCAGTCTTTATAGTGAGTCAAATCATTCATTTACCCAATGAGCTTAAACACGATTAATTCAGAAATAAAACAAGTGACTGTCTATATGAACCATTCATCGAATCATTCATTTAACTGATTCATTCAAAAACGCTCATTTGTTCAGGAATGATGCAAGCGACTTAACTGTCTTTATTAACGAGTCATTGAATTAATCATTCAATTGATTTGTCTGAAACCACTGACTCATTCATTCAATGTGTAGTTTTTTTTTCCTTTGTTTTTTTCCTTTGTTTTTTAAATAAATGCTGTTAAGTACAATTAAAAAGCATGAATGTAATATGGAAATACTGCATTTGTCATGTTGTCATTGTCATGTGACCCGCCAGTGTCAATTGCACTGATTCCCTCCCATTCACGAATCCCTTCCTGTGGCCTCATGGGATAGTAAAGTGTTCATTGCACACTCCATAATCTTGCCAGAAGTAGTCAGTCATCCAGCTCCATTTTGCCTACTGTTTTATGAATACTGCGAATTCAGACATATACTGCTCTTCTTACATACTGTTTTTCATCTTCTAAATAGTAGGGCAGTATGCATATTTTGATGCTGCCCCTGTCATTAAATAATTCATTCAGCTGATTTTTTTTTTTTTTTTTAAAACAGGGATTTCTTCAAAAATTAAAGAGTGGCTGTCTTTATGAATGAATCATTGAATCATTATACTACGGGGCTGTTGAATGCTTAAAAATGATTAGTTGACCAGTGTTCTAAGGTGTGCAATTATTTTCAGGGAAACGCAGGGCTAAAGTAGTTCTTGGCAGGTCTTGACCGCATTACAATTCCATTTCACTTCGCCAAATGTTTTCAGTTATCTCAATAGGTCCTTATAGCCTACAACCGCAAAAGAACCAAAACCCACAACGACACTGACCACCAAATAAATATAGTAAACAATAGGATGAAAACGACAAATTGTCATGGTTTTTGCCACAAAATACATTTTATTCTGTCCTGAAAGCGCATACTTTCTTGCGCTCTCTCTCTCTTTCAAACGTACACAAGTACTGTATAATACAGCGCACTTGCACAGAAACGTTTTGTCAATTATTCCTTACTTAATTCAACTGATTCTTTCAAGAACACTGATTCAGTGAGGAATAATACAGGTTAATGTCTTTTTTAATGAGTTGTTGATTCATTCATTTGACTGATTCATTCAAAAACGCTCATGCAAGTGAAAAACTGTCTTTATTAATGGGTCATTGAATCAATCATTCAGTTGATCTGTGTTTTCGAATTAGGACATATTTTGAACTGGCAATGGCAAAACACTTGGTTTAAACTTACATTGTTGTGTGGCATTGCTTTATTATTAAGTGATCTATGTGTTTTGCGGTGTGAAACTGTTTTATTATGAGTGCAGTATATGGGAATTTGGCACGTGTACAGATTCATATTTTTGGCAGTGTCAACACATTAATGCTTGAGTGCTTCTGCTAAGCCTAGCAGGGTTAATGACTGTCCTGCATATTGAAACACTCAAAGAACAAACACATGACTATCTGTGGTGACTAATTGGGCACAAAAACAAAGTCTCGGCCAAGACACCAAGCACTGAGCTCTTTAAGAGCTAATCAACACTGGCTCCATCTGCGATTCTGGTGAGGACCAAAGTGTGTGTGTGTGCATATGTGTGCGTTCATGATGCCTGCTGGATACCGGAAAGCCCGCCCTGCTCATTTCATACTTTATAGTATTATTCATGATAATCCTGACCAGCCATTGATTAAGGCACAGGTGTTTGAGTTTGTTTGACTGGGGTAGTTGACATAATGCAGCTGGCTCTTTAAGATATGGGTGTGTTTCCTCACCCTGTTCTGTTTATAGAGGGCATGCTCTGTATAAGCAATATTGTATATTTTACATTTTTCAGTTATGATAACATGCAGACCTGTACTTTATAGGATTAGTTAAGCCAATAATAAAAATTATGTCACCATTTACTCACCGTCAGCCCCAAGGAGACACTTTGAATAATATACTGGTTGTTTTTTCCATCCAGTTAAAAGGGGGAAATGGATCTTTCAAACATGCAAAAGCACCGCTGAATAATCATAAACAAAAATAAGTCTCTGATGTCCCCAGAGTATGTATGTGAAGTTTTAGCTCAAAATACCCCACAGATAATGTTTTATAGCATGTTAAATTTGCCACTTTTTGGCGGTGAGCAAAAACATGCCGTTTTTTGTGTGTGTCCTTTTAAATGCAAATTAGCTGGTGCTCCCGGTCCCCTTTCAAGAAGAGGGCAGAGCTTTAGGAGCTCATGCTCTGGCATACCGGCAACAACAAAACAGGACAATCTCACACATTGAAAATGTCAGACTCGTTCATGTGCAATTTTTAACTATAGGAAACTTATTTACGATAATTCTGATAGCACGTGAGGGCAGCATCAATGATAACAGGCAGAAACGATGGTAGCTTTAGCATCAATAGCTGTACAGAGTGCCAACAAGCTCATTCAAAAAGGCAATTTGGAAGGACTCACGGCATATGAGGAGTGATACTGGATCTGAAGTTTGCGCACAAAGCATTGGTATTGACCCATTGACCTATCTTTCAGAATCAACCTTTGTGAAAATCCAGCGTTGAAAAGACCCTCGTTTGTGAAGCAAACTGATTGGTGCAAACTTATAAGACTTACCGTTTTTCTTCGAGACATTTCTTGCTGCAGGTTCTGTCGCTAAAGTGAAAATGGCTGTGGAGGTGAACATGAAAACTCCCATGATTCCATGCTCCATCACTGCATCATCAAGCTTATTGAATAAGTGACCTCTAGTGGTCAGCGAGAACCGTATCAGTCCGATTTGTGAAGGAATCATTCTAATTTTGTGAACTGGATCCACCAAATACATTAAAAAGATCTGATGCAAAAGAACAATTTGTTATTGAACTCTCAAGTACAGTCAGATGTGGAGATGTTTTGTGAATAATGACTTTTGAATGAAATTTAAGTCACACAAAGCTATATTATGGAGTTTTTGGGAATTTTTTTTTTTGTTTTTTTTTGTTGTTTTTTTTGGTTCTGTTTATTTTGGTGCTTGAAAGGCCCAGTCAGTGTCAGGATATTGTCAAGATATTGTGCAAAGGATAAATTAACTTCAGCCATGCTGCAAACTGAACTTTCTCGTTCAAGGTTGTGGCAATTATAATACAGTTTTTTGCTGTTCCCTGGACTGTTTCAAACACATTTTTTGAATCTGTATTTTAACAGAGTAAAGCTCTTCTGATCATTTTTGCTAAAATGTCAAACTGTTATAATCCTGCTCTCTCTGTATGTCTATATCTCCCTTTCTTTCCAAAAAACCTTTAAATATTTAGGATTGATGGTCAGATATAAGTGCTGACAGCTGATATTTAACTTGGCAAATACATGTTTATTTTTACCTCTAGATAAGAGCTTGAATTCCTATTTCATACGTGTGTCTTTTGGGTGTTTCAGCTTTTGCTATCCTTGTGGAGATGAAGCTTCCCCAGAAGAATAGTAAATCCTGACATTTCCACAAGGACAAAGTTCATAAGGAGACTAAATTTTAAATCCATGTTTAAAACTGCTAATCGAATAAAGAAATTAATAAAATTTACTATGTTATGGTTTTAATTCTTAAACAACAGATATACTTGTATTTACACTTTCTAGTTGTCAAATGTTAGTAGATCGTGTTCATAGTTCATGTAATTCTCTACACCTGTTGTTACTCTTCTAGGACAGCTGTGTGAACTTGAGGAGAACTGACTTCATGCATCCACTAAAAATCACTGCCACGCTAATTAAAAGTCAATGAAAAGAGGCTCAGAAAACTGAAGAAGAAGAAAAAGATCTGCAGGTGCAAATTGGTATTTAATACAATATTCAAATACTACTCTAAGAGTGTCTAAAAACATTTTCGAGTCACTATTTCAACAATATATGAATGGGAAGCCCCCGCAAAGCAGGCAAGTATGTGTGTATGAGAGGGATTGTGTGTGAAATATAAATGTTAGTGGTTTGAAGAGTCCCTTGTTGCTAGTGTTAATTCTCACTGACTGAGGGCCAGAGTGAAGGGAGGTGTAGTTCAGTGACTCTCACAGGACCAAACCATCTGATAGGTCACTGGATGAGGTAATGCCCACCCCATTAATAAACAGCGAGAATTAAAAGAGATTTATTCCTGTTATGTCATAAGAAGGTCATGTTCCCTGTTCCCTCAGCCTAACAAAACAAACAAAAACCAAAAAAAGAAAAAGAAATTGGATTTAGCAGCCCAGTAAGTTAGGTTCAGAAATGGATGTTATACTTTTGGGAGGCCAACAGCTGTACATATTGAGCTATTTATGATGTCCTGACTCAATGTTCTCTTAACCTCTCTTCTCTCTCATTACCTCTCATTTTTGTGTTTACTATGAATCCTCCGTTGATCTACAACAGTGATTTAGTTAATTTAATTTAACAAAGTCTCATTGAATTTGTTAGACAATTTAATCAATTTACTCCAACTCAGGCTCATTGGAAAAACATACCTATGGCAACAATTCTGCAAAATGATATTATATTGCTTCGTTCACAGTCTGTGACACTTTCACTGTGAAATGTCCAGTGAGTGGCACTAAAAGCGTGTTCAGTTTTATCCGGAACAACTAAACATGAATCTGCCAACGTTTTATTGTGTTGATTGTTGTACGTATCGCAGCAGTTGGGAAATGAATTGTCCGGTGAGTGGTGTTAAAAAGTTATAAATAACGCAACACCTACACTAAATCCTACCTAAACCTAACAGATAGGGCTCTATTTTAGCAATCTTCGGGCCTGTTTACACCTGGTCACTTCATGCGTTTTCTCTGATCGGATAGCTATCCGATCGTGAAAAGACCAGGTCTAAATGCCCTCCGAAACGAATATAAATCCGATCACTCAAACCACTTCAGGAGGTGGTCAAAACTGAACAGGTCTAAATGCATTTGGTTGTTATGGGCTAAATAACATGTTATAGCCAGATATGACAACGCCACTGCAGCACGCATCGCCGCAGATGAGCAGCTGATATCTATTCAGCAAGAAAATGCGCAAATTGCCGCAAATCAAAGTGAAAGTAAGTCTCAGGCGCTCAAAACACAATAATCTTCATTAAATCTTACCAGTGCTGTTGCCGTGCTCTCTCTTATTATGTCTTTGATTTTGAAATAAGCTGATGATCAATAAAATACAGCTCATCTTGTTGCTTTCGGTGATGTGAACTCCATGAAATCTGCATATAGCGCGGGAATTGAAGAACGGATCTATATCCGTTTTGCGGAGACACATTTATGTGGCTATGCGTAAATGCAATCGTTTTTATAAATCAGATAGCTATCCGATCAGAGAAAAGTGACCCGGTGTAAACAGGCCCTAAGTGCATGGTCTGCAGCACATGGTGCAGGTGTGATCCACTTTTGCTAGTTTAACAACAGAAAAAATGATCGGCACACCAGGCGCATGGTCCAAAAGGGTTGTACCTAGTCTCTTAATGAGTCATGGGTGTGTTTTGGGCGTAACGTGCAATAAACCAATCAGATCTCCCATTTCCTTTAAAAGCCAAGTGCGGTTGCACCTTGGCAGATTGCTATTTACATGGCGGAATATAGATAGGTGCATTGCCATAAATGGTCAAATAATTAGCCAATTTCAATAATCATTACTGCAAATAGGTAATTCTGATACATGCAATGACTATTCATTAGTAGGCATTTTGATTTTATGTACACAATAATGTCAATGTCAGCTTTATTTGTATAGCACTATTCAAACATGTTGACCAATGTGCTTTACAACATCTTGGTATAAAAACAAATTAATACAATATTAATAATAACAATAATACACACATTAACATTAATAATTAAAAAAATATATTTTTTTAAAAAATATTTGGCATGTTTGTGTGCTGCTGCGTGTAACAAGCAGTGTACGCGTGTTGTGCACCCGCCTATAGGCGCATATTACTAACTCACCCTTTAAATTAAAAAAAAAAAAAATACTGCACCATTGACTTTAGATCAGGTTTTTGTTGGTCAATGGCGCAGTCGTTTTCTTTTCCCTTAAAATAGCAACATGCCTGAACACACCTCAGACCAGCACACCTATTGGGAAAACAGATGGGCGCTAGTGCATTTGCTATTTAAACAATGTGGGCGCTGGACGTGAAAATGATAACTGCGTCGGGCTGAAATTAGCAAAAAACACTTGCATCGCACCTGCCGTAGCGTCACGCCGGGTGTATGATATGGCCCATAATGTTAACAAAAGAAAATATTGGATAAAAGCGCATTTGCTGAAGCGCAAGTCTTTTATTGTGACTTGTGTTTCACAGGACTCCGCATCGCAAAGCTGTACCAGGTGAGCTACCGAGCAAGTTTACTATGTCAGAAAACCCATGACTTTAGGAAACCTACGAAGTTAGGAAAATTAAAAATGGTCAAGCAACCAACTTTCCCATTTTTGGACCACTTGAGATGGACTGACGCATCATTCATTTATTTACTTTTCTCAAATAATGCTATTTACTGAGGATGTGTCATAAATACACAATGAAGACCAATGAGGTGAAAAGAGAATGTGGACATAGATTTCTACGTGCCATCAGACACGTATACAAACACGCACACCGTTTAATGAACGCTTTCGGAAACGTGAGGCTCTTGTGTTTCACAAGCGCTGTTCAGGGGAGTTAAAACAACTCCCAGGGCATAAAAGGTGGTCCGGCAGCACCCTAGAGAGCAACAGGCCCACGTGAATCTCAACCAGGTCTTCCTTCAAACACAAGCCTTCCCAATAAACGATGTCTAATGCACTTGGTCTAAAACTAATAAACTACAGGGTGGAGTCAGTTTGGGTTTAATAAGGGGAAGAATTTCGAATGGTAATAAACTATGTGTGTGTGTGTGTGTGTGCTCTTGAAAGCTAGGGTGCTAATTAGTGAGGAATTTCCAAACATATACTTATAGAGTAGACATGGCATAGTAAGATCTAGGGTTACATTTGTGTCTATGTCTTTTGGTTGACCATTAGAAGATACTTTCCTGGTCCTTAGAGTTTAGGAGGATTTGTACTAGTGATTCTGTCTACTGAACTAAATCATTGTTTTGCTTTACATTGAAAGACCAACCAAAAAATACACTACTGTTCAAAAGTTTGGGGTCTGTAAGATTTTCTAAAATTACTTTTTTTTTTCAGCAAGCATGCATGAAATTGATCAAAGTAAAGACATTTGTAATGTTACTAAAGATTTTTATTTGAAATAAATGTTGTTCTTTTGAACTTTCTATTTATCAAAGAATCCTGAAAAAAGTGCCATGGTATCCAAAAAAAGTTTTGGAGTTTTAAAATCAACTGTTTTCAACATTGATAATACTAAGAAATTGTTAATATGACACTGAAGACTGGAGTAATGGCTGCTGAAAATTCAGCTTTGCATAACAGGAATAAATTACATTTTAAAATATATTTAAATAGAAAATTAGCCATTTTAAATGACTGATTTTACTGTATTTTTGATTAAATAACTGCAGCTGTGGTGAGCATAAGAGACTTCTTTCAAAAACATTAAAACGAACCCAAATATAGGTAGTGTACCTACTGTATATATAGCGAAACGACCGGTCTATGCAAGAAACTGAACATTATTTACAACATTTTGACCTGTAATCCACAGCCACGGCAAACGGTCCAGAGCGCGTTCATGGCAGTCTGGAGCGCGAGCTTTCTGTCGCATAATAACGTATATGCAGGAGTTCAAACGTTGAGAATCTATGAAAAGTCCATCTTCCCAATTGAGATCATGCATATACAGTAGTTTCGGCATCCAGGGTAAGCACAAGTAAGTATGATTTTGATGAACAATACAACACTGCCCTCTCTATTGTAAACAAACACGGCGTCAGCTCACGTGTGAGTTTTCTCCCGCGCATACATCATTACTATCGTCAAAGAGAATAGAACCCAAAAGGCGAAACTCTGATGCTTTCGGTAGCGTGGCAGCCATTTTGGGGTGAAAATGCCAACTGGACAATAGAATCCACCACACCCAAAATCGGCGACTCTCACAACCAAATCAGGAATGCAATAGAAAATTCAGTAAATTTTATGACACCTACAGTAAATATTGTATTGTCTTAGCCTATACATGTTTTATATTATCAGTTGTGGAATCCAACCATTACACATATGAGGTAACATAGTTAGCCTACTGTATTGAGTATTTCCATTTTATGCAACTTTACATATTTACTATTACTGTAAATTAAGAAATTAATAATTAATAAAGTTAAGATCATCATGTTTGTAGCGTGATCCAGGGGATTAAAGTGGAGTAAACTACTCCGCTAGGTCTGAAATATCTCCTGAATTAAAACATGATCTTATAGAACATTATATAACTGTGTCTGTTATCCCATAATTCCCACTTTTGCAACACAATAGCTGTGTTTTTTTTTTTTTTTTTGTTTACATAGTTTAATGGACATTATTATATAAGACAACACTGCAAAAACAGTTTACTGTCAAGCTGTTATATTCTGTTATATATTTATTGTCCAACATTCCCAATTTTTCTGATGCATGTCTTTAATTTAATTTCATATGTTGGTATTAATTCAGTGTTTATAATGCTAATATTTGAACTTAAAAGAATTTTAACCCAAACTGCCTGGATTTCTAAAGAGCAAAGGTTTAGTGAAAAAACTGTAAGACTTAAACACAAAGTCTGTAAAATAAACTATTAAAAGGATCTGATGATCACTAGTGATAGTATTTGTCATTTGATAGTGTTGTCATCATTCAGGTTGTATTTTAGCTTTAATGTAAGTTTTTTTTTTTTAACAAAGCAGCTGATATTGCCATAAAAACTAGTGGACTGCGATTCGCTTTCACCCCAAAATGGCGGAAGCGTAGGGCCGCTGCTGGGCGCTGGTGTTGCAATGGAACGTTCTATTGAGTTTCACTTCTTGTCAGTATAAGTTCTTTGCTGTCGTGAACACGCTCAGGACCGTTTGCTGAGGCTGTGCATTACAGTTAAAAATGTTGTAAATAATGTTCAGTTTCTCACATAGACCTCAGTGTATTGTCAGAAACTGCTGGTATTCATTTTGTTTTGTCTGCATATGCTTTGTTGACTCTCAAAGTGACGGCACCCATTGACTTCCATTATATGAATCACCTAAGACCACTGTTTCAGCTAAAAATCTTCTTTACTGTTCTACTGAAGAAAATAAAATGTCACCTACATCTTTGGATGGCCTGAAGGTGTGTAAATTAACAGCAATTTTTGACTTTTGGGTTAACTATGCCTTTAACTGATTTTATCATTCACCTAAATGTATTTGGAAATCCTGTCGCTTGACTGTATCTTATTCTAAGTAGCCTAATTTTTACAACAGAGATCCCTATAGGATTTTACGGTAATCTGTCAGAGCATGAATATAAATGTATTTAGATAAACATATATTTTCAAGAAATGCCAAATTTAGAACCTTCAGCTGTAGCAGTGGTAAAATTGTTCAAGAGATATTTTACTTAAACTAGCCAAGGGGGGACAATATTTCCTTCATGATATGTTGCAAGCATCATCTAGGGATATAATCCAGAGCCTATAATGCAGTTGTCCTGAGGCTTTGAGACAGGCCCCTAAAAACAGCATAGTCAGCAGCTTTACATAATCATTCCGTTAAGTCCCCAGGCAGGTTGTGGGGTCATCCCATTCAAATACCCTGGAGCTCAGAAAACAGGGTCTCACGTAGAACACTGCCCTTTTTATAAACACTAAGCATGGAGTAAACGTGCCATATGTGTTTACAGGTTTTGAGGGTTTATGAATCCGTATTCATACTAACAGGCTTTTCACACTGCATTTAACTTTGGGTTACTGTCTCTTAACCTCTTGTTAAACAACATTTCACATTTTAAATTTTGAAAGAATGCTTTTTTTTTTCTTTTCTTTTAGCTATTTATAAACTCAGCAGCACTTGCCTCATTAAATATTAATGAGCTTTGTTGAGAGTTTTTTATCCAAGGGAAAATAATTAGACATTTACTGCAAACATGTTAACTGGAATGAAGATGAAACAGTATTGTTTTTGTAGTATGTTTCAAAAGACTTAAAGTCCTCCTGTAGTCAATAATTTCATCCCTTAAAACTAATCTTTGATCACCAAAATGACATATTTAAACGTTTTTTTTTTTTTTTTGCCTTAAAATAGCTTGAATGTAACTCTACACCCTTGCTTCATTTAGTATACGTAGATCTATGAATATGTTAATTAGCCCCGCCTCCACTCACTCACACAAGCTCAGAGATCCACTCGGTCAACTTACTGAGGTAAACGCTGCACAATGGTATCGCTTTTTACAACGTCGGACACATAACGGTAATTAATATGATTAGCGTTTTGTTTGACTACGTTATCAAACTGCTAATAATGTGTTGCCAATGTTACACAAACCATGTTCACATTCACGAGTCAGACCTTCTAAGCAGTACCCTTAGAAACGCTTTGAACAATTTAGAACGTCAGTGGAGAAAGACATATAGTTCATCATAAATTTGTAATATGCATCATACATCCGCCATATTGCTAAATCTACCCGATTTTTCATATCAACCGGGATAACCTTCTTTTGAGACTCCCTTGTGCGGTCAATTAATGATATGCTAAAGCTCAATTGGCACGTTGACATGATTGGTACAAGGTAGTTTGTGACGTCAGAAACACCAGCGATTTTAACCGCGGATTCGAGACTGTCTTTGATTTACTTCAGTTTTAAAGAAAAAATACTCAGGAATGGTGTTGACTTATGAATCTGCACATGGTTTGTATTAAAACACCAGGTACACATATGAACAACATTAAAAACTTGATTTTAACCACAGGGGGACTTTAAGAAATCCAAACGTGCTGTCTAAAGTTGGCTATGAAAATTGAAACACTCTTTACGGTAACAAATATTTATGATGATCAAATCAGATGAGGAAATCTGCACTAGTCTGCAGTTTTTCTTAAAATGTTCTGTTCATAAAAGGGCCTTCCCATTAGTCATAAATCCTCCAGAATCTTCTATCCTAGTCATTTTTGAAAACAGCTGTCCCACAATCTCATCCCTAATACTTTTCTTTCTCTCCAATGCCCAATTTCCTGTTAAAAGCAGCTGGTTTTTGTAACGTGAAGAATTCGGCAGAGATTAATGTTTAGGGAATGACTTCACCACAACAAATGACCAGCACTCCATCAGATTATGCAGTTGTTCACCTCTTTTCTTTCAAACTTTCAAATATTGTTTACACTACTAGAGTAAATGATTAACAGGAAGTGAACTTCTGACTGACAAACTACAAAGAAGATTGTCATGGACTATACGCCAGTGACAGACTTATGTTCAGTTCACCTAGGTTCTTTATTGGCATCTATAATTCCATAAATAACCTTTAATATCCATGGAATCTTTGCATTGCACAAAAGGTTCATTATAGTGGAAAAAAGTTCTTTAGATTATTAAAAACTGTTCACTGAATGGTACTTTGGTGAACCAAAAATGGTTCTTCTATGGCATCGCTGCAAAATCCCCTTTTGGAACATTATTTAAAGAGTGCTTATGGATATAAAATGAAATTCCAAAGCAACATCTTTAGATTTTTCAGTAAAAAATCACTGGAGTATACATCATAAAAAATTAATAATAATAATAAAAAACTTTATTTTGACCTTGTAATAGGAGAGTTCATTCCAAAATTAAACTTCTATCATACTTTCCTCATGCAGAACATAAAAGAATATGTTTTAAATAATGTTTCTGTTCATACAATGAATGTAAATTCATTGTATGAACAAAACACCATTGGACTTATCCATTGGCTTTCATTGTATGGACAAAATCATCAACAACAACAACAATGGGACATTGTTCAAAATATCTTGTTTTGTATTCCACACACGAAAGAAAGCCATACAGGTTTTGGAATGACATGAGTATAGTGGAGGAGTAAATTATGATATAAGTTTACTTTTGGGGAGAACTATCCCTTTAATTTCATGATTTGGACATTCCCACATAAACAATATAAAAAGTCTGTGCAAACTTTACGTTCTTTTATCTCTCAGTATTGAGTTTGGACTAACTCCATGTCCAGCTATGACTGTAATATCCAACTTTCACACAGTTTTTTACTGACCTAACGACCCTTCACCTCCATCCAGGCCAGTGTCCACTGAATGTCCAATCCCAGAGTAGAAGGTTTTGATGAGCGTGGACGCAGACTCACTGTGGTGAAAAGCTCAAACATCTCTTAAAAGACACTTTAAGGCTTAGCAACTGGCAGGAAAAATAGATATCTAATGAAATAAAAACTAATCTGAGGCTTTGAGCAGACTCCAGCCCGGATTTTCTGTGGCTTTTGAAGGCATGTTTATGAGCTAATATTTTGAGGGCCTCTTTCCCAAAGAAGGAGATGAGTGAGTAGGCGTTTGTTGATCTCTGATTGATTTATACGATGAAAGCCTTCATGCTTCCCAATGTTTGACTGACAGATCACTACACGCTTTATAGACGCCTGCCTTTACATTGGATAACCACAATAAACTGAATTCAGTGGTCGTGTCATCATCGGCACACACACATGGGTTCACTTAACCGGATCTGGATTTGTGAATCTCAGATTTGTTGCATGAAGACAACCTTTGACCTTGTGTGAAATGTTATGCTTCTCAACACTAAACAACAGCTGTTGAATATGAGTGTGGGGTTGAATATGTGTGTGTATATATATATATATATATATATATATATATATGCATTAAAGTTTGGGGATCCATTGATTAATGATGGGTAGATAACTGGACAGTGGCACTAAAGCAGCTTTTGCTGTGGCTGAGGTGGACTGTTCATAACGGTTGACATCATGACATAGCAATGGCTTATCTCATAATTATTATTATGCTGCTAGGTAACTTTCACTGTAAACAGTGGATGCGTACAGATGAAGTTATTTGTACTTGAACTAACCCTGAAAAATGAATTTAGTTGGTGTAAATTCTTCAAATTAAAGGATTAGTTCATTTATTAGTTCAAATCAAATTTTCCTGATAATTTACTCACCCCCATGTCATCCAAGATGTTCATGTCTTTCTTTCTTCAGTCGAAAAGAAATTATGGTTTTTGATGAAAACATTCCAGGATTATTCTCCTTATAATGGACTTCAATGGCTTCCAAACGGTTGAAGCTTCAAAGGGCTTTAAACGATACCAGACAAGGAATAAGGGTCTTACCTAGCGAAACGATTGGTCATTTTAGAAAAAAATGTAAATGTATATGCTTTATATAAACAAATGATCGCCTTCCAAGTGTTTCCGCCAAAACCGCATTTTCGTATTCTTCAAAAAGCTTACGCTGTACTTCCTACGCCTTTGCTATTCTACTTACGGAAAAAATGGAACTGGCGCTGCGTCCGTTCCGCAAGTTGAATAGGGAAGGCGCAGGACATACAGCGTAAGCGTAAGGATTTTGGCGGAAGCACTTGGAAGGCGATCATTTGTTTATATAAAGCATATACATTTACATTTTTTTTTTTCGAAAATGACTGATCGTTTCGCTAGATAAGACCTGACAGACCTGGGGGATTACCTGACAGATGGGCGAGTCTATAGCTTAAAGTGATAGTCACCCAGATTGCTTCATGTGCTCATCAATTACTCACCCTCATGTCGTTCCAAACCTAAGTAAGAGAGAAACACAAAAGGAGATATTTTGAAGAACATTGGGAACCAATCAAAATTTGACTTCACGGAGTGGTGCTGGGTAGGCATATTTTTGTAGGCCAAAACCCAGAAACAAGTTAGCTTTTTAACACTTCTGGTTCTTTCGTCAGAAAGTCAGTGGGTCTCATTCACTAATAATTGTGTGGATTATTTGTATTTATACGGAGGGGAGGATTGCTCAGGAAACATTTTCGCCTTATTCACAACATGTGTGTACACACATGAATTTGATCTTAACCTTGTTCTAATGTTAATGTTAATGTTAATTTTGGAGTATTCTAAATGAGCGACCGTGTGCCTGAGGTAAGTAATTTGCATAAAACACACCCAAACCATGTCCATATAAGGGCGTCAGAAACATGACATTCTTTAAAGACATGCTCTCACACTTGCAGCAAAATGCTTGAGCAATGCCACCGTCAAAACAAGTTCAAACACAATAAACACCTTTAATACAGACCCAGATTACAGACCTCTGATTAGTCAGCTGTACATACGTAAGATATGATGCACCTTTCTTACTCTTTTACTGTACTATATATATAGAATGTCATCATATAAGGCCTCCAAGAGCAATTTTGCAATTTTTGCGTAAGTGGTTTCAGATGTTCCTTTATTTTTGAATACATTTTAGAAGAAACTTGTTGATGAATCATGATTTGTGAAAACGTTCATTCGCAGATTTCACACACAAATTTAGTGAATGAGATTTTTTTTTTCATTAAATGCCTGACATAAGGTCTGCGGTTCACACAAGCTCGAGATATTTTCACATGTTATAGTAATACACCCTTTTGATTTTTTAAAGCTCTTACTTGCTAACAAGTGCTATTGTTATAATGCTAGCAATAACAATTGTATGTGTGTGTGTGTGTATATATGCTATATATATATATTAGTATAAATACATTAATACATGTAAACATCTGTTACAATGTTAGACTTTGTAAACAGACTGTGTGGTCTATGGGACTACTGAGAATCAAGAGAAACAGAACCAGGTGCGTGGAATTAGGAACTATGGAAACAAATGACCAAACAGGGAAACTAACTAGGAACTAAACTAAACAGGACATACAGTACACGTTACAGAGAAAAGGTTAGAAAGCAAGCTTGCGGTGTCAGAATGCCAGTCTGTCAGACAAGCTAGCCACTAGCGACCGATGACGAATAAAAATAAGTGGCTATATAAATAAACGGCTATAATGATATAAACAAATGACTTTTAAGTGTTTTGTTACTAAAGAGCACATAAAATATGGTAAACACAGAAGCTTGAATGTGCGTGACACGCTAGAAGCTTCTTTTCCTTTAAATGGTGGTTTGCAAACCCAATTGAAGCTGCATTCTGCCACCTACTGCACGTAAAAATTAAGGATCAGGCTTAGAATAGCCAATACCGATCGGTTAAAAAATGCTAAATCTGCCCCTGATACCGACCTTTGAGATCAGCTCAGGACATCCCTACGGCGAACAGGTAAACTCATCTACTTATTAGTCTGCTTTCACAGCCTTGATATGTTTATAATCTTGCTTTTGCAAACTATTCTAACTTATAAAAGTCTGATTTTTTTTTTTTTTTCTCCGACTGAAAGAGTTGTCGGAAGCTTGGTGGTGATGTTGAAGCCATGCGGCCATGGTGTATTTAATTTATAACCTATATTAAAGGGGTTCTTGATTATGATTTCACTTTTTTAACTTTAGTTAGTGTGTAATGTTGCTGTTTGAACATAAACAACATCTGCAAAGTTACGACGCTCAAAGTTCAATGCAAAGGGAGATATTTTATTTTACAGAAATCGCTTTTTAAGGACTACAACAAGTGGCTAGTAGGGACGACAGCGAGCTTCTTCCCGTGTTGACGACATCACAAACCCCAAAATTTACATAAACTCCGCCCCTGAGAACACGCAACAAAGGGGGCGAGGCCATGTTGGGCTGCTTTAGAGAAGAGGAAGAGTTGTTGTAGTAGAGTGTTGTTGCCGGACTGCTTCACAAACGAGGGTCAATTCAACGCTGGATTTGCACAAAAGATTAACATGACGGCACATGCTAGTCGATGAGTTGAATCAACTCCACAGCAACTACATAAATGTATCCACTAACCATTCAGAAACATCCAGTTTCATTCTAGAAGTTGTAACTTCTTCCTGAGTCTCTCCATCAGTGTCGACTCCGGTTTGAACAATGTAAGGCTGAACACCGTTAATGACAATCCTCATTTTGGCTGCGTGAGATTCTCCAGCTTTGTTGTTTTTTGAGCAACCGAAGAGCGAGCTGTTAAAGCTCCACCCTCTTCTGGAAAGGGTCATTTGCATTTAAAGGGACACACACAAAAATGGTGTGGTGTTGCTCACACCTAAATGGGGGCAAATTTGCTATAATAAATGATCTGTGGGGTATTTTGGGCAGAAACTTCACAGACACATTCTGGGGACACCAGAGACTTATATTACATCTTGTAAAAGGGACATTATAGGTCCCCTTTAAGATTTTTACTTCTGCCAATTGTATTTAGGCTTAAAAAAAAACACACTTTGTAAAATTTGTGAAGATTATCATTGTCAACAAAACATAAAAATCATCAAACTTTTGTTGGTTTGACTTTCTGCAATAATTCAAAAGTCAATGGAAAATCCTATAGGGTATTTGTTGAGGGAACTAGGGTGATGATAACATCAGGTTGGCATACAAAAATATGTATCACTGCAGCACTCTATTGACTGGAATTTTATGTACAAAAAATTACATTATCAAAATATCTTTTATCTTATTTTTATTTTATTTATTTATTTATTTATTTTATTTTTTTTTTTGAAAGTCATACAGTTCTGGAACACCATAAGTGTGAGTAAATATAACAGATTTTTTATTTTTGGGTAAACTATCCCTTTAAAACAAAATCCTTAAAAGTACTTCAATTACTTGCTTGGTCAAATGCAGTGATAAAAAAATAAAAAAAATAAAACAAATGCATGTGTTTTGTGTGGTCCAGGTATTCCCTACATTTTGGGGACCAAATTTCCCAATTAGAACAGTACAACCTTGACCTTGTGGGAATATTTGTTTGGTCCCCATGAGGAAAACAGCTTATAAATCATATTAAATTATATTTTTTGAAAACGTAAAAATGCAGAAAGTTTTCTGTGAGGGTTAGGGGATATAATATACAGTTTTTAACAGTATAAAAAACATTAAATCTATGGAAAGTCCCCTTAAAACATGAAAACCCAACGTGTGTGTGTGTGTTGGTCATCTGTGGGAGATCTATCATTGGATTGAAGTGATGTTACACCCGTTCTTTCCATGACAGGAAGATTCTGACCCTTATCAGTTCACTTTGTTCATCACCTTCTCATCACTATACTAACACCCTTCATCATCATAATCATCAATGTGTCAGCATAGAGAAGTGTGCAGTTTTTTATGCTCATATAATTGTCATGTCCTTTCATCACACATCACGTGTAAACTCCTATACCTGAATCCAGCATCAGATATTTGGCCTGCTTTATCCATCTGACCACCAAGTTGTCCAGGAAACCAGCCAGCAGGAAAAAACTCTCCATGGGTTATAAAAGCACTGAGGGGCTCTCGGCCTCCCCTCCCTTACTTTACATTCCTTCTGCAAACTCTCCCTCTTTCTCTCTCTGCAGGAGCAGTTATCATTTGCCAGGTGTAAACCCTTTTTATGATGAGAGGTATACCATGTGGGTTTGCTGTGGCATCTTTACACTCTAAATATATAGTGGCATTAAGTTCTCTGTTAGTAGAATTTGTAACCCACAGGTGCACAGATTATATCAGTAGGTTTTATTCAGCAACATACTGCTCAGGACTGGATAGTTTTATTGATGTATTAGGTAAGAGAACGCTTAGTGACCGTCATAGCTGCTTTTCATAAATGCGGCATAGTGAATCTTGTTCAAATTTATGTCCCTGCATTTTGAAATCCTCATGCGCAGTGTGTCTTGTTCTTGGCCGTGGGCTGTGGCGGTGTTGTGCTCTGGGGTATAAAGCGGTTTAAAGCATGGCTTGGCAGCACTGTGCTTCCCCTAGAGGGCCTTTCTGTTTGACTGCCCCCTCTAAATCATACACAGTACGGCCCCACAGACCCTCTATTTGTTATTCCATGGGAATTGGCAGCACTTAGCATGGACGTGGATCACTCCTTGTACGTGTGCATATGTGTGTTTGTGTGACTGATATCATCATCAAAAACGAGACATGTTAGAGGCACATACACAAATAGAGTACAAAGTAGGACATGATACTGTTAAGTCTTAACCCTCTGGTATTCTCAATTTAGGGGTCACACAGTTGTTCGTGATCAAAAGTGACCAAACACCTGAAATAAAACATCTGTAATGCCCGGGTGTAACCATTATATTCCTATATAGCTCTATATAAAAAGGCTTATAAATTCTCTAGTTGTTTTTAGACATAAATACTTATTTTTATTAAGTTGTAGATTTGGATATATATTTAGACATTCTCAAAGACTATTTTTTGCCAAAGTTTGATTGTTTGTTTGAAATTGAATTTGAAGTGTCAGTTTTTGCGTAAATTTTACTTGTAAAATCTGAACACAGAGAAAGACATTTTGTTACACTTAACATAAACATTCAACAAAAATGAGCAGGTATGCTTTATCAGAGCTTTATTACACGGCTCTGTGAAATACTTGATTCTAATCGCTCAAACGCACCATCCAGTGTTATGTTATTCCCAGGTAACAACCGCTGAAAACGTTGGTCACATGATGAAGTAGCGATTTTTAAAATTTCCAAACATTACTTTTTTTGACCGAACAACAAGTTCTACTCAAATAAAAATTCTGTCATCATCTACTCCCCCTCGTGTCATTCCAAACCTAATAAATTGTAATTGTAATAGATCGCTGTAGCATCTCAGTTCAAGCGGCTCATGAACTGATCTTTACTACTAGCTATACCATGAAATAAACATGAATGAACATCAGAAGGTATGTTGTTTCAACTGCAGAAAACGTCAGTTCACACCATTTTCAAGTCCACCGACATTAATCTACTAACTGTACTGTGTGGTTTATTAGACAAAATGGCAGATAGCAATGGTGGCACATAATATCGGCATTATGATTGGTCAGATCACCTGTCAATCAAAGGCTGAAGGCTGAATTGAGATGTTTAGTTTGGGGCTAGGTTTTTTTTTTTTTTTTTTTAAATTACTAATAGACTTCAATTAATCAACATTTTAAACTTTTTTATACAATAACTTATAACTTAGGTCACTGGGTCAACACTACAATTTTTGTACAAATGAACAAACTATGGGGGGAAATATTATTTACTTGCCTTCCTAACAAATAAATTACAAATTATTTTTCTACAATAAAATAAATATGAATGCAGATTATAACATATTATGTCAACTCATAACTTTATTGTATGGTTTTAATTATTGGAAACAACTGGTCAAGACAGGCCAAACACTGCTACTAGATTAATTTGATGTTATAAAAGGGTTTATCTAACAGTTTTCACAACAATGTGTGTCTTAATGCTTTAAAAAAAAAAAAAAAAAACACACACACACACCAAAGTGTAACACATTCATATAATGTGACTGTATGCAAGAAATTAATTATTGCCCAATGTTTTCCAAACATAAAATAGTCAAATAATTTAATTTTCTCCCAAAAAAATAAATAAAAAAATTGCATAACCATTAAATAATAGCAAGCGTGGTAATTAGATGACTAATGGTTGGACATCAATCATAAGAGCTCATTGCTTATATTGAGCATGTGCCCTCAGCATGCACTGACCCCACACTGGACCTTATGCGTTCTCCAATTCATGCTAATAACCAATACAAACATCAGCCTGAGGATAGAGAGGGACGCCAGGGTCAGATAACGATTCTGTACTGTTTACATACACGGTATATAACCTGTAAATACGAGGGGAGGGTTCATCCTCACTGCCCCACTAACCCAAACCATGTGTGAGAGGACAGACCCCCCTCAAGCCTGTCAATCAACAGGCCAGGGGAGCTGAGATCATAACGTGGACTGGCAGAGAATCCTTCAGCCTTCCACACATAGAAACACAGCAGTTTGAGCGTGCACACAAACACGTACATGCGTTTATCTAGAAACAGACACTCTTCGAACACATGAGCAGTCAAATACACAGATACACAAAGAGGGATTCTTAGGGGAGCTAACAGATGTGTAGCACTGGGTTCTGGGGGCGTGTGGAGAGTTTTTGGGTTAGAAGTTGAAGAAATGTGAAGTGTGCAAAGCAAACAGACCTCATGGAAAGATTTTCATGATATTGACACTGTTTACATCTGGTATTAGCACTTATTTCATAAATACAAGTGTAAAACGAGAGCAAAACATTTTGTGATTGGATTACTTGAACCATATTTAGAGGTAGTCAGAAATGTATGTGTCCATCGCATTTGTAATGTAAACTGATATGTTACCGACAACAACAAAGGACTGCCAACTGTCAATCAGTCTTTGCATGAAAGCAAGGTGTTTAAACCCTGCCATTTATGTGTGATTTGGAATTTGGAAAACTCATACATATTCATGCACTATATTTCACAGAACTAGACATCAACATGCAGTGACACGTATTTGAATGTATCCTCTCTTTTTTAATCAACAATCAAGCAATGCATGTATTTAGAGACCCTTCCCACAAAATCTGATTATTTTAGTATAATTTATAGTAGGCATATCTAAATAAAACTATAGTATATAATTCATATTTTCACTTAGTTTTTATTTTTCAGTTTTTGTTTTAATTTTAGTTTTAGTAAATTTGGTATGTGCTTTTGTCATTTTTAATATATATATATATATATTTTAATATTTATTTAAAGCTTTAATTTCTTTTTGTTTCAGTTTTAGTCTTAGTAATTTTATTACTGATTTCAGTTAGTTGCAACATTTTTTTAAGCTTTTTATCTATCATTTATATATTTTATTTTATCTTTTTTTTTTTTTTCAGTTACATTTGAAAGGGGACCTATTATGCCCCTTTTCACAAGATGTAATGTAAGTCTCAGGTGTGCCCAGAATGTGTCTGTGAAGTTTTAGCTCAAAATACCCCACAGATCATTTATTATAGCTTTGTCAAATTTGCCCCTATTTGGGTGTGAGCAAAAACACGCCATTTTTGTGTGTGTCCCTTTAAATGCAAATGAGTTGCTGCTCCCGGACCCCTTTCTAGAAGAGGGTGGAGCTTTAACAGCTCATGCTTTGGTTGCTCAACAACAACAAAGCTGGAGAATCTCACGCAGCCAAAATGAGGATTGTCAGGAACGGTGTTCAGCCTTACATTGTTCAAACCGGAGTCGAAACTGATGGAGAGACTCAGGAAGACGTTACAACTTTTAGAAAGCATCTGGATGTTTCTGAATGGTTAGTGGATACAGTTATGTACTGCTGTGGAGTTGATTCAACTTATCGACTAGCTTGTGCCGTCATGTTAATCTTTTGTGCAAATCCAGCGTTGAATTGACCCTCGTTTGTGAAGCAGTCCGCCGTAAAATGACGGCATGATAACAACACTCTACTACAATAACTCTTCCTCTTCTCTAAAGCAGCCCAACATGGCCTCACCCCCTTTTGTTGCATGTTCTCGGGGGCAGGGTTTATGTAAATTTTAGGGTTAGTGATGTAACCAACCCAGGAAGAAGCTTGTTGTAGTCCCTACCAGCCATTTGTTGTAATCCTTAAAAAAAAAAAGATTTCTGTAAAAGAAAATATCTCCCTTTGCATTGAACTTTGAGCGTCGTAACTTTGCAGATGTTGTTTATGCTCAGACAGCAACATTACACACTAACTAAAGTTAAGAAAGTGAAATCATAATCAAGGACCCTTTTAAAAAGTTTAATTTAACAGTAATAGTAACAACACTTAATTTTAAAGTTGTTTTTTTCCCTTTGTTATATAAAGGTTACATTAAAACTATTTTTATGACGTCATTATGTATTTTTGCTGCCTTTTAGGAATAGATTTGTTTTACCCACATTTTATATCTTAAGCTATGAAAATCCATCATAAAAATATGAAATATGACCCTTTTTGAACTGACAATCTAAACAAATTTTTAAAATACATTTGAATGATTATAACCATAAAAATAAAAAATTGCCCTTAAAGTCTTTACAGATTGTCCTTACTAGGACAAAGCAGTGTGCATGAAGAACTTGAGCTGAAATATGAGCCGTGATAAAAATCAACAGGGCCAAAAGTGGCTATAGTTACAAATACGGTACACTCATCTGAGCAAGAGTAATTCATCAGATTTAACCACTTCTGATGGGAGCATGTGCTGTCATTGCTAATAGTCCTTCAGAGAGGTGTCAGTGTGGATAGTAATGATTAAGTTAAGCTGTCATAGTACCGTTTTTCGTTCATTCTTGCATAAATGTGTGTTGATGTTCAGGGCATAAGTGGGACAGATGTGGTGATCATCACAACATCCTCCCAGAGCCTCTGAGATCTGATTGAATCCATGTAGCGTGAGTCATGTGAATCAAACAGGAGTTGTTCCTGTAAAAAAGTGTTTTGTTTGGATTATCAGGGCACACAGGGAGTTCAGAAAGAAGAATGGTTCTGCTTACAAAACCCACAAGGTTTACACGTAAATCAAAAGGAAGAGTGGATGTGTCAATATGTTTATAACCAAGGGAGATAAAGGTATCTTTACTCTCACGTATTGTATAAGGCCATAAACAGTTACAGATGTCAGCCACCTGTGATGCTTTATCAAAACTAAGCCAACATTATTAGTTGATTCATTTTTAAATGTATTTAAATATTTCCCAACGATGTGGTGAAAACAGCATATCAATAATTGCAGTCTTGTAACAGTTTTCCTGTTACTAATGTACCAGTAGTCTTCTCAGTGCAGCATTGTCATTACTTATCTGAACTTTAGGGGGCACTCTGTTCAAGAAATGCATGAGTTCATGTATTTAAGGGAACAAAGAAGGAATAACGGTAGGAAGTTAATTCCCTACCTTCATGGAGAAGCTTACCTCATGGTGGTTCAGGTCTTTTGACCCTGTTAGAGGAACTTTATAGTTCTAAGCTCATCCGTAAGTCATTATTATTGGTATTTTTGCTTGGTTAATAACTAATGTTTGTAGCACATGGTTATGGTTTGTTTATTTGAATGTTTTGTCTACAGAGGGTTTGTGCTCTGTGCATAAATGGGTAAGACTGGGACAAAGAGAGTTGATTTACATCTACCGCTTAAACTGTTATTTGTTGATAAGCAACGCTCTACTTCAAACACTGATGCCAAATCTCTTTTCCAGGTTGAACTTCGCTGTGGAATCATCTTGGCATTCAAGTACCATTTTCTCACTTTATTTTTCAACATAGACTAAGCAAAGTGTATGGTTCTAACTGATTGCAAACCAAAGATGGTGTGTTTCTGGACTGTTTTATGATCCTCTGGTTCCAGCTGTTTGGCCAGGAATTATTGGTGTCATGTTGAATTTGTATGTTCAAATTCATTCCTCTCTCATATTAGAAGCCTATAATGGTAAAAATCCACTTTTCTTTTATAATTCCCATAAATCAAAGGCAGTCTCTTCAAACGAGCTGATTCAGATTTTCCCCTACGATGATGTCATCATAGGGAGAAGCCCCGCCCACAGCCAGTGATGATCTGCCCTATTAGCATAGACACAGCCCTGAGTGAGAAGCACAGAGTCCGCCATTTCTGTATCCTCGCCGTAGCAGCTGGAGATTTACAATGTCTGCGCCAAAGAGGCATCAAAAGTGTTGGCTCTACCAACGAACACGAGTCTCCATAGACTCCTGCCGTCTGAGGATATCGTGGTTAAATTTAATTTTTGAAGGAGATGTCTAGAAGAAAAAGGTTGATTCTGAAACATATAATGCTCTGTTTTGCCACGGTCCGCTTGACGTAGTGTCCTGCGTTTATGATGTTTCCTTGAGGGACTACCACGACAGTGGTATATCAGTTCTCTTCCAATCCAAATGTCCATGCAATCCGGATATGTGTCCTCTTTTGGGCTCTTCTGATGACAAAACACGCTGCTAGCCATTGTTTGATTACTCTCACGGCACCTTCTGTCAGTCGATAGTCCCGCCTTCTCGATGACGGCACGCACATCGTTAAAGACGGCAAGTGAGGAATGGTCAGGTAGCAACGTGTAGTCTGACATGTTTCTTGTCCGTGACACGACAAGATTTTAGGAGTCAAAATCATATAATCTGACACAGTGACCATCATAACCGACAAAAATATCATGTAGTCTGAACCAGGCATAAGGCTGAACACCGATACTAACAGTTTCTGACAGGAGAAGGCCAGGAGAAGCAGCAGCTCCTTTGCATTTGCACACACAAAAATTGCATGTTTTTGGACTCCCCTCCCTTTTTAATTCATTGTAACATCAATGAGGAAAGCTGAGAGAACAATTATTTATCCAGACATTATAGTGTTTCTACAATACTAATAATGTTGGTAAATTCTGTTTTATCTAGACTGTTGTGACCTGCCTATACCACTTCTCTAAGTTTACACAGACCTCAAATTTTAGGTTCTGCCTTGTGCCTCATTCCATAACAGCATGAGTTCAAATCCTGCTCGAGTAGTAAAGAGGAGTCTGTCCCAATGGCACCATAACTGAGCTGGGAGGTACAGTTAAAGAGGATGAAATACTGCACTAGAGCAAGTTTTTCTGTAAGCTGCGATATGAGCAATGTTGTTTCAGACGCTTGGAGACTCAAATGGCAATCCAGACCCTTTCTCAATTCCTAGCATGCTTTCTTACCTAGTGGGTTGTGGGTTTAGAGGCATAGTTGATGCAAATAAGTATTCGATCATCACATTCATGTCCAAACTTGTACTTACTTTCTTCTACTGAACACACACAAAAAAAAGTTAAAAAGCACATCAAAGAGTTTGATCTCTTTTACCTGCTGTCTTTGAATTGGCAGACTGGATCCAGACTTCCAGCGCTGGAGGTCTGTGGTGAACCACCCACTGCTGGCAGCGGTCTAACCCGGCTGAGGCAACGGATGGGGTGGGTGTTGAATCTAAGGCCCCTGTGGAGAGGACGGGAGTCCAGGTAAGCCACCCACACCTGCAGGATGTCCTGTCAGACGGTATAAAACCAACATGCTGACGTCAGTTGACCAGTCCTATGTTTTTCAGGTTATATAAACTCAGTGTTGTATTAATAATATCTGAGCTTTGTTTATTTAAAGGGAGGAACTCCTAGGGTGGGATTTTTGATAAGATTAGGCAGGGTCCTGTGCCTGATCTTGATGTCACACAATTATGGGTAAAAGTACAAGACGTTACAATCTAATTATGTTTGCCATCTTCTAAAATTGGGCTGAATGGTTATTTAGTACCATGAGATCCAAATGAGAAAAAGATGCTGCTTTAGGCACACGTTGCATTTCAACCTCTTCCGAGAGGCAGATTTGTCTAAAAAAAAAACTATGAACAAATCAGAACTAGTCACTGAAACAAATGTGTCTGTTATTTATTAATCTTTGTCCAGAATGATCAAAGAAATGCTTGTTTTTGCTAAGAAGTAGAGACTGATTTGTTCGCGTATCAATGTGTTAACAGCAGAAGGAACCCATATTTATGGAGGAAGAGAGATAAAAGTGAAAGAGAAAAACAAAGAGTAAAGCTGCGTTAAATATTCTTACCAGATGCTGTTTTTGAGTGGTTTCTTTTGGAGTTGTGATGTCTGTTTCTCTTGATCTTGGTCCAAATTCCCAGTGCCAAGCAACTCTTCCAGAACCAGGTAGATTTCTGCTCAGGAAATTAGCTGAAGAACATGTAGTTTACAAGGATCTTCTGTCCAGAATTCACATAAATATTTGAATAATTATTGCATTACTCTGATCCTAATAGAATAGAGTGGATTTAATCTTTTGGGCTTTTTTTGACAACAAGACAGAGCAAAACCCGCTGCTAGCCATTGTTTGTTTACTCTCACGGCACCTTCTGTCAGTCGACAGTCCCGACTTCTCGATGACGGCACGCACATCGTTAAAGACGGCAAGTAATGAATGGTCGAGTAGCAACGTGTAGTCTGGCATGTTTCTTGTCCACGACACAACAAAATTTTAGATGTTTAAAAAACACTGATACTGACAGTTTGACGTTTTCAGTGCATGAGACTGTCCTGTTTTGTTGTTGCCGGTATGTAAAAAAAGGTTAAAACTTAAAATACCCCACAGATAGTGTATAATGTAATGAATGTTATTTTGGTGCTGTTAAAATGAATTTGTTAACACGATTAAAATATTAAACGCAATTAACGCAGCATCCGTTTCACCTTTCCCATCACCTTTTAGCTTACATTATATGATCACGCTATAAAACCAATCAAGCATAAGATGCAAAAAAAAAAAAAAAAAAAAAAAACTTAAATCTATACTGGCACTCTGTCTGTGATGGAACACCGTCCGCATTGTGTTCTTTCACACTTAAACGGACAAAAACACACAAACGTATGCCAAAATGCCAGCTTTGTCAAGTATCCTTGTAAGCACAGTCTTAAATGAGTTAAATTAAGTCTTAAATGTCTATAAAGAGTTGTGAGGACATCAGATGTGTATCAGATCCATGACATGTGCGTCAGATCTTAAAGTGACAGCAGCCTAATAAACCTGCTAGCCTACTGTGATGTCAAAGAACAAAATGCAAAGAGAAAATCACTCGCTGCTCTTGATTGAATCACTTTTGTAGCTTTAATAAGGATTAATCTATATTTGACTTATAATTTATGCAGTGAAGACTGAAGTGTTTGACAACTTTATTCAAATATGTTGATACTGTCTTTGTTTCTACATTAATTTGGAGATTAAATGTGAAGTTATTAAAAAATAAAAATATATTAAAAACTTTAATGTTGGGTGTAATTAATTGCGATTAATTACAGAAAAAATGTGTTAATTCGTGTTTTTTTTTTTATTTATTTATTGACAGCACCAGTTTATTTTTATTTAATTATTTATTTTTATATTTTATTTACATATTTTTGTGATTCATTTTTTTTTTTTATATTCCCTTGAAAAATATTATCATAGTTTCTGAACCACTGTAATAACAGGCTTCATATGAGATATATTTATATATTACATTATATATATATATATATATATATATATATATATATATATATATATTAATATTATATAATATAATATATATATATATATATATATATATATATATATATATATATATATATATAATATATAAAAAAAAATTATATTTCATGTAATAGGGATATTTACTGTGATCCATTCCATTTAAAAGGAAAATCGTTCATAAAATCATCACGTATCTAGAGATTTATATCCCATGGAAATCATTGTAATAACAGGGATCATATGAGATATTTAACATTCCTTTGTTATAGCCGCTGGACACCCTCTCTTTCATCTCTCTCTCTCTCTCTCTCTCTCTCTTTCTCTCTCTCTCTCTCTCTCTCGCTCTCGCTCTCTCTGTCCTCTGTCTTTCTCTTTGACCTATTGATCGTGTTGTCATGGGGTGTTACATAACTGCTGATACCTCTGAACAACTCTCTCATGTTGACACTTGTGGATGTGTTGCCCAGCATGGCAGATTACAAGTCAGTCTTCTGCTCTGTGTTTGTCTCTGTGTGTGAGTACAGTATTCACTCTGTCACATCATGTGCCAAAGGCAGCAGAGTCCAGATTCTCCTGCAGGGCACAGAGAGGGCATACTGAGGGTCGAAACCACCTCCACACCCCCTTGCTCTCTGTTTCACTGCCATCAGATCCTTACATTCTCACTCCCTCCTCTGTCCCCATACAGCACTTACACACGCATTAAACATCACACACTGAGGTCCTTAAAGTACTATAATCCCACTGCTTTCCCATTTAATACTTGTAAGTACAAAAAGCTCATTGTCGACATTTTTACGATTGGTTACAAACTTGTTGGTTTACTGAATGCAGTGTTTTTCAAAAGAATGTTACAAAGACATCCCTAAATCTAAAACATATCAAATGAATACTCAAGGCAGGGTACTCAATTTTCTGTTTTTTGTTTTTTGCTTCATTTTGTTTTGTTTCACTTCGATTCGTTTTGGTTTGTTGGTTTTGTTGTTTGTAGTATTGATTTTGAATGTTCACGATCATCTTAACTCGGGGGCTAAACAATAGGTGGAACAATCTGGAGCAGCATTTTTCATTCATTCATTCATTTATTTATTTATTTATTTATAGAGGAGTTACTGTAACTAAAGTAGAAAATAGATTTCCCTTAAAACAAGATATGTCTTCAGACAAACATATTTACTAATATTTATTAATACTAAAAATAGTGTTTTCGTGTGTTGAATCATCCCACAAAAGTCAGTTTAATCTCCAAGGAAGATGTTTCCAAGGAAGTGTGTGTGGTGCCATACTGACTGTGGCACTTTCCAGAAGTGCAATCAGTGAACATTCCCAGCATCACTAACTCGCATTCAGACAGGCACTTGCACACTTCGGGTCATCTTTAAATAGTGTGTGATAAGCTCTGATGCCACTTTCTTTTGGAGCAGGATGGGGGCTCTGGATGTATGGAAAATAAATTTCCTGCTTTCTCCCTGTCCGGATCTGCCTGAGCAACAGTCTGATCGTGCCAGGGAGCGGATGGGCTTGGGAGTAGGCAGGAAATCTCAGGGAGCAAGGGGCTCGGATGGAGTGCCGATATTGGGACGACTCCTGAGCAGGAATCAGGAAAACTGGAATTTGTTTTACAGTTTTCCCAAACTGTTGTTCTTCCTCTTCACCCCTGCAGTCGCTGCGGTAGGCTATCCCACATCTACCTCTATCCCAGTGGGTACATGAGTGCTTATGGAAAAGGGAACACCTGTGACTAAACGGTTCTCATTAAAACAATCCTTTACAAAATATACCATTGTTACCATATTTTCCACCACTACAGTAAAGCCATAATATATTGGGTTGCACTTTATTTTGATGGTCCCCTTTAGACATTCTGTTGACTAAGTAACTCTGCACCTACATGTCTAAATCACATTAGAGTATCAGTTGAGTATTAATAGTCTGTTAGGGGAAGGTAGAATAGGGGATTTGGGTTGGTAGAATAAGTTGACATGGACTTGCAAAATTATTTATAGTCAGTAGAATGTCTGTTGTGGGACCCTCACAATAAAGGGTAAGTACAGTTAGGAGAATGGCAGCACAGCCGAAAGGTTTATTTGAGCTGCGCCCTCTACTGTACAGGCGTAAATATGCATTTTGTTCAGCCTGAGGCTTATTCATTTCACTTTTGGTGTGAAAGAGCCTTAACATTGGCCAAAAATAGAATTTTTTTTTGTTGTTTTTAAAAAACAAATAAACAAACAGCCCAGTCCAGGTGCAAAAAGTAACGCAAAAGTAATGTAACGCATTACTTTTCATAAAAAGTAACTGACACAATTACTTACTTTTTTTAGGGAGTAATGCATTACTTTTAAAAGTAACTTTCCCCAACACTGTCTATAGCTACTATGATTTGTACAGTAAAAGACCTGAAAAACACCAGAGGTCTTAACCAAACAGCCATAAATTCATGGGACCTTAACTTTTACTGAGCATTTAAAAAATCAAAGCTTAATGTAGCCTCACTCATCTATTAACAACTTTTCCCTTAATAAACTCCTAATTACTGCTTATTAATATTTAGTAAGTTGATTGTTAAGTTTAGCTATTGGGTAGGATTAGGAATGTAGAATATGGTCATGCAGAATAAGGCATTAATATGTGCTTTATAAGTAGTAATAAACAGCCAATATCCTAGTAATATGCATGCTAATAAGCAACTAGTGAGAACTGGACTCTAAAGTGTTACCCTTAATTTTTTCCACTACCCCTTTCATCAAAGACCTGGAGCAGGTCTGGCCTGACACAAATCCGTGTGCAGCTCCAGTGTTATTCCAACTTCTAAGAGTCACTTCAAGTTGTATTGTTCTGCTTTTACTTTCTGGAAACTTCTCATTCACCTGGAAATCGCCGACATCCTCGCCGCTAAGCTGAAATCCATCTGGCATAAGCCCATTGCCAAAATTGGAGTGACTGTAAAGTAGTTATTTATGAAGAAATCAAGAACTTCAGCAAAGTTCATTACACATTACAGCCTATGCAAACATTACATCATGTTGTATACGAGGAGGCCGAGTCGCAAGCGGTTCCCACAGGAGTCGTTAGAGGGTATTTAGTGGAAAGGTCATGTTACACGGGCAGTATGTCGTACATGATTTCCACATGCCCAGATAACGACTGGAATATGAGATGTTATGAAACTGGATCCTCCACGGTGTAAAAATAAACCAGAGTAGGAAGATATCCACCCACTCTGAGCATCCCAATTTTCATCCGCACAGGTTCCTGTTTGGTTGACTAATTTTAAAGATGTATCAATAAGTGTGGAATGGCACGGGCAATGAAAGGAAACCACGCTGTTGAGTAAACTCTCAAACAAAAAGCCAGTTTTAGAACGTTCCTCCTCAGCAAACACACAATGGCAGGAAAACAAAGAACGTCACACGAGGGGATGGACAGGGTCAGCTCAAGGCAAAGACACACCCTCTGTCTGTATGAACATGTCCCTGAATCTCCTGTCTGCAAGGGCACTGAGTACATTCATGAGATGATGCTATAGTCTCCAATCCTGTCAACACAGCTGAATGAGTGTGTTTATGAATGAAATGGGTTATTTTTAATGTCTATTTATAGAGACGCATGTCTTGCAGCTGTGTAATTGGAACTGGATCTGTCTTATGAAGTGAGGGGCTTCTGAAACTCACTTCTGAATAGTAACATTTCTATTACTTAAAGGTGTTGTTCACGCAAAAAATGAAAATTCTGTCATTATTTACTCACTCTTATGTCATTGCAAACTGACATGCTGTTATTATTTAATTCTCAAATTAAGAATTACAGTAATAGACCCTTTTCACAGACTGTGATGACGCATTTTAATGGTCATCAATATTGTAAATCCTGCAAAGTTTTTTTTTCTTTTTCTTTTTTTTTTTGTTTTTTTTTTTTAAATGTATGTACATTTATAACACTATACTTCGTATTATATTACCTTTGCATCAAATTACAAAAAACTAGTTAATGCTTCTGTGAGGGTGTTTCTAATACAGCAGCTATGGGAGTGACAGTAAAAATAACATCTTTCTCTCTTCTGACTGCCGTCATCAGTCGCTCTCTATTTTTTTTTCCTCTTTTTGAAAGTTGTGAAAACACTATTGTGGAGTTTTTCTTTTGCTATTTGAGCAAATGGAAACACACACACAAAAAAAAATTTAATCTCTAATAGATTGATTCTATAATGTAATCTCGTTATATTTAATTTTTAATTTTAATTTACAGCTATAGAATTTTACCCAACTATTTCCGCTTCTGAGAAACCCGGAAATGTGAAAAGGGTCTAATAAAATTAATTAGAAATGCAGTTATTGTTAACTCTCAAATCTCTCTACATCATTATGTAGGTTTCTAATCAAATATGGCATAGGTTTGATGTCAGTAACGGTAAACATGACTTGTTTCTTGCCTTGATTTTGAAATATAACAACAGATTTGCAAGGCAATGACAGAATTGTAGTTTTTGTGTGAGCTATCAATTTATTTGTGCTTCTATTACACTTTATTTTAAGTTGTGCTTGTTACAGTGTAATTACACATTAAGTACTGAGTAATATTGATTAACTATATGTTCTTGCTATAGGTTTAAGGTTAGGAATAGGGGTGTGATTATGCATAATTTACTTTATGAAACAGTTAGTTCCTGTCCTTGATTCTGATTCTGTCAATAACTGTTTTATTCATGATAAAACACGTCTATGACCGCTTCACGCAATGGTTCTTTGTATCACTACATAACACCCTTAGCAACCACTCTTAGCAACTTAAACTGTTTGTTCTTAATTGATATTGTTCACTGAAGCTTACTGTGTTATGTAGAAGAGTCCTGTGAGAAAGAGATCGATTGAGCGAGTTTATTACCTGCATTCAGATTTAGCATTTTCCTTCAGGTCAGTCCTATTTTCATAATAAAAAAAATCTGTTTAAATGTCCGACGTATTATCTTGTCCTTTTAACAGTTAAGGGGTTTTCCCGTGACTGACAGCGCTAGTCAAAGCATTTGATTGTGTTCACAACAATACAGTCTTTTCAATATAAAAGTCTTCGCAACTGACTGACACACTCATTAAGACAGTCTTTGCTGCCATCTGATGGCGTAATAATGTAACTTCTGTTGCTGTTCACGTTCAGGGACTATTTTTTTCCAGTGGAAGGAAGGATTTTAGTGAAAGTTTACTTCATGAACGTTGCATTGATAGATTTTTTTTTTTTTTTTTTTTACTTTAATATTTGTATTGTATGGTAACCGTTTTATAAAAGCAATAAGGTACTCAAGGCTAGTGCTGTATCGTGAATAAATCACGGTCGAAAGAGTTGCAGGCACTCTTATTGCATATAGTAATTATGTAAGCAATAAGCTTACCTTATTGCTTACATAATTACTATATGTAACATATGTGACAAGGACACTGTAAAATAGTGTTACCAAGAGTACTTATTATGGAAATAATAAAAGAATATACTTAATTGTGAACTGAATGTTTTTGGACACTTAATTACTTGTTAACTACAATTAATGAAAATGTATTATTGTTTAAATTCATATCACATGCAATTAGCTGAACTTTAAAGTGCTTTTTGACCCACTTAAGTATGTCTTTATATATAATTTCATAATTACACTTTAACCATATTTTAAAGACAATAGAAGTACTGTCGACTGTACTAACAAGTATTTGTAAAAAATAATTTGGGAAAGGTATTTGTACAGTAATTACGCATTTGTAATGATGACGTTAGTGCATTTATATGAAATGTAATATTAAAAAATAGATAAAATAAAGTTCTTTTACATGTGATTTAATATGTTAGTCAACACATCATAAATCGATTTATTTAAAACATGACAAAAGATTTATTAATAAAACAATGATTTAAAATGTACTTCAAAGTAAAAGTTTTTATTTGGCATTATTATATAGTTTGTTTTAATAGTGTATTACAGTGTAATTATACATTTAATACTGAGTAATAAACTACATGTACTTACTATAGGGCTAGGGTGAGGGTTTAGGGTGAGTGTTAATTGCATGTAATTATGCATAATTTCTAGTTATTACTACTGTAACTACATGTAACGTGTAACAATGACACTGTAAAATAGTGTTACCAAATATAGGCATGCTAGTGTACCCCTTTTAAGTACAATGAAGTTGCTTTTATTACATTAAAATATACTTTGAGATTTGAAGTGTACACATATTCAATACAATTAAACACTTCTTTTTTCGAAAGACATTATGCTTAAGACATTATGTAATTCTAGACCTTTAGAAATACCCTTTTACTCACTGTTTGCATGTAATGAAAGTGATTTGTGTGTGCGTGACCTCAGATTGCCTGATTTTCAAGAGTTTGGCGGCAGGATGTACCGGATTTTGCCATGACTACACTTAACCTTGGGTCACTATCTTTTGTTTACTATAAAATTACATTATTTTGTCACTGTTTGTTTTCCACAACAAAACACACTTTGGGTCAGCCTATTATAAACAGTGAAGCTGGAGAATCTGGAGAAAATTCAGTTTGTAGTTGTGACTTCCTCTCCTGACCTTGAAAAAAAAACCATCAATCACACGTCAAATGTCACGTAGACCTCATGAAGATGTTTAATCATTCCTGTGTCCAAACACAACTGTGGTTTGTAATGATGTAGAAGACTTTACTGTCCCTTTCGATCCATTTTAATGCTTCCTTGCTGAATAAAAGCATTTCCTTAAAAAAAATAAATAAATTGTAGTTACTCCAAACTTTTGAATGGTACTGCATGTTTAAATTCTAAGACATCAAACTTGAAAATTATATTTAAAAAAAAATTAGTTTAAATTTAGTGCATTACAATTGGACTGGCTCCCTTACTGTAATTTTTTTTTTTTTTTTTTTTAATAAAGCTCTATGCAAATCCTAATGTGAGACATAAGACTCTTTGGTAACATTTAACTTAAAGCCTTTATATTTAATATAATGCATTTTGAAAGTATTTTTTACTTTTACTTTTAATTATGCCTTCTAATGCACTTTATAATGCATTATAATGCATTTATAATGCAGTTATAATACATTATAATACTTATGTATTCATTGTTACATTTTTAGAAAGTATAATGCATTGAAACATTATTAAAAAAAAACAATTTTAGATGTAACAAGGAATCTACAAATATTATAATGCATTTTAACTTTAATTTTAACTGGTTTTATTGTTTATGAATATTATGAATACCTTTATAATGCATTATACATAAAGTCTTTAAATAAATTATTATTTTTTTCTCATATTCTGAGAAAAATGTGATCTAACCTAGTAACGTTACTGTTAAAATTAAAGTTTACATTTGTATATAGAGACACATGTTATTCTATACTTTAATATGCAGGTGTATAAACAGATTTGACATTATAGCAGATATTTGATGAACAAATGAGTGACTTTTACAGTTTTGGCCCACCAAATCATGATGTAAGGTCAGTTTCTGTAGGTTAAAACTTCTTCTCCTGAAGTCCTCAATACTCAGTTCTCAGACATTTTCTTATTAAGCTTCAGATTTATATGGATTTCTTTTAAAATGACATCAGCAGCTACCTTGTATTACATCATTGCTGACTTGGACCATGTCCTCTTTGTGTATCTCTATTTAACAACTTCCTAATGGCACCAGAGTCGAGTGGAAATCAGACCCAGCAGCTTTATGGGCCCTGCACGGCATCTTTATAAGTGCATATTTCTGTGGATGTGTATGTTTTACTGTAATTCTACAGAATAAAACCATAATCTTACCATAAAGAAAATATGTTGAACCACTTAGAAGTTTGTTTGTTTTTGTTTGTTTTTTTTTATCCACAAAATGCAAGTCAATGTGGTCCAAAACACTAGACCCTAAAAATAATAATAATAATAATTATTATTATTATTATTATAGTGAATTATCCCTTTACGAATAGGACCAAGTCATTACAGACATAACATGCTCCTTTATTTATATTCCTTGGAATAGTAAATAAACATTACATAGATCTGAAACACAAAATCCTTTAAGTATTACATAAAAGAAAACATACAGTTGCACATCTTGTGTGGCCCACTCATCTTATCTAAACTGCAGCCTAAAGATGTTGAGTTCAACTTTAAACCCAAGCAGATATGATTCATTTCTCAAAATGATCTTCATTTCTCTCGTTTCTGAACTCCAGAAAGCCCCAAGACGAGCAGCCAATGACGTCTGTTTAGTGTTTCTCCAAAACCAGGAAGGACAGTCAAAACAGCAGCATGGACCAACATAACCAGATCAATCCCAATGATGTAGTGTGAGCGCAATATCTTGCTCTGAGTTGACTGTCATTGTATTTAAAAAGCATAACCTTTTAACAAAATTTTGACATTAAGTCTTGATTAACTTCTATTTTTTCACTCACTCTATTTTTATTGTTCTTTACTGTATTTAAGCATGACACACAAGTTTTCAATCATATTTAATAAGCAACTGAATACAGCCTGGGACCTCTTAAAGAGACCTTGGTTGTCCTCAGTGCTCTTAAAGGCTGAGGTCAATATACTCTTGTAGTCTCAAGTGGATCTCAAGATTGCAAATGTTTAAAGCAACTTGTGTAACATATGTCTACACTCTCAACTGAACGTAGAGTTAGATGTTAAGTGCATAACTCCAGAAGTTCTTTAAAAAAAAAAAAAGGAAATTGCTGAAAGGATATTGGCCAATGACATGACGCTTGTTTATTTTTCCCCCCTCAATCTTCAAAATATTTTAAACATGCAATTGAAATTTAGTGTCATTTAACCAAAATGCAGGAAGCCATTTTGTCATCATGTGATAAGAAAACCATGAACGGGAAATTTATGGTGCATTCACATCATGTTGGGATTACCATAATTACAGGATACAGATTTGTAAAAGGTGCTCATGTCTTTGTAAAATGCCATAATTTGTGAAATTGAAAACTTTTTTTAACAGCTTTCGTCATCTTATAATTACAGTTATTCCAACATGTTGTGAACTCCCTGTTATATCACAGAAACTTCACAGACCCTCATGACTATTAATTGAAGTCAGTAAGCTTTGTTGTTGTTGTTGTTCTAAAATACTAGATGAAACTCCAAGAAAAATAATAAGTAATTAAATGAAATGAGTTTTTCACTCAAATAATAAAAGTTCATTGTACTTAATAGAAAAAAGTTGCGTGAACTCAATTTCATTGTAGTAAGCTGAACTTAATATGATTGAGTTGAGATACAGCAGATTTCTAATTCCCAGCATGCCTTGTATCAGACTTTATAAATAAATGTTGAAATTAAGTGTTATTTTCCACAAGATTAACATAGGGAGACATGAGTTAGTGTTTAATGTTATGTTGCGTTGCGTTCGTTTTGTAGGGTTACCATTGTGGTGAAGAGTAGAGCCTGTGGTTAGGTTGAGGATCGCTGCAAAACTTTTAAGACCACATATACTGTATGTCGTTTGATTATATGTATATAATGACAGTCTCTTTGATAGTTATAATAGTATGTGTTATTTGCTATCTAAAATTTAACCAAGATCTGAATGTGATGTTTATGTAAATGAACTGTATGTGATTAACATTATGATGAGTTGGGCGAGGCTGAGGACTGTGTGAGCGAAGGGATGCCGGTGACGTGATTGTTAAAGAGAGACACCTGTGCACCACACTGGCCTTGCTCTGCTTCCATGGCTCTTGGCCCCGACCCACTTGTCACAAAAAAATTTAAGTTCTACTAACTTAATGAGTTAGTTTACTTAAATATTTTGAGGTAATATGTTTCCTCAAATGTTTTGAGTATTCTGAACTTACTGACATTTACAGTGTATTTTAAATAATATTATATCTAATAATTAAGTTTGGAAATAATGAAAGAAAGCATTTTACTAGTTTTCACTTTTAAAAAAAATGTTTGTAACCAACATGAATACAAAGATTGCATTTTTATCTACCTTTCCAACCTTACTGTGTTTTGGATTATGGGGGGCACTTCCGGTTTGGGGACATTCCACTCAAAAAGACTGAAACAAATCATTTCAAATCAAGGTTGTGCTACAAATAAACTTTAAATTAACAGTCATTAATTGTTTAACATATCTGTTTGAGTCTACCATCACCTGTTTTTGTAATCATATCAAGTCATAAAAATGGTCCAGCAAGTCATTGATCATGCGTGATAGTGTTTCATGTCTGCTTATGATGACTAATGATGCTGTCATTTTTTTTTTTCTGGGGTGTGTTTCATAAAAGCATCATTAGGCAACTATGGTTGCATGCTCCGTCATTACCAACGTAGTTCAACAATGCACTGTTTTCGCAAACCACACTGTTAAAAATGTCAGTGTGCAATTATTATTCCAGATTAATAACTGCATTACTTTCACAGTAATTCCACAGTAGGATTTCTCTTGTATCTAACTGCACTCTTGGAAATTTCTTGAAAAATCTACAGTACTGTACTACTATGTGAGTTTACAGTATTGTGAATCAAAAATTACTGTAAACAATATCATGCTGTATTTCTACAGTGCATATGTATTATAAAGGTACCCAGCATGCAATGCAGCATGAATAGATTATGCTGTAGAGCTTTTTATCTGTGCTTCTTTTGTTTTACTTTTAGCAGTTTGTGTTTATTTTGTAATGTTCAGTTTCTTTTTTATTATTATTTGTTGAGTGTCACCATTGTTGTGTTTTGTATGTTGAGTATTGATGTCTGTGCATCATTAGGTGCTGCTTCACTAGTGTAAAAATTTCCATCTACAGTTATGAATTTGAAATAAGAAATTGGTAAATCTTCATGCTGAAATAACGCTAAAAACAGTATAGTTTGACTAATTTATCAATCTCAGCCAATTAGCTTATTTTATATTTAAGCTTGTCATCGTTTTAACAAATGTTTTCATTTGTCACACTTTTGACTTGGCTAGATCACAGATTTGAATCTGAATATACAAGATCCAAGATACCAAGCAAACTGAACACTGATCACCGTTATGGTGACTTCAAAATAATTACAGTGGTAAACAATATAATTTCTTACAGTGCCTGGTTAAAGACAACTTTATCTTTATCATGTGAATTCACAGCAAAACAAGAGCAGTAAATTACTGTAATGTTAGCATCATTTTGCTTGATTCACAGTCATTTGTAAGCATGAATGAATTTCTCTATAATCCTGTAAATTCCTGGCAATTGTTTACAGTACAAAGGTCCAATAAATATTTGCAAACAGCATCTCAAACTTGAGTGGTTGGAACTTAGCAGAAGTTAATATTCCATCACATGCATCTCACATTATTAACAACAGTCTTATATGGTTGAACCAACGTGCTTCAAACAACAGATGTGCAACTATGTTACTTCTGTTTTGGAAACTGTCATAACTGGGTAGTTAATGCTATGTTAGTTCACGACTGTTGGTTTGGAGAGCATGTAAGTCATGTGAGATTGAGATATTGTGATTTTGAAGATATAGACATTTGTGATATGTGCATCATATACTAATTTTAACTCATTATAACACTCGGTAAGCATCCCTCAGCAGTCCACCTCAATCAAATATCAGTTACACTTGGCGCCTTTGAGTTGGTATGTAGTCTCTAGTTAGATCAGCCCTTTGATTACCGTGCCAAAGGTTTCAGGTCTCATCTCAAACATCACACCAACCTGAGAGAACTTCATGTGACATGTCATGCCCTAGATTGAGAAATGTGCAGTGTGTTAAAATGTCTTGCCCCTCTTACGAATTCATGTAACTTATTTCTGTGGCTTTTCCCAAAAGTGTTTGCTTACATATTTGTGGAGAGGCTTTATTCGGCCCAAATTCATCCAGACATTGCATGACCTTTGCTCATGTTCTGCAAGCATTCAAACCGCAGTTTGTAAAACTTTAATTGGATGTGATTTAGTTGTAGTACCATAATGTTTTTCCTGAGGATTTGTTAGCATTTCAAAGAATTCAGCCTGTAAGGATTTTCTGCAAGTTCAGTGTCAACATTGTGGTGAATTGCAGATGAGATGTAAACTTGAGTAATCCACTGTTCAGTTTATCATGTTTGAGTATGTAGTATGTCAAGCAAAACAATACCACAGTTTGTTGTGAAAGCATTTGTCCTACATTTGAATAAACCTTAACAGCTGTTTCGAAAACTTGCTATTGTAAATCTGTGTATTTGTATACAGGCTCTTCAAATGTGATATACAGCAGTGGCTCAACTGGTGGGTCATGACCCAAAAATGGCCTGCAGGTTTTGATTGGGTCTCAGACAGCAAACTAAATCAATGATAAATGCAAGTAGTAAAATGCATCTAACTAGTTGCTACTAACTACAGTAATATAATTGTGCATAGGATAGAAACATAAATGTGTCCTTTTAAACTCTACAGCAGGGCTCCTCAAATCCGGCCCTGGGGATTTTTAGCTCGAGCCCTAATCAAAGACACCTGAGCAAGCTAATCACAGTCTTTAGGGTTATAAAATTACAGGTGAGTTTGAGCAGGGTTTGAGCAGGGCAGTGGCTTTCCAGGGCCAGATTTGGGGAGTATTTTGGTGCAAATGTATCTGTTACTTAGTAGAAGCATGTCAAATTAGGCAAATACCAATGGATAAGTTACATGATATCCCCATATCCTCAACGCAAAGAAAAAAAAGACCAGGTGCCAGTCATCTTTTTTTCTTTTCTTTAAGAGTGTTCATATCTTTTTTTTTTTTTTTTTCTTTTTTTTTCAAGTCTGTTACATAAAAAAGTAGATTGGTCTAATTTGATACCGAAAGGTAAGACTGATTACCCCCAACTGCTACTTGGTCATATTAATTCTTAAGACACAGTCTTAACATAATATTTATGCAACTGGCCCCAGATTACACCTGGGTTATTATAACTAAAACAATTAAAGTGGCAACTTGACAACTAACTGAAATAAAATAAGTTTGAGTACTAAAATTACGAAAATTAAAACTAAATAGAAATATTTTTAGAAAATAATAATAAAAATGACAAAAGTGCATATTAGAATAACCTTATTTAAATTATATACTAAAAATATAAAAATAAAGCCAATTCAAAATACTGATAAATAATATAATAGTATATAAATAAAACTAAAATAACACTGGACTACATTAAATACCGGTTTACTTGCATATCATGCAGTTTATGGTATTACTAATAATTTAAATTGTTTTTAACCCTCTGGTTCTCTTTGTTTAGCGTTCACACTTGGCTCTTTCACGGGCAAAAGTGACCGAAGCCTTGAAATGAAACTTTTTTTCAGGAAAACCAATGTAATATATTTTTGTTCAATAAATGTTTTTGATTATTATTTAAAATTGTGAGGGTATTTTATATTATGCAATATTTATACAATTTTTATTAGCTATTTCTACCCATTGAAAAAGTACACTTTTTAAAAAAATATATTTTAGATTATTTTTCAATTAAAGCAGTATTCCATATTAAAATGGAGACAAGGCATTTGAAATTCAATTTTTTGAAGGTAGATTAGATCTGGAAGTAAAAAAAGAAAAACCACTAGATTCCTATATAGTTGTGGATTTGGGTTTATACTTAGACTTTCTCAAAGACTTGTCAAGGTTTAGATTTATATATATATTTTAATGTTTAATTATTTTAATGTTAATTTGAAGTGTCAGTTTTTGCATTCATTTTACTACAGTCAAACCTGACTAACATTCTAAAAACTAAAATTCAGCCACTGTGCAGAAAAAAAGTGCACAGCAATGAAGGGGTGACACTCTAAAATGTCAAGAGTGCAAAACAGACATAATTTTGCAATAATTAATCATTTTAATTAATAATAATTTTGCAATAACATTTATAAAGAAAATATTTTTATTGAATTTTGATGTTGTGTAATAAAATGTCCTCCTCCATTCTCTGAGTTTTCGTATTTTTTAGAGGAGGACATTTTGTTACACAACATCAAAATTCAATAAAAATATTTTCTTTATAAATATTATTGCAAAATGTCTCAAGTGTGGTTTTGTTGTTGTTGTTGTTCATTCAGTGTAAGGCAATGTTGACCAAAATGTTTTGTTTACCAACATTTTTCAAATTATCCGCAGAAATCATACAGGTCTGGAATAACATGAAGATGAGTAAATGATAACGGCATTTTCATTTTTAGTGTAAACTATCCCAGTAAGGCATTGTAAAAAAGATAATGAAAATCAAAACAGTAGAACAAGAATATGCTTGAGGTTCATCAGATAACGTACTATTTCCTCCTTATTGAAAAGCATGAGCTGAACATGAGCTGATTTTTCCTTTGTTAAATTTCACTCTGCATGGGGCCCGCTAAGGGTTTTTAGCCAGTCCTGGGACCGCTCCAAGAGAAATATTGGACAAAAATATAGGGGCATGCACATCACTGAACAAACAGCTCAGAAATATGTCCCTGGTTTTTCACTTCTCAATAACAAAAGCAACCTCACTTGGTTACAAAGGTCTTCAGGAACAGCCTCTTCATTATCCAAGGGGCATGTCATATTAAAACTCCAAATCTTGCCGAGGCCATGCTTCATTCCTGAATCAGATGTTTTAATAGTTCCCTTACAGATTCATTGTTGGAAAACACAACGAGAAACATGTGCATGACTACAAATGCCACTCACCCTGCACATAAATGATCAGTGAGATATGGGTCTAATTACAAACAGTCTGTTCAAAGACTACAGGGCAAGTGGTTTTACCTCAATCCGGGGCTCAGTTTTGGGGGTTTATGACTGGAAATGATGGTGTGCATCTGGTTCAGGTTATTGTTGTTGTATTTATGACTGGTATGACATCTCTAGATAGAATGATTCAGGTTATCCATCAGGAGCAGGAGGACTCACATTAAACTCGAATCCCTCTGTGAGTCCACAGGTAGTTGGGGGTCACGTTTTCGCATGTTACCCAGAAAGGGTTTTAATTGCGTACCGATGCCCTCATCTGTTTCCTTTAGTTTGAGACTGGCTGGTGAATATAATTGTTAAGGCAAAGTTTGATCCTGTGACCTCTTTGCTGGAAACGGGATATGAGCTTAAGTTGGAGAGCTTGGAAAATGTCTTTAGGGAATTTTGGCTTGAATTTCAGAATTAAATAGTAGTTGAGAACAGAATTTTTACTATGAAATTCAACTACTACTATTCATAATAATAATCCTAATTGTAGGGTTGTCAACTTTTTATTTTTTTTATTTTATTTTATTTTTTTTGTAGTTAATGCATTCATGTATGAACACATTCAGTCTCTTCAAAAAAAAAAAAAAATGCAATTATTGGCAAATCTGCAAAATATTAAATAATAAAATAACTTCCCCATACTTTATGGGCTTAATCTTACATTTTTAAAGTTGTCTGTGCATTAGTCCTCTGTTGCTGTTTCCATTAACCTTTCTACGTTATAATAATTAAATGATAATGACATACAAATATGTTACACATGCACTGCCATTCAAAATTTTGGGGTCTATAAGATTTTTAAGAAATTAATACTTTTATTCATTAAACACACATTAATATATAAGCGGTTTGAGCATCAAATCAGCATATTAGAATGATTTCTGAAGGATCATGTGACGCTGAAGACTGGAGTAATGATGCTGAAAATTCAGCTTTGATCACAGGAATAAATTACATTTCAAAATATATATTCAAATAGAAAACAGTTATACAGTTATTATATTTTTGATCAAATAAATGCATCCTTGGTGAGCATTAGAGACTTCTTTCAAACATCTAAATTATTCCAAACATCTTTCATAAGCATAAAAAAATCCTAGACATTTGAACGGTAGTGTATTCAATCACATGAGTTAATATGTTAACTTTAACAGCCCTAGAAATAATACTGTTGCGCACACATTTGGCTTATTGTCAGAACTCAAAGTCAAGAGAGGTAAGAACAATGAAAAGTGGTAACCACAAACATAAAAACATCTCCATTCATCCATTTATTGAGTAATCAATTCAGCCCCAGCTGAACATGTCTAAACACGCACATAATAGATACAGTACTATGCCAAGAGTTTACTCTGATTCCACCACTCTCCCAATGAGACCTTGTACTGCCAACATGCCAACAGACTGCGCAGACAGAGGGTTTAATGACATGTCTGCGCTCACCTACCATCACTCTCATAATTACACCCCAGCCACCATGGCTTATTACTTTCCCAGTTGAAATACCACATTTGGACATTTAAAGATTAATGTCAAATGTTTGCCAAAAAACCAAGGCTTTTATATTTTTTAGAAACTGAATTTTAAGAATGCTGCCTTCGACAAATACATGATTCTGAATCACAATTTTATGCTTTATTTTGCCTATACTGATGGATACTGAAACTTGCCTTTGGCTTAGCCATCTCAAAGATTTCTTAATCTTACCAAAACCTCACCACTAACCTCTTGCAAACTCTTACATGTGTATAATGGCTCGGTTCCTTCAGCCTCACTGGCCTGGTGAAAGCCAAGCATGAGTGTATCCCAGAGTTCCAGTGCCAGCATGCAGCGAAAGGCTGCTGTGCAGAGAGACCAGGTGCAGCTTTGTTTATCCTCCCCTGCTAATTATGTCAAATATTATTCCAGTCTGTCTTCCACATACCTTCTGCAACCCTCTCCAGCTCTCTTAGAGAGGAAGTGCGTGTGTGTGCGCGCTGCATGGTGCTAACGGGTAATTAAGGTAACTGCACACCAGTAGGATTATTATTCATCAGAATGATCTGAGATTTTGAAAGACTGTGGCATCTGAACTTACATTTAATTACATCATTATTCTTTGCTTATATTGGGATCAAATTTATTTATTCATTCATTCATTCATTCAAATGAATTGAATCAACGTTGAAAAGTGAAATTGAAGAAAGTGATGTGACGTGAAGCCAAGTATAGTGTCCAATCCAAGTGCACACACACAGCAGTGAGTACTGAACACACACACACCGTAAACACACCTGGAGCAGTAGGCAGCCATTTTTGCTGCTGCACCCAGGGAGTGATTGGGGGTTAGGTGCCTTTCTAAAGAGCACCTCAGTTGTGGTTAATGAAAGTGGAAGTCCGACTCTCTAACTATTAGGCCACAACTGCTCCATGCTAAGGGCACACTCCCTCACTGAACTGACTTGTGCTGCTTTCACAGCCTGTCGTTTATACCATAATTCACGTCCTCAGACTCTGAAGTTTCTATGGCCAGCAGCCATATCACCTTGTAGCCTGAGAATGGTTGCTCACTGAGGCTAAGCAGGGCTGAGCCTGGTTAGCACCTGGATGGGAGACCTCCTGGGAAAACTAGCAGCTGCTGGAAGAGGTGTTAGTGAAGCCAGCAGGGTCACCCTGTGGTTTGTGTAGGTCCTAACGCCCCAGTATAGTGATGGGATCACCATATACTTTTAAAAAGCACCGTCCTTCGGATGAGACGTTAAACCGAGGTCCTGACTTTCTGTGGTCATTAAAAATCCCAGGATGTCCTTCGGAAAGAGTAGGGGTGTAACCCTGGCATACTGGCCAAATATGCCCACTGGCCTCTGTCCACCATGGCCTCCTAATTATCCCCATAGAGTGATGAAGCCAATCAGTATGTCTCCTCTCCACCAATAAGCTGATGTGTGTTGGGCGTTCTGGTACAATATGGCTGTTGTCACATCATCCAGGTGGATTCTGCACATTGGAATGGTTGAGGAGATTCCCCCTTTCATATGTAAGGCACTTTGAGTACCCAGAAAAGCCCTATAAATGTAACCAAGTATTATTATTATGGCAACACTATCAATACTAAAATGAATCTGCAGTATTCAGGTGGTACAAGTCAGAGCTATTTCTAACCTCCCATTTCTGGTTAAGGTCCTGGTGCATGCTGTGTCTGCTCAGTTCCATGATTATTTTACACTAAACAGTCTCTTTGAACCTTTTCAATCAGGTTTCAGAACAGGGCATAGTACTGAGAGAGCCCTGGTGAGGGTTTAAATGATCTTCTTACTGCAGCTGACACTGATGAATGCAGTATCTTGGTCTTGTTAGACCTCAGTCCTTTGACACCATATGTCATACTGTCTTGTTGGTCAGGCTGCACAGCTGACTGGGTCTCTCCAGCACTGTACTGTATTCAGTTGGTTTCAATCTTACTTAACAAATCGTGCCCAGTTGGTTTGTCTGGGAAATCATAAATCTGATACTGTACCAGTTTGACAGGGAGTTCCTCAGGGTTCAGTGTTGGGCCCAACTCTATTTAGAATATACATGCTTCCACTTGGGCAGATTATTAGGAAGTATGGTCTTGGGCATCACTGCTATGCTGATTATACTCACATCTACATAACCACCAGCTTTGATGTCCACTGCACATTAGCACGTCAGAATCTGGATGCAGCATAACTTCTTGAAACTGAAGGGCTACAAAACTGAGCTTATGCTGATTGGTACAATTGTTGCTACTTGGAAGGTTGATCATATTAGTTTTGTTGTTGATTCCAGCATGGTACTTCCCACTTCACATGTGCAGAATCTGTCATCTTTGATCCTCAGCTAACATTTTATGTGCATATAAAAAAATAAAAAAAATAAAAAAATAAATCTCATTTTTCTTTCATCACATTCTTTCATCTTCATTTTCACCTTTTATCTCTTTTGCTGGTGCAGAAAGGCTCATACATGCCATCATTACATCCAGGTTGGACTACTGTAATGCCTTGTTCTCTGGCCACCCAGCTAAATCCTTGAATAGGCTTCAGTATATTCAAAACTCTGCTGCTCGTGTGCTCACCCATACCTCTCCTCGTAAACACATTACACACTCACAGTTGCACTGGCTTCCCATTCACACTAGAATTTATTTTAAAATTCTCATTGTAAACGTGTAATACAAAGCATTACATGTGATGGCTCCAGCGTATCTTTTGTGATCTCATTAGTCAAGTCAAATCACCTTAATTTATATAGCGCTTTTTACAATGTAGATTGTGTCAAAGCAGCTTTACAGTGATAACTCGTACATTACTTTGGCTGCACAGCAGCTCTTAAAGAATAGTGTCAATGCAGGCAGATCAAAACACTGTTGAATATCAAATGTCAATTGTCAAGTGTCCCCAACTAAGCAAGCCAAAGGCGACAGCAGCAAGGAACCCAAACTCCAACAGGTGACATCAGGTGGCAAACAGGTGTTAAAATGGAAAAAAAAACCTTGGGAGAAACCAGGCTTAGTCGGGGGGCCAGTTCTCCTCTGGCAAACAGTGCTTTGTTACGACTCAGGTTGCTATCATAAGTCAGATAGGATCGCAACATTCAAAGTATTTAATTCAGTTCCATCCAGCTGAGGATCGTATTCATCACACCGGTATGGACGGTTGTTGAGGAGATGCGCCACTGGTTGTCACGTTGATGAGGCCTTCACAGTAGATGATCTAGTTGACTCAATCTCTGCTGATACTTCAGGGCTGCGTTGTGGTCGTGTCAAGGCGCAGGTCCTTGGTCTCACCTGGATGCGGCCCGGATCCGGTTGACTGCGGTAAACCTCGGGATAAACAGAAAGACTAATATTCTTCCATTCTTCTTCTGATGTAACGAGTACATCTGGTGTTATAGGAAGTGTTCCCGGTTCCGGCTGACCTAATTTATGCAGCCTATTAATCCTTTAACGGACTTGAAAAAATAAATTAGTCCATATACTCTTTATACAATGTTAAAAATTTGATTAAGTTTTATTTATTAAAGGTTGTTTTTAACTAACTTACTCTTATTCTTGTTGTTGTTCTTGTTTCTTTTGTGTGTTTTTGCTGTAGTGCTAAGGGTGTAAGAAACGCATTTATAAATAAAATGCATTATTTATTACTATTATCATCATTGTAGAATAAAGTTAAACATCATATATGATGTATAAATATCTGGTGTCACTGGAAATTACGCCAGTACTGAAAGTACATGCTATTGTGCACATGTCTATGAGTTCTTTAATGCCTGTGAGGTGTTGAAATATTCTGGGCTTGGGTAACAGTATGAGTAATAGTGTTAGAGTTCAGAGGCCCTGCCGTTTGACTCTGTCATGCCAATATGCTGTCGTCTGGATTTAGAGGTTGGGGGTATAGACTGTCAGGCAGCTGGATATTGATATCCAATGGCATTCTGAATGGGATATATTTATGTACTTGATATTGGAGAATGTATACAGAAAAGGTATTTAGATCAAGTTCATATGCAACTTGAAATAAACATTTTATGGGCCTGCAATAAGAGTATCTATCTATCTATCTATGCAAATGTTTATTTTCATCAGTAGTTAATGATTAAATCCATCTCACCATTTCTGTCTCATTTCAGCATAGGTCTATACTAAATCAGACAGACTATTATAAATGCCTTGAGGACCATAACTGTAAAGCTGGACCATGTATTGAGTGTCTTTTGGCTGAGAGTGTTGCATTGCGTAATAGATTGTGTAACAATGGGTTTGATGTTGTGAATAATTGGCTTAAAGACCGGCCTTTGGCTTTTGATGGATAAGAGATGGCTATGAATGTTTTGGTGCTGTTTTAAGAATGAGTGACCAGTTTCACTCTGTAATTGTTCACATTTTCACTGCTAAACTTTAATTTTCTGCATGTTTTCTTTTATTTACCTGTTCCGTGCAGAACGAGCATTTCATTACGTCTGAATGCGAGTTAATGATCTACATCTTTTAAAGGAACAGAGGAAAATGACCTCATCGTTGAGCTTTAGCCAGGCTCTTTCTTTTATTATCAATAATAAACTGCAGGTAACAAATAATATTTGGCTTTCTGTGGTTTCCTTTGGCAGTCTTTGTCCTGTAGTGCAGACATGCACAGGGGGAAAAAGTTCCCTTGATGCTTCATTTTGCAGCCCATGGAGTATATTTGTCTGTGTGGGTTTGTCCTGGGGCATTTTGGATTCACCCAGTGGTCGGAGTCTTGGGGACCTCTTTAAACACGGTGTGAAGACAAAAGAGACGCCGTACATCAAAGACGCTTTCCCAGTGTGTGTTTGGAGTAGATATCATACCAAACATCCTCAGCCAACAACATCCAGCAGCCTTCTGTCTCTAAACCAAGATGGATACTAACAGTGAAGGGAGCCTTCACAAGAGACCATATGGATTTAGTCTTGTCTGGGCTGTGTGAAAGTGACCCCTCATAGACTTCAGGGCATTTCGGTCATATTACGGATGTAGTAGGGATTTATTACACTTTTCCCACCAAAACTGTGGTATACAGTATATTGGGCCCTTTTACGCATTGGAATGATACTGGATTTTTGTCATTAACAATGTATTGTGTATCCCAGAAACAGCTAGATAATATACTACTTTTCTAGACCTTGAATGTGGTAATTATGTTGCTTTCTATGGGGGATAAAAAAAAACTTTTTAAAAAAACTATCGGATTTCATCAAAAATAACTTAAGTTTGTGTTCCGAAGATGAACGAAGGTCTTACGGTTTTGGAACGACATGAGAGTGAGTAATTAATGACAGAAATTTAATTTTTGGGTGAACTAACCCTTTAATTGCAAAAGGCTGGTTAATCAAATGACATCACCATTGATGAAACACAGTGCTGATAAAAGAGCAGTGCAGAACAATGTAATTTGTTCTCATTAACAGACAAACAGTGTTTAGGCAAAGTATGTCAAACGTCATTACAAGGAATCAAAAACTAGTGTTTGATGTATTTTAGTGAACTTAATAATTTGGCTGTGGACCACTGAACAGCTTCGGGACATTCTCCAAACGTCTACCATATAAGGCACATTTTGCGTTTATTCTAAAATGTCCAACCAAGTGTTGTAAGAATGTGAACCATGCAAATCCTTTTGAAAACTGAATTTCGGGCCATATGTTTAAATTTAAGCGTGTCAGCTGATGAAGAAAGTGAGGTCGTTATTTATATGACAGATTGCGGCATAGGATGGAGTTAAAGTGAGGGGTAGAGTAATGTGTTTAATCTGTTAATTCTGTGTATATACATGGAGAAGAATGGCTGTTCAATGTTTCAACAGAAAAATCTGACAAAATGTGTTGTTTTTTTTTTCCCCCTAGTCAAACATGCATGTGCATTTTGCAGTTTTTAGCTCTGCTAGTATAAATGTGGTATGGCTTTGTGCCTTTGAAAATACAATAAAGATGATTGATGAGCTAGAAAATCTTTAATTTTAGCCCGCAGGCAGAAGTTTGGTATTTTTTTCCTTTCTAAAAATCAATCTATTGTTCTTATGTATGATCCCGTCTAGCAAAAGGGAGCTTTAAAAATGGTCATCAACAACAATTATTGGCATGTTTACAAAGTCTAAAATGTTTGGCAATTGTGGCTTTGACAATGCAAAAATCTCTGCGGCCTTCATCGTCTGCAGTGTGCCAACGTTGACTCCTGTGTGGTATTACACAACGGTTACACAACAGTTGTACTGTGCTGCTGCTCTGTGTCCCAACATCCCCAAGGAGTGAGTAGACTGCTCTTGATTGTGGTCCATTGTCTCTGTGGTCTGAGTGAGGGGGATTTTTGGTATCATGATCCATACAGGGTCGAAGCAGAGGAATTAATTAATTAGAATCAGTCTTTCAGGTTGGTACTCTACTCCTCTCCTCTTACATATCTATAAAATGTTCATCCCTGAAGTGGACTGTTCATCGGATGCAGCTTTTTTTTTACTGTTCTCCAAGGCCAAAGCTAATGGGGTGAAAGGTGAGAATGATTCCCAAGGTCCATGGCTCCAGGAAGACCCACAACAGTTCTAGTGGGATTGATACCACATTAAGTACATTGTAAAAAAAAAAAAAAAAAATCTGTATAAAAATATAACAAATTTCCTTCATTGTAACACAGTACACTAAGCTCTATTTTACTGAATTTAATTCAGTGTTTTTATGTCACAATAAATAAAAAAATGCAGTAAAATAAAACAAATTATAAAATAAAATTGCATATTATTAATATTATAATGTGTATTATTTAATACACTGTAAAAAAAAAAAAATATGATTTATCACAACATTTATTTTGTCAAATCAACTTAGATAATGTGGTTCAGATAACATAATATTTAGAGTTTTTGTTGATTAAACCAATCGTCTTTATTGTATTAACTCAAATTTTTAAGGCAACCAGGTAACTTTTTTAAGTTAAACCAACAATTCTTTTTTATTATTTTTATTTTGGTAACACTTTAGTATAGGGAACACATATAAACTATTAACTACAATTTTTCCCTCAATAAACTCCTCATTTACTGTTTATTAATAGTTAGTAAGTTAGTTGTTAAGTTTAGGTATTGGGTAGGATTAGGAATGTAGACTAAGGTCATGCAGAATAAGGCATTAATATGTGCTCAATAAGTACTAATAAATAGCCAATATTCTAGTAATATGCATGCTAATAAGCAACTAGTTAAAAGACCCTAAAATAAAGTGTTACCATTATTTTTTATGTATTAGCATGTTCGTTATTAATAATTTTGTTAAAAATGAATCCCTACATCGTGCTCAATGTGATGCAGATCTACAGTTACTTTAATATTTATATCCATGATCAAACCTATCCTAAAAAATAAAGTTTTATGATGCATGTTCTGAGAGGAAAAGTGTTGACAGGGAAGAAACAAAAGGCTGCGAGGTACAAGAAAGTAAACTAAAGAGTAGGAGCAGCTTCTCATGTGAGTTTGTCAAGTAATATATGAACAGTAACAGGTTTACCATGCCGTTCACTGTTAAAAAGATATCCTCATTTATCTCTCCCGTCATCACCTCAAAAATAAGATGGAAAAAGAGTTGTTGATGGTTTCCATTCTTTAAAGCTAGCTTTACGCTTTAATGAATAAAAACAATCCGCTGAAAAAGAGGTATTTAGTACACTATGCAGCATCAAATGAATTCTAGGTTCGATGCAGAAGTATAAATCATCACACGTTGTTGCAAAGTTACTTACAGTTAGAAGAATGTCTAATGTGGACTATCAAAATAATATGTAACCAAACCTTGTAATATGGTAATATTGGGGCATTGAGGCAGATTTGAAGTTGGCTTGCCAGCACAAAAGTGTTAGAGCTTCTAGCTTAACATATCTTAATTCTCAATTTTAGAGCTCATAGCAATCAAGGGACCCATTATGCCTTTTTTCAGATGTACACCATCCATCACTTCAGTTTTCACAAACCCCTTCCAGTCTCATCCTTCACTGTTCTCTCTTTCGTTCTTTTAAGCTATAGGTGAAACATGTATTTTGTTTGGTTTTTCTGAGAGAATCTAACTCCATCTTTCTCTTCATTTATAATGGTAACTGAGGGATTAAAACAAAGAAAACTGCACTTTTATCAGATTGGCACTGTGCACAGACACTAACACAAACACGACCTGTATCCACGACAGCGTGTGTTGTTGTTTCACTGTTTAAAGTGATGGGATTCAGTCTTTCATCTAGCACAAACCGTTTGATTCAGCTGTATAACATATTGTCTTAGGACAACATCCACTAACATGGAGCTCAGGGGAATTTAATCGAAGAATCATCAACTGGAAAACCTCAAAAGACACAGCCTGTCATAATATGGTCAGCATTAACATCAGATATTTGTAGGAAAGCCTGTATGATTCACTCTTTCACTTCTTCTCATCAGTTTCTGCTTCAAACATATATGGCTGAATTAAACCAGTATTTACTACAGTAAAGTTGAGCAAGTGGATCTCTGAGCTGGTGTGAGTGAGTGGAAGCGGGGCTAATTTGAATATTAATGTTCCACGTATACTAAATGAAGGTGTAGAGTTACACTCAAGCTATTTTAAGGCATGAAGATATTTTTTTTTTTTTTTTTCCACAGGAAAAAAACATTCAAATATGTCATTTTTGTGATCAAATATGCGTTTTAAGGGATACAATTATTGACTACAGGGGGACTTTAAATACGTTCTTTCATGCATTGGATTAAATTGCAAAATGGTTTTGCCATTCACAGTGGGTGAGAGATAATTATTATTGCATATATTGTGTCCACAGGAAGCAGCATTGTAGCTCTCATAAGCCAATACACCATCTGGTTCAATAACAGCAGCTGGACGTGGTATTGGTGTAAAGCTTTGTGTTACAATATCACCATCTGGAAGAAATTAAAAAATCTAACCATATAAGAGCTTGTTTATTGTCATCCCCAGCAATCTTCCAGTGAACTTTTTGTGTATTGTAAAACAGAGCTGGACATTCTTGTGAGAGCATCTCTGAGGATTTGGGGTTTGTTCAAGTTCCAAAGAAATGGATAAAATGCCAGGAAGCCTGGAGATAGACGCAAAAGAACCAGATGTATGACCTTAATCACACATACATCTAAAACAGACATTCATATTGGGAACATAAATACAATGTAGGTGGTTGTGGTTTATGGCTGCAATACCATTCCACATTAACAGATTTTTGGCTTTTTTATTTTATTTTTATTATTATTATTAAGAAATCTTAATATATAGGATGATGTTACATTAAATTATAAAAATTCAACATCTGTGGTGGTCTGCATTTTGGATTCTTGTGACCAGTTTTAAAGTAGGCCTAGTTCATACAATCCTAATGTAAATGGATCAAGTTAACTTTCACATTTTTACAAATGTAAATTAATTATACACTATGAAATTGTCAGGAGTACACAGCAAACTCTGCCTAAAGTACATATGGTCCCTCTCTGAAAAGTGTTAAAGTAACACTGAAGCAATGTTAAAGTTGTAGTTCTTGTTTCTCTCTTTTCTCCAGTGATTCTGCTTGTTAACAGCAGGTGTTCATCACTAATGCTCAATCATCAATTAATCGCTTAATTATCTCATTAACTCTGCTTCAGTGTTACTTTAACACTATTTAGAGAGGGACCATATTTACTCTAAGCAGAGCTGATTTAACTCTGGGGATTTTGCTGTGTATATTCATTGTGTTTTTGTTTTTATTCTGTTTCAATTTGCGGTTTGAGTTCATTCTGCTAAGTTGTTTCCATGGTTAATCATTAGTTCCACACCGGAGGCCTGTTCCATAAAGTGCACTAAGAAAACTGGGAATTACAGTCCAAAACCTGACTTAAATTAACCTAACAAATCAGTCTGGGCTAAAGTGGTTCTATAAAGGACACTTTAAGTTCATGCAATCCTACTAATTTGACCCAGGTTCAATGAGTCAAGATCATTTGATGTGCACGCTAATCTTAAGCAGCCCTAAAGGTCGATCATGGATCAAATCAATCCACCATGGCAAATGGCATATATATTTTGTGCTGTTTAATCAATGTGGTTGAGAATGTGGTGTTTTCCTGTTTTCCTCAATGCATAACTTACATTTCACAGGTACACTCTAAAAAAAGATGGTTCTTTGAAGGTTCTTTACACATAGTAACAGTTGAAGAACTCTATATGCTGAAATGATTCTTTGTGTTAGAGTTTAGGGTTCTTTTTTCCCACCTTTTTGTTTTTCAAATCTGTAACGGTCGAAGCCACATCATTACCGTTTTTTTGGAGCTTAGCCATTCAATTACGTAGACTGCCAACACACTCTCAACAGGTAAAATAATTTCTTTCTTAAAATGTCAACAAATTTTAACTTTAAAATTGTAACTGGTTTCCTACCAATCACCTTTATCACACTACTGAGGTAATATAGCACTTTCAAAGCATGGTTCTTTATGGAACTTTATAAAAACGCTTCTATTTAGCACCAAAAAGGGTTCTGCTATTGACCAAGAACCCTAATTTGGTACTGTTTAGAAACCACTTTTTTTTTTTTTTTTTTTTTTTTTTTGAGTGCAAATTATATTGTGTTAAAGAGTTTATCTGTTATTTCCTTATTACTGTGCGCTTTATTACTACAGCCACTAAATGTTACAGGAATCAATGCAGTGAAATTAAAACAAAATGTTCAGGAATTGTGTTGCATTAGCTCATTTTAATTAACTAAACTGAACAAGAAGAGAAAATTTGTGTCTACATGAAAAGAAAAGGGTACCAGAGGAGAATGTCATTTCCTGTTTTAGCATTTTTGAAAGATATTAATACTTTTATTCTTATACTGTTGTTTTGAGCTTTCTATTCGTCCAAAATCCAAAAAAAAAAAAAAAAAAAAAAATTAAGCAGTACAACTGTTTTAAACATTGATAATAATCAGAAATGTTTCTTGAGCAGCAAATCAGTATATTAGAATGATTTCTGAAGGATCATGTGACACTGAAGACTGGAGTAATGATGCTGAAAATTCAGCTTTGATCACAGGAATAAATTACAGTTTAAGTTGGCTGAAGATTGGTTAGCTCGTCAGTAAGTATGACAAGAATGGAACAATTCCATTTAAAACATTATTATTTATTTGGTAAAGGCTTAGTTTAATTGTATAGAAAATGTTTTCTCAATGTAATGAATGTGAATGTTATTCTTTGACAGTATTGTTCTCTTTCCTTTCTCTCAAAGCATCTCCATTCTGGACCAGCCTTTCTGAATCATGCTAAATGAAGATGAAACAGCACTGGGCTGCAGTGTTTGTGTGTGTGAGTACAGCTGTGTAGGCATTACTGGGTCAGCTGGACCTCTCTGTGCCCTGTTCCTCTGAGTTTTGGGTTGTTTGTGTGTATATTTCCTAAGGTGTTTTCCTGCTTTGATTGAACAAATAATTTATACATTTTTATAAAATCAATGAGCACCGTTTCATCCTCCAGTTTCACTTTTTGATGGTCCCTTTTAACACATTCTGTTGACTATAAGTAATGTTGCACCTGTATGTCTACTAACTCTCTTTAGAGTGTTAGTAGAGTATTACTAGACTGGCAGGGTTAGGGTTAGAATAAGTTAACATGTACTTGCAAAGTTACTTACAGTCAGTAGAATGTCTGTTGGGGGAGCATCACAATAAAGTGTCAGAAGATATTAAGCAGACAGTCTACTAATACTCTAATGAGAGTTATTTGACATGTAGGTGCAACATTACTACATCATCAACAGAATGTCTATAGGGGACCCAGGGCCGGCTTTAGGCAAAAACACCGCCGTGCCGCCCCCACTTCACACTCACAATTAAACTTAATCTTTGAGATGCATGTGAAAGACTGGAGGTTTTGTTTATTGATTTATTAATAAACTTGCACTAATATAAAAGCATGTACAGGCATGTTTTCGGATTTCTTTTTCTTTTTTTTTCTTCCTTTTTTCATTCTGCAATGTAAAAAATAATCAGCACGTAACTACTATGTCTATATGCAAATGCAAACACTTCTATAGTAAGAATTCCTGGTAGGCCGCTGATAAATTGGGCTAGCAGTAGCCTACTTCGACATAAAGACAGTTTACGGGACGCGCAAAGCACAAGTCTAGTTCATTTTCAATGAGAGACACACGAAAGCTGCATCAGTGGTAGTTCTAGTAGTCGCGAAGTGACTGTGTGCAAGCGGTTCTCACACCCAAAATCCTGTCACTTCCGCGTGCACAGCTCTTCATTATAAATAGAGGTTATAAATATATGGCATTTATAAATATTGTGCACACAAAGGTGAGCTACGTGACTCCTCCGCTTTCTCTCACACACATACAGGCGGAGGGTGAACTAACTTAAGGCTAAGGAGAAGTGCTTCACCTTTAAAAACACATATTTCAATTTCCTTGTAATAGTTTCGGTTCACGTATCGTCTCAAAACCTACACAGCCCAGCATAAACACTCCTGATAAACCATTTGTTATTAAAGCTTCTACGTTAAGGTGACCAGATTTCTGAAATGGAAACCGGGGACATTTCCTATTTGAGGCGAAAATCTCACCGAAATCTCATTTATTATCTATTAATAAAAAACGGGGACAACACATTTTTGAATGTTTTTGTTTTTTTAATGTTGGAGGTTCCCTATATCATTACATTAATAATTATTATGATTTAATTTTATTAGGATTTTGTTCTTGTTTTAATACAATTTACCAAAAAAAATTACACTATTAACTCTAGGCCTAACTAAGAAAAAGAAGGGGAAAAAAAGAAGATATACACTATTTTGAAAAATCACATTAAAAAAAAAAACCAAACATAATTATTAGATTAATAAAACAGCATTTAACACATATTTTTAACATTTATTAGTTAATATTTTCATTTTGACGAGCTGGGCTAGCCTACTGTACAGAAATTTCAACTTTTTAAACTTGTAACTGTTTTTAACTATTATTTTGCATTTTAGACTCATTCTAAGCACTAAGTAAGTTGCAAGTGTATTATTATTTATTCATATCTGAGTGTACCTTCACCACTTGATAAGACGTGTGTGGAAATTGCTGCTTTGTGACTGGGGACGTTTAAATTGTCCAAAACAATCCCGCGCCCTGTTGAAGCCCTGTTATAAAACACATAACCATATTACTTTAATTTACCATGAATAGTTAGTATGTTACTACCTTGAAAGTCGAAACAGATAAGGAAGTTTCTTTTGATAACTGATGATAATGGCGCTCTGCTCTGGTCCAGGTTAGCGGTGCGCGTGAGCGACCAGGTGTAGCAGTAACAGTGTAGCTTCACAGCCCCCTCTGTTGGGGAATATAATCACTACACGATTGCTCCGATAACCAACAGGCTGCTGTATGTTGGTCGGGATTTTTTGCAATGTATTTGCAGGTTATTTTGAACAAGCTAAAAAAAGGGGACATTTCCAGGGACGGCACCAGTCGGGGACGGAGCACCAAAAATGGGAACGTCTGTTCACTACGTTCACAAAACACTGTTAATTTTAACAGAAAATAGGCCTACTGTATAAGGGAGTGTAACCCCTCACCCAGGTCCTACTCAGCCCGCTCTGTGCGGGCCTCAAACCTGGGTCTCCATCGTGGGAGTCGGACGCTCTAACAAGGAGGCTAAAGGCCGCGACCTCTAGCGTCAGTCGCTAGAGCATCTCTTGAGACCAGAGGAGTGAGGTTTACTTGCACAGCAACTACTAGCTGGCCTCCGTTACACTCACCCCCCTAAACCTCACTCCCATTCAGGTTACAGCACCAATGTAACCCCACACACAGGTTCTACTCACCACGCTCTGCGCGGGCCTCGAACCTGGGTCTCCATCGTGGGAGTCGGACACTCTAACAAGGAGGCTAAAGGCCGCGACCTCTAGCGTCAGTCGCTAGAGCATCTCTTGAGACCAGAGGAGTGAGCTTTACTTGCACAGCAACTACTAGCTGGCCTCCGTTACAGGAGCATGGCAGAAGGCACACAAAGAGTGCTCCCTCTGTAATCACAAAAAAATTGTCATATCTCACAAAGTTCTGTTATAATAAATGAAGCTGTCACACATTGAATCTCCGCTCAAAACGCCGGTTTATTTGTTCAGTGAAATGCCGCTCTAGGTTGGGGCGGGGTTTGGTACTCGGTAGAATGAGGGAAAGATGATTTAGATTTAGAATAACTAATCGGGTGATACATTTTTGATATAAGTGAAATAATTCCAAACGAATGTCCAAAAAATAAATTAATTAATTAACTTAAAAACTAAATCCCTCTCCTTGTTGCCACCCTCACTGTGCTGCTGCCTAGTTTGCCTATAGGCACGCGCCGGCCCTGAGGGGACCATCAAAATAAAGTGTTACCCAGCCTCCTCATTCTGTTCAACAAGATTGTGAATCCACAAAAATGTAACCGTTTCATGACAATTGCAGTTTCCTCCAAAGTTCTGTTCTTGCACATGACAAAGTGCACAGTCAACAAGGTTAAGGAGAAGAAACAGAATCTCTCGAGCGAGTTCGGCCAACAGTTCGTAAGTAATAGGAACCACATGTATGAAATTTTGATTTAAGTGGTAATACATGAGAAAACTAAAGCTTCATCTTTTCCTGCTGGTTCACTGTAACTCGAGCTCTCCACAGCTACTCTTCAGGCAGGAGGGGAGGAGATGTCAGGGGGTATGATGAGGTCAGTCCCCTGGTTCCTGATAGTGAAACTGAAAAATCAGGGGACGCTACAGCGTTTACTTTACAGAGTCTTAACTGTGGAGAAACAACTCAATGATAAATCCAACAAATTTCATTAAACTTATTAGTTCCTTAAAAATCTTATTAGAATTTATTGGATGGATGGATGGATGGATGGATGGATGGATGGATAGATAGATTGGAGTGATCGGTTAGACTCATATGCAAGTGGCAAACAATGGCTTTTCCCCCCAACGTACCATTAACTTTTTGTGCATATCCCTCTCTTTGTGTTTTCTTTTTATTTTCAAAGACAAATGTTACAGTTACAACAAATATATATTTCATTCTACTTTTATCATTCATAATTTAATCTGTAACTTTTAATTTTAAGGTACTGTTCTAAATTCATGTTTAACAGACACAAAAACATGCACACATACTGCTTAAATGATCCTCTCAAGATCATGTATAAATGTGCTAAACAGTTCAGTAAAACTGGGCTTGTTCTCTAAGCAGCATACCTTTGGTTTAAAACAACATTTCAAATGCTTAAAAGCTGGACGTTTAACTAAGGATTTCCAAAAATGTTTGCAAATGAATGGAGTAAAAGATCTTACATTTCTGCCTTGAAGATGTAGTAAAAGTTGAAAACAGTTTAAAACAGATGACAGAATGTTCTTGAATGTTTTCTTCATGTAGTAGTCCCATGATATCTTGTCTTTTCCACAAAGTACATGTTATTACAATGTAATAACACATATATAAGTCATCTATTACGATTCTCATTATAAATAATTGCTGTGAAACACAAATTTAATCATCCTATGTAAGTGTTCACCTCATAACTCTACATTATTAAATATCTTGCCACTACAGAATTGTGTTTATGCACATTTCACTGTTGGGCTGTGACCTCTGGCCTTGTAAAGTAAACATTTGATCAGAAAAGCAAAGCTTTTGATCGCTGCATAATGCTCTGCGCTGTGACCCTGGATATGAAGTGAGTAAACTGGCTTTTCTTTTGGTTCACAGAGAGTGTATTTCAGTGGGAGCCAATAAACTCACACCACCTCAACATTAATCTAATAATAATGTCATTATTCTCAGAATACCCCCTGATGACATCCATGTTATTTATTTCTCATAGCTCTTCCTCTGTAGGCCAGGTGCTCTTTAGTCTGAACAAATCTAAACAGTTACAGACAATTTTATTTTGATATGTGATAGGAAACATTTTTAACACAAAGCATCCAGCAAAGACCCAACTCCTATGAAGTTCATTATTTGTATTTGGTACAACAACACTGTGTAAAAGAGAGAAAGGCCAGCAAACCTTGTCTCCTTTGTCTTCATGCCCTATGATTATAATGGCAATGAGGGATTGATGTAATGCAGTATATTGGAACACACTGCAGTTTAATGATTGTGTGTGAAACAGATTCTGTAAGTTGGAGGATAAAGAATAATGTAGATATGTTACAGCACAGGCTTTGCTTTCCTGTTACATAGAAAATGCTATTTAGGTCAATAAGGTCCTAGTCAGGAGCTCATTTTCTTGGAAGAGTGAAACCTAAGCACAGAATGCCATCCTTTGGGACTGTGAGAAGCAACACAGCAGGCCTGGATAGCCAAGCTTGGGAATGCTGTAATAGAAGGACTCATCCAAGACATTTCTGTTTAAAGGCCAGCTGAACTGTCTTGGAACACACAGCATTATTCAGTGTGTTGATGTAATTTCAACTGAAACAGGAAAACAGGGCGTGATATATCAAACAGCCCCACCTCCTTTTTTAAAATAACCAATAGCGTTTCGTTTATATCACAGCTCGGTAAAGCTTTTGTTTCCTTCTAATCTTTATCCGTTTCTTATCCTATTCTCCTCTATATCGCTTTAAAATACTGTGCAGAATTCAAATGGGTCCGATACATTTTGTGGTCTGAGCCAACTCCACTCTGTGCTCTTGTGTAGACTGTGCTGCGGCTGTTCACGTGACACAACGCGAAAACGGACTTCATTCGTGTCGATGAAAAGCATATTTACACTGTCTGATCGTTCCCTATCCTCTATATAATGCATCATTCACCATGTAGAAACTAAATGTGTGAGCTAGTGACCGATTTCAGCCGCAGCTTCAGCATCTATTTATAGTGTAGGAGGGGGCGGGACTTCAGATTCTGGAGAGCATTTGATTGGACAGAAGATTTGATAAGAAGTGCAGGGTGATATCATGAAAATCTGTGATCCATTTTAGTGGAAGTGAGAGACTGTAAGTTTTGAATGCTTATATCTCCTAAATGCGAATTTTGTAATTGTTTTGGAACACACCAGCTTATTCATATCCTTAAGGCTAACATATTCATACTAAAAGCTAAAAAAATGATTTCAGGGGGACTTTAAGAACTTGCTTTGAATCCCTAAATGATGGTCAGTAAGACTAGTTTGGTGTCAGTAAGATTTTTGTTTTATTTTAAGACATTAATACTTTTATTCAGCAAGGATGCATTAAATTGATCAAATCTGAAAAAGTAATTTATGTTTACAGTGTTATAAAAAATCTATTGTTTATTATAAAATGCTCTTAATATGCTGATTAATAATGCTAAATGTATGGGGGGAAAAACAACGTCTAACAGTCGGAGTCATCTGTATGACAGATAAAAATAATTGTATTTGCTGCATTCTTGTTTTCTGCAGTGTTTTAGCAAGAGTAGGTCTATCTATTTTACTGCTCACCATGTTTCCGCTACTGTTGTTAAATTAACTGCATCATCTGCAACTCTTAATGTGGCGCTTTACGTCTTTAGCGGGGGAGAGAAGCAATGTGCACAGAGCGGAAAGGGCTTGAATGAAGCACATTTGGCTCTAGATACAAATATTAGAGGATGTAGCACCGAAAGATCATTACTTTAAATTACTTTAAAGTAATTTAATACCGTCATGACTCAGTGAGAAACTTTATGTATTCTTGAGTCCATTATACAGAATTTACTTGTCTGCCCTCCCTTACTAAAATATTTACACATTATTGGAACGTTGTTTCCAATATTATGTATTTGGCAGTGAAATTCTTACCAATTCTTTGATTCTTCTCCCATTGCATTACTTATCCACATGTTTTAAATGCAAGATTTAGTGAATAAATGCATGCAGGCAGGGTTTGAGTGGCTGTGATGAGTCATAAATTATTGTCTTTGATCTTAAGGCTCTCATCACTTAATCAAGCCAAGAATAAGCGAGAAAGAGAGATGGGAGGATGAGATGTAAAGAGAGAGACACAGTCTCCATTTACATCTGGCTGAACATCAGGTTAGATCACCTCCATATGTACACCCTCAACCGGGTGATCTTTTTGACCATCTCAGATTTTGTTAAAAACTATGTTATTATGTCTGTTTTTCGCAAAATCAAAGTTTTCGGTTGGTAGAAACGCAGCATGTTGCTTGGATGTTGTTATAGCAGCGGATAAATAAATGATTACAAACAGTGATCATTGTGTTTGTTGGGATAGAACGGTCAGCTGGTATCCATAAACTTATTAAGCATCAATTAGTGGTCTGCCTAAGTCATGGTGATTTCCATTCCATTGATTTCCGTTTGCATGGATATTAAAATGTTTATTATTAAATATTGACAGCATCTAAAATATATACTGTTGTAATGTTTATTAACCCTTTTAGTTGGATCCAATATTGAATTTAATATTATTTATAGTGTTTAATAATGACATTAATTACATTTGTTCAATGCCATCACATTTATTTAATGCATTTGCCATATTTTGGAATTAAAACAGCTTCATTATGTTCTGTGTTTCAGGATTCTGTTACTTTACCCAAGTTAACTGATTGATATCCAAGTTAGTTGACTGACTGATATTGATTGTGATTGGTTGACTGATTGATATTGATTGGTTGATTGATTGGTATTGATTTGATTGATTGATTGATATTGATTGTGATTGGTTGATTGTTTGATATTGATTGTGACTGGTTGATTGGTTGATTGATTGACTGAGTCATTCATTCATTCATTCATTCAAATATATTTATAAAGTATTTTTATGTTTCTAAAGCTGCACATGCATAATTACTCTTACATTTTACATGCTGCCAATACCTCCTTATTGCATGTTACACCGTATATCCAGATGTATGATGCTCTGCTGCTTGTTGTTGTGGGGTCTGGGACACAGAGTTCTGGCACCGCATGCATTTGATTAAACTCTATTGCACCATTTTATCATAGACGTCTCTGCAATCATGCAAAACACACGTTATGGGTCTCTGCTTGATTAAATTACCAAGGCCTGTGTGTGTGTGTGTGTGTGTGTGTGTGTGTGTGTGTGTGTGTGTGTGTGTGTGTGTGTGTTTGTTTATGTGTGCTGCTTTGCTCCTTTACCTAAATCAGCAAATAAAACCCAGTCTTGACAAAGGCACACAAATCAACAACATGTACGATAAAGTCATACAGTCTATACCTCTGGAGCCCCTTCTTACATTGAGTTTTCCTGTGAGACCTTCATTCAGCCAGACACAATGGCACTGAGGCAGAAACCAGATACTCATCAAACCCCCCGAGTAGCTCTGGCCTTCTCGCCTACATGCCTACAGTCTTGCCAGCATTGTATTTATTGATTTCTCTTTTAATGGTTTAGTTTTTTGACAGACAGCTTTGCTGGTTTTATAGACATTTCCGGCATTTGTCAGCTTGGCCAGACTGGGAGACCAGCTTAAAACAGCTAGAACCATCAAACAAGCTTGATACATTTTTTTGTGTGAATGTGGACATATTAGAGACTACACAACAGATTTGCAAATCTGTTCATCTTATAAAGTGATTGTGTCTCTTCAGAAAATTTGGACTAAACCGCTTAATTCATATGTATTAGTTTTATAATCTCTTTATACATTTTTTGAAGCATCAAAGTGGTAGTTGCATGGCTGTCTAAGGAGGGACAGAAAGCTCTCAGATTTCATCAAAAAGATATTAATTTGTGTTCTGAAGATGAACAAAAGTCTTACGAGCGACATGAGGGTGAGTAATTAATGACAGAATTTTCATTTTTGGGTGAACTGTCCCTTTAAAAGGCAACAAAATCAGTGTTGGCTTTGGTAAATTGGGACCCAGAAATCAAGACTGAATCTAAATATTTGGATACTCAATTGTGGGTCGCTCTGGAGTAGCTCATGTTGAGGATTCTGGGAAATTTCTGTGTGCAGAATCTCACCAACTGTCACCTAAAGTTTATTTTAGAGGATCATGATGTCGTATATTATTACGTACATCATATGTGATTACACCCCATGTCCTGCGTTATATCAGCGCTTGCTTGACTTACCAAGGTTTGCAGCAACAGGTTCTGCGTAAACCATCCATTGCCTGGTTTGAGAAATGACTACCAGATGTCTTCACTGCAAAGATAAAGTACCTGCATGACAATTCAAGCAGATGCTCAGGGTGTTGCCAAGTATTCTCCTCTCATATGGGCTCATCTGCATAAGTAAACAACCTGGGCGGTTTGTTTATGTGGGAACAGAGCAACTGCCTTAATGGTTCATTGAACAGCCATGGTTTTCTCTCCAAGGACCTGATTTACACCTCATGTAAAGAGCTCTGAATGGAGATAGAGAATGAAATGTGCCCTGAGAGGGCAGCTTGTGTCTTTCCTCTGAGACTCGCGTATCGTGGTCCCCATTGTGTGAGGAGATTTACAGGCAGCTCTGTGTTTGTTAGAACCACAAAACCACCTGAAACACAATGAGCTCTGAATCTCTGAAGATCAATAGCATGAACAACAGAAGAAGGCCGACCAGCTGCTCAGTGGAGGTATCTGTAGGGATAGGCATTATCAGAATTCTCTAATTATAATTATATATATATAAGCAAAATGCCAAAAATTAGAGCTCTGACCTCAAGGAAGACATCTCTATGACCAAGATCACTTGTTATCTACTTTTTTAGCCTTATTGAAATATAAAGAGCTTATTAGACCCCCAATACATTGTTTCACAAATTTGCTTGTGCTTTCATATAAATTCTTTCTATATATATTTCCATTTATCTGTGTTGGTTCATTCCAGACAGACTGTCAGTCGGTGCATTAGTGGTGGTGATTTTTCAGTGAATTTTTCTGCAGGTTACATTGTTATGCCAGTAGGTAACCACAAGTGACTGTCTTTATTAGTGAGTTGTTGAATCATTCACTCAACCAATTAATTCAAAACACTGATCCATTCGGGAACATAAATGACTGTCTTTATTAGTGAGTCGTTAAATCATTCACTCAACCAATTAATTCAAAACACTGATCCATTCGGGAACATAAATGACTGTCTTTATGAGCGAGTCGTTGAATCATTCACTCAACCAATTTGTTCAAAACAATGATTCAAGATTCAAAGCCTGTTCAAACAACATGCCAGGAAAATTCAACTGTTTTGCGCATTCGATTTGTCTGTTCAGAGAAATGCGAGAGATGGGGGGGAGAAAAAAAAAAACCCTGGCAGATTTATGTAGTGTTTACAATACATATTGTTTCAAAGCAGCTTTACAGAAAATGCATATTTGAAATATTACAATAAAGGAGCCAGTGGTGACTTTTTCAGTTAAATTAAATTTGTTATTAGTTACTTTATTTATTTGTTTAGATCAAAATTGTTGTGTATATTATTGCGTATATGCTGAGCAGGGACAAAGTGAGTGCTCTCTCACGTGTCCACACTGTCAAGTAGCATTTTGTGAAGCACTTTTCTTTTTCATTGCAGATCTATTGAATTTATATTTAATATTCAGTAAACTAAATTAATTTATATCATAGACATTGTTGAATTTTCAGAAACCAGTTTATTCTGCAGTACCAAGTGTGAGTAAGAGTACGGGTAAACAGTGTCGGGCCTGATACCAGTTCTAGAATTCCGAAGTAACTAGGCCAACCAAAAGCAATGTAATCACTGCCCTCTGTGTGTATGATTGCATGTCCTCTATGTGTGTGATCCATTTGGCTTCTTCGCTATCATCCAAGAATGGGCCCCTTTGCATGTTCTGCTACCCTGCAACTTAAGATACATGTTTATTCATTTATCAGGCAGAAAAGCCTGAGTAATTCATATCATGCTCAAGAGACAGATGGACAGGTTGATGGAAAGAGATAAAAAAGCTAATAAGGCAAAAGCATAAATAATGGTTTTGTGCTATTAGGGGGTTCCCTACTAATCACAACAGCTGTTTTTGATTACTCTGGCCTGGTGGGAGGAGGGATGCATTATGAACCCCTTGCTGCTCTGGGGTTTAATGTAGCAGACCATGGAGGCCGAAGCCCCAACACTGTATGTCAAATGGGACGAGGGTAGGGTTGTTTGTGTGCTTGTGTGTGATGGGAAGGCAGGGGTAGTGACCGGGCTGCTGGAGAGCTGCAGTCTGCTTCTTATTAGTGTGAAGAGCATTTGGGTTCTGGTCTAAAGTATCCCAATATCCTCTCCTATAATCCACTCTCTCCTGCCGAAGGGATCCAGCTGTGGGTCAGCGCTAGGGGAAGGATACGCTGAGATTTTTTAAATCAAAAGCTGCATTTTTGCAAAGAGCTATAATGGCAATTCAGTGCATCATAAATGGGTCATCACTATTTTGATCATCACTGTTACTATCACTGAAAATTCGGCCCATAACCCGTTCCACAGTATTTATCCCAAGGACATAAATCATATTACCTTTTTAAGTGGTCAAATTAAAATTTTTGTCTGGCACATGATAAAATGGCTGGGGGAAAAAACCCATAGACTTACATTGGTAGGGCTTGAGCAATACCCACCCAGATCTAGTAAGCAACCACCCATATATTAGTATATTTATACATATAAATTAGGGGTGTAATGGTACACAAACATGATGATTTGGTATGTACCTCCAGTATTGAAGTAATTTTTTTAGTTTGGGTACAGCAGGGGGGAGAAAACCAAACATTTTTTTTTTTTTAAACAGTGGGTTTTTTATTAAACAGTGGTTTATTGAACAAATTGTGTCTCTCTCTTTAAATAAATTCTATTATAACTAACATTTTCTTAAGGATATATATATATATTTTTATCTCAATTAATGCTGTAAACTATATACAGGGAGCTCTTTCTTGCACATTACTATAATATTAAAGGTTACAATTAACAACAGAGCCCAAACTATTAAATTCAGTTGCTATTTATTTTTAGACATAATAATCAACACTCAAATAAAGAAAACATGTAAACTGCACATAAGGCAGGTTTTGCATTATCTTCTAAATCTAAATAATAAGTATTAGTATTAATTTTCAATTGGTTTCTACTCAAATTCATTTTTGAAATATAATCATTTACACAGTTACTGTCATAACTTGTTTTCATGACAAATTTATTTAAACATATATTAAATAATGAAGACATTACTAACAGGTAAAGTAAATAAAATGAATATATAAGCTAATATAATGCATATATTTAGTGAAATGCTCCCTTGTAGAGTTCATTTCTCTAGTGAGCTAACATGCTATGGACACTAAATGACTTGCCTGAGGTGAATGTAATGCTACGTGAGATGTTATTCTCAAACTGTTTTACTGATGTCTTTCCACGGTTGAAACACTGGTTGAGAGATTACATGTAAACATATCTATGCATAGATCATCTGTTCTTCTTCTGCACTTTTTCCTGTTGTGCCGTTTAGCAAACAGCGTTGCATTACCATGTGCGCCCCCTTCTGGATTGGAGTATGGATCGCCTGTGACTGACTGTATTCATCGTCTGACTGTATGCACCGAACTATGACGTTCGTACCATGACAGTTTGGGACCAATGCATGTACCATTACACCCCAAATATACATACATATTGCCTCATACACCCAAATGCCTGAGGAAGGTCCATTGACTGAAACATTGCTAATTAATAAATTATGTTTCATTAACAAAGTCCGGGAGGAGCACATTCAAATGATTTATCCAATCAACATATATATATATATATATATATATATATATATATATATATATATATATATATACAGGTGCTGGTCATATAATTAGAATATCATCAAAAAGTTGATTTATTTCACTAATTCCATTCAAAAAGTGAAACTTGTATATTATATTCATTCATTACACACAGACTGATATAATTCAAATGTTTATTTCTTTTAATTTTTATGATTATAACTGACAACTAAGAAAAATCCCAAATTCAGTATCTCAGAAAATTAGAATATTTTGAAAAGGTTCAATATTGAAGACACCTGGTGCCACACTCTAATCAGCTAATTAACTCAAAACACCTGCAAAGGCCTTTAAATGGTCTCTCAGTCTAGTTCTGTAGGCTACACAATCATGGGGAAGACTGCTGACTTGACAGTTGTCCAAAAGACGACCATTGACACCTTGCACAAGGAGGGCAAGACACAAAAGGTCATTGCAAAAGAGGCTGGCTGTTCACAGAGCTCTGTGTCCAAGCACATTAATAGAGAGGCGAAGGGAGAAAAAAGTGTACAAGCAATAGGGATAACCGCACCCTGGGGAGGATTGTGAAACAAAACCAATTCAAAAATGTGGGGGAGATTCACAAAGAGTGGACTGCAGCTGGAGTCAGTGCTTCAAGAACCACTACACACAGACGTATGCAAGACATGGGTTTCAGCTGTCGCATTCCTTGTGTCAAGCCACTCTGACAGCATCAGAAGCGTCTTGCCTGGGCTAAAGACAAAAAGGACTGGACTGCTGCTGAGTGGTCCAAAGTTATGTTCTCTGATGAAAATAAATCTTGCATTTCCTTTGAAAATCAGGGTCCCAGAGTCTGGAGGAAGAGAGGAGAGGCACACAATCCATGTTGCTTGAGGTCCAGTGTAAAGTTTCCACAGCCAGTGATGGTTTGGGGTGCCATGTCATCTGCTGGTGTTGGTCCACTGTGTTTTCTGAGGTTCAAGGTCAACGCAGCCATATACCAGGAAGTTTTAGAGCACTTCATGCTTCCTGCTGCTGACCAACTTTGTGGAGATGCAGATTTCATTTTCCAACAGGACTTGGCACCTGCACACAGTGCCAAAGCTACCAATACCTGGTTTAAGGACCATGGTATCCCTGTTCTTAATTGGCCAGCAAACTCGCCTGACCTTAACCCCATAGAAAATCTATGGGGTATTGTGAAGAGGAAGATGCGATATGCCAGACCCAACAATGCAGAAGAGCTGAAGGCCACTATCAGAGCAACCTGGGCTCTTATAACACCTGAGCAGTGCCACAGACTGATCAACTCCACGCATGCAGTAATTCAGGCAAAAGGAGCCCCAACTAAGTATTGAGTGCTGTACATGCTCATACAAGTTTCACTTTTTGAATGGAATTAGTGAAATAAATCAACTTTTTGATGATATTCTAATTATATGACCAGCACTCACCTACGTTCCTCGACAGTCTTCAGCAACCCTCCACCACCCTGACTCCTCACTCTTGGCTGGTTCCTACCACAGCCAGGAATACGGGGTGAGTACTCTGGGTTGGGGCCAAATACCAAACTTGGAGCCCTCTCCTCGGACAGCACACCAAATACACAAACCATTTACTATCTGATTTATTTGTAAGTGTGAACTTGTGAAACACTTTTTGTGATGATGCAAGTTGTGTTTAGGATTTATATATTTTCTAGACCTAAAAACTTCTTAAAGACTGAAGAATTGATACATGACTGCTGATATCGAATTCACCCAGGAATCATTAATGTGATCCCCAGTTTGGAGGAGTTTGTCTAAATAAAGTATCACATGCACATAAATGACTCTAAAGCAGATATCAGCAGCAGTTGAGGATGTTTGCGAGTGGATTAAGCAACCAAGCCAAACATTCCAGTCAATCTTATCAAATACTCACTCACTGCGATTTAGAAAAAGATATGAAAGAGATCTGTGCAATCACTCAACTCTTACACACAAACACATTTCATGCTCTCTCTCGCTCATTCACTCACAAACACAATTCCTCACTGCTTCCCAGGGGAAGGACTTAGATTTATGTATGTTTATTTACTTCAGCGCAGGCAGTCTCCTGTGGTCTTGTAGGGTTCAGCATTCCCAGAGGAAAACCAGGAATTTCTTTCACCACATATTCAAACACCCGACCGCACAATTCCAAGGAGCACTTTATTGCTTCTTCTCATCAAAGAAAGTCTATATCTTGGATCATAATTTTACTGCTTTGTTAAGGGATATGTGCTGTAGTTGTATATTCTAATTTACTTCTATCTTTTATTCAGAACTGCATTTCTTTTCCTGGGGTTTTTGAAGGGTTATTTTTGTTAGTGTCCTTTTCTTAAAGGGAGAAATTGCTTAACTTGCACTGGAGGGCCTTGTGAAAAGAAGTATACTTTAGCATACTTTTAAAAGGAGTACTATTAGTACTACCACAAAAATAAAATACTTTGAAATAATATAGTGCTAATTGCTTGTTATTCACAATTAAATGAGAAGGTTTCATGGTTTTCATTTTTAATGTTTTATATATATTTTTTGACCCACTTTGACCCAAAGTACATCTTTCTATAGATTTTCATTATTACTTGAGCTGTCTTTGGTTAAATATGGTTAAAGTTTATGTACTGACAAACCAAAATATACTAATGTTCCTACTGAAATGTGTATGTCATGCATTTAAATATATTTGCAAGTAGTAAGTACACATTTATAATGATAAAGTTGCAATTTAGTATATTTAAAATGTATTAACTTTTAATGTGATTTTGAAAAACACACAAGCATGACCAAATTTATTAAAGGGGTCCGATTATGCTTTTTTTTTTTTCTTTTTTTTTTTACATTTTCAGATTTCCTTAGTGTGTAATGTTGCTCACTAATCAGCATGCACTGTTTCTGAACTCCCTGAAACACCTCAATTGTAGTCTTGAGTTTTCTTCCGGGAACGAACACGTCACAGTATTCCTCATTTTAATAATTCCCACCCAAGGTATACGCAAAATAAAGGGATGAGGCCTGGTTGAGTAGTGTGTTAAAACTCGCAATTATGGAAAGGGGTGTGACATTTCCGAAACATGCTTGAAACTGTTGACCAATCACAACACACTGATCCAGCCAACCAATCAGAGCGCATTTTGCTTTTCGGAAGGAGGGGCTTCATAAAGACAGAAACTAAACAGAGCGTTACTGACTGATTGGGGAGAGAGGTGCTGCAACAATGTAAAATATGTAAAAAAAATAATGTGTTTTTTGAACATTCAAGCATGAAAACCTACTCTAGTAGAGCCCAAAAACGACATCAAGACCTTAAAAAGGGCATAATAGGCCCACTTTAAAACATAATGGCCCGGTTTCACAGACAGGGCTTAACTAAGCCAGGATTAGACCTTAGTTTAATTAGGGCATTTAAGTAGCTTTTATAAACGTACCTAAAAAAAAAAAAAACTTTACTGGTATGCATCTTGAGACAAAACAATGGCACTGACATATTTTCAGATATGTCAGTGCAAGTTGCTTTCAGTTAAGACAGCTCAAACATGCATTTTAGTCTAGGACTAGCTTAAAGGGATAGTTCACCCAAAAATGAAAATTACCCCATGATTTACTCACCCTCAAGCCATCCTAGGTGTATATGACTTTCTTCTTTCAGACGAATACAATCGAATGACATCCTACGTCATAAGCTGGGACGCCACTCTCTCGTGAACACGCGTATCACAGTTAGCGGAAGCTAGAGATTACAGTTTAGAAAGTTTTAAATATGGATATTTTTCTTACACAAATGCATTGTTTTGCTTCAGAAGGCCTTTATTAACCCCCCGGAGTCGTGTAGACTTTTATAATGGATGGGTGCATTTTTTTGGACTTCAAATTTTGGGCCACCATCCACTCCCATTATAAAGCATGCATTAGCCTGGACATTATTTAACATAACTCCAATTGTATTTGCCTGAAAGAAGAAAGTCATATACACCTAGGATGGCTTGAGGGTGAGTAAATAATGGGGTAATTTTCATTTTTGGGTAAACTATCCCTTTAAGCCATGTCTGTGAAACCATGGGATAGATTTAAAATATACTTTGAAGTAAACCTAATTTAATATTATTATAAAAGTGGACATGTTAAGAAACAGTCGTGAAAGTCTAATCTCTTTAGGAGACATTTTATTTCATTAATATTATATTATCCGGCCTACATTTTTCAAAATACATTCATTGAAGTACATTCAATAACAATTAAGTGCACGTCTTTCTCACAAAGGAGTTCAAGGCCATGACTAAAAAACTGTCTGATGAAAGGAAGGCTAGCATATTGTTAGCATCACACATGTCCCAAATTAAACAACTGTCGGATGGTGAGTCATACGCCGGCACTGGAAACCAAATGTGTGTGTAAGTCCACAACAACAAAAACATTTGGTGCTTGTATCAGGTTGGCAGAAACCATTGAGTGGTCATGGTTTAGTTGTCTTTCGCATGATAAACGTCCCCTATTTTCACTACTGCTGTCAGTTTTTGGAACAAATATTAGACAAAGGCATTATTTGTACTTAAAGTTTATGCTTAGATAAAGTGGTATGGGCGTAGAATACGCGGGCCACGTGTCCCCCGCACTTTTAATAAAACGTAAATTCGTCACTTTTTTCGGGCAAATGTGTTCACATAGAGGCCAATAAATTAATAAATATTGATTTAAATTAGATAGTCTAACAAGATAGTCTAAGCATGACTTTTATTCTTAACTAAAATGAGGCAATTTAAACATTATAGAGCGTTAACAATAAACATTATTGACAGTAAAGTATATGAATAATGCAGTGCTAATTGACAACCTTTTTAATATCTCGGCATAAGTCATAAATCTCTTACCTTGCTCGTCAAGGCTGCATTTAATAATACAAAAATACACTGTTTTCTATGTAAAAAATTCTAAGTAAAGTGTAATTTATTCCTGTGATCAAAGCTGAATTTTCAGCATCATTACTCCAGTCTTCAGTGTCACATGATCCTTCAGAAATCATTCTAATATGATAATTTGATGATCATAAAACATTTCAGAATATTATGTGTTGAAAACAGTAGCTTAAAATTGTTATACATTTAATTTTTTTCTATTCAGTGATGAATAGAAAGTTCAATGAACAGAATTTATTTGCATTTATTGTCACTTTTGATAAATTGAATGCATCCTTCATGAACAAAAGTATTTCTCTCTTTTGTTTTAATCTTACCAAAAATGTTGAATGGCATCATGGTTTCCACAAAAATATGAAGCAGCACAACTGTTTTCAGCATTGATAATAATCAGAAATGTTTCTTGAGCAGCAAATCAGCATATTATAATGATTTCTGAAGGATCATGTGACACTGAAGACTGGAGTAATGATGCTGAAAATTCAGCTTTGATCACATATATTGTACATTTTACAATATATTCATATAGAATATAGCAATTTTAAATTGCAATACTATTTCACAATATTACTGTTTTTCCTGCATTTTTTGATTAAATAAATCCAGCTTCTTTGAGCAGGAGACATATTTCAGTTGTACAATTACAATTGTAATGTTTCCAAACTTTTAATAGGTACTGTATTTTCTGCCTTATTCTATGATCTTTTTTTACATTGTATAAAATCCACGACGACTTAATGCACAAGTGTTTGTAGTACATAAATCATCATAAAAATTGTCATAAAATATAGGGGAAAAATATTAGATATTGGTTATTGTTCAGCAGTGTATTTGATTTCTTATTAAAAGCAAACTGATTTCAAATTAAAAGCAAGAGATGAGGAAAAAAATCTTATCAATTCTGTCCCCCTCACTTTTGAAACGATGGCTACGCCCCTGTAAAGTGGTAAAATAATAAAAATGTCTAATGTGAAAAATATATTTACGCTTCATTTTTCGCCACATCTTCTCCAAGGTGTGCCATAATAGGAACAATGATTCTGAATGATTCGTGAACACAGCACGACTTTACGAGCTCTGTGTTTGTTCTGAGCCCATCGGTGAAAAATCTGTTGAGGTTGAAGGAGTTCATGCATGTCACATTTGTGGTGCTCTAATGTGTTTTCTGTGGTGGAATCGGGCAATCAGCCATTTACAACACACAGATCCTTTGCTTTTAGACATATCACCCTTTTCTTTCTTTGAAATATGCTTTAGATAGTTCAGACACAGAATTTGTGTTGGCCTCGGCACAGAAGTGTCCATGTTTTCAGTGAAATAATCCTCTTTTCACCTTTTTTTCAGTGTTATGACATTGAATGTGTCAGTATTAATGTATGTTTCATACAGAGAGTAGAAAGCACATAAGGATTTGGCATTGAACTTAATTTATACAACAGTTAGTTCTGGTCCTTAATTGGTCGAGTGGTGTTCCAGAAGTGCTGATATAACAGTCCAACAGCTCTGTGACTTCTCACGGTTTGTATTCCTCTGCTTGAGTGTTTGTTTCAGGCACTGTTTTCAGCTGGTATTAAAGGATTAGTTCCCTTCAGAATTCAAATTTCTTGATAATTGACTCACCCCCATGTCATCCAAGATGTTTATGTCTTTCTTTCTTCAGTCGAAAAGAAATTAAGGTTTTTGAGAAAAACATTTCAAGATTTTTCTCCATATAGTGGACTTCAATGGGGTTTAACTGGAAGGTCCAAATTGCAGTTTCAGTGCAGCTTCAAAGAACTCTACATGATCCCAGATGAGGAATAAGGGTCTTATCTAGCAAAACAAATTGTCATTTTCTAAAACAAAATAAAAATGTATACACTTTTTAGCCACAAATGCTTGTCTTGCTCTGAGATGTGCCACGCATGACGTAATCATGTCGAAAAGGTCACGCAGTGACGGAAGTAGGGCGAAAAACTCTTATTTTCTCCTCCAACTTCAAAACTGTCCGACACTGTTGTTTTACCTTTTTTGTAAAGGGTGTTTGACTTGGTCTTTGCAAGTTCACTTTGTAAACACTTGCTCGGTATTTCCGCCTACGTCACGCTTGACCTTTCCAACATGATTACATAATGCGTGGCGCATCACAGAGCAGTGCAAGATGAGCATTTGTGGTTAAAAAGTATATAATTTTTTTTTTTTTTTAAGAAAATGGCCAATCATTTCGCTAGACAAGACCCTTATTCCTCGGCTGGGATCATGTAGAGCCATTTTAAGCTGCACTGAACCGTTGAACCCCATTGAAGTCCACTATATGGAGAAAAATCCTGGAATGATCCTTAATCCTTCATTTCTTTTCGACTGAAGAAAGAAAGACATAAACATCTTGGGTGACAGGTGTAAACGGGGTGTAAAATGTTTCGAGCTTGTCCACTTTGGACCACTTCCAGAGGTAGTCGAAAACACATTCGACTTGCTTTCGTAGTGTAAGCGCTCATGTGGTCGCCTACTCTCCGCATACTGACCTAACGCGTAAACATTATGGGAAGTGCACTAGTCAGATGGGATTTAAACATTGTCAGCTAAAGACCGAAGTTTGTTTTGAAGATGAAAAATGTACCAAGCACAATGTTCTCTCACCATTCCTGATTTCTAACACACACTCACAGCATTTGGCTGGTACTGCAGCTGTCAGAGCAGAAACGAAAGCTGATGCTGTCCATATGTTTTTCCATCATCTCCGGGTGCATTCATATGTAAAGTGCACAAGCTTATTTTGTCCATTAGATCGGAAAGATCTGAAAAAACCCATATATTTACCCGCCCATAGACCCTCCCCTCGAAGAAATCATGACAGAAGTGGTCGAAAGTGGACAAAAGAGACAGATTAAAATACCAGGTGTCTGCCTCATCCACTTTTGATTTAAATGACCAAAACACAACACACCGAGCCATCTGACCAATCAGAACAGAGTAGGCTTTCGGAAAGAAGGGGTTTAAAAAGACTGAATCCTTTATCGAAGTGTTTTTCGACCTCAGATGCATGTAAACCTATTGTAGTAGACCTCAAAAACAAAATAGGAGAGCATAATTGGAGAATTTTAACATATAAATGTGTAATTTTTTGAGCTGCATCACAAAAAAGTCCCACCGGTCATAATATATAATATGTTAACCCATGTGTATAAAACATACAGCTTTTTTAATGTATGTTACTCAGTGTGCTGGTCCTGAATAATGCCAGAAACCCAGTATTGGCAGTAATTGAAAGCGCTTAGTAAAGTGAAGCAGGTTAGCGGACTTAAAAGCCCCGGAGGCAACTAGAACATTAGCACCACTCAACACTAATTACCCACTCGAACAGGGGCTCATAATTAGCCTTGTCAAAAAGTGTGATGAAGCACAATATGCACATGCATACAAATGGCTATATCCATGACCTCTGCTGCTCTGCCCGGGATTTGCCCCGCAATGTAGAAACTGTTTAGGAGGGTGTAGCACCCAGTTCAGCTAGCAAACAGAGCGACTCATGGCGAACTGTAATCATAGATATATGCCAGATGGTTGTGAAAAACATGCTCTGTAGTTGAAACTAAGCGTTTTTTTTTTTTTTTTTTTTTTTTTACATATAAGCACTGGAGAAACAGAGACCTTATGGTGGGGGAACTAACCAATGAGCATCTCTCATCACTGCAACCCACTAACAGTATACATCCTGCTGTACAAGCCCTGTGGTCCGGAGGAAGTGTTGATTAATGAGTCATTGTGCTCAGTTACTTTCCCATTGCTTTTAAGTGAGCGTTAGAAGCAGCTATCTGGGATCTAATTACTGTAAACACAACATACGCACAACATAGCATTAAACATCTGTAAGTGTGGATTACACACGGATATTTCAACAGAACCCTCTGCCACCCTGACATTTCCAGTAAACTGATAAGGACTAGATGAGTAACCTCAGATTGATGGAAAGATAATATACGACAGAGTTGAACTTAAATTCAGTAGAAGCTTAAAGTTTGGGTGGGTTACACTTTATTTTAAGGTGATGTAATTACATTGTAATATTAATTATCTACATGTAGCGGCAGGGGCGCCGCTACCAATTTTGGGCCCTAAGAAAGAATATGAGGTTGGGGCCCCTACCGCACCCATTCTGCACCAAACATAGAAGTCAACCTAGCTATCCAAAATCTTTGTCTGCAATTTAATGATAATGACCTATTACTTTTGCTATTGCTTTTGACCACTAGGTATCAGTATTTAGTCAGAGGCCTCCCATGGCTGTAGCTAGCACTAGCAGATGATTTATTATGCAAATGTAAATGTAATAGAAAAAATACAGTACATACATTCTTAAACAAAACCAATTGTTTAGTCAAAAATTCAAGAAGGTCCATATTTTAAAGCTCTTTCTAACTTGTACTCGGCCTTGAAATAACAGTTCTTGTAATTTTACAATAAGGATATAATTACAGGTAAGACCATTTTTTTCTTTTTATAGCAACACAGTTAGAAACTATAGCTACAACATGCCACAGTTGTAATATAAATCTTTAGTGAAAAATATATTCCCTTAACAGATTATCTATTATAAATTCTACAGCTAGTCAAAATTTATATAATAGAACACAATAAATACAATAGATAAATCATGATAAATTCTAGTAAATGTGGTCTTCGTGAGTTTAAAAAGCTTGCAGGATGATGTTTTCCCCTCTTTTCATCAGTAATTTTAGTGGCCGTAGCGCTTAGAATCTAAATGGGTTGCACATTTTATCATCAGCGTCGCACAGGAACGGCTCGCGCAAATCTTTACACTTTTGGAGCGCGCTGGTGAACGCGCTTACAGTGATTCGCGCGCCACTCAAAATGCAAAATTAAACAACTGGGCTTCAGTTACAGTCATATTGCGCAGACAATTGATCCGTTCAGTTCATACAGCTTATAAAAGCTCCGAACGCGCGATGTATACAATTAATTAATAGTCTGATGATTCTACGTTTCGGTGTGTGGGCGTTCAGAGTACCGGCAACATGTGAGAAGTGCCGGTGCGCGAGAAGTGCCGGCCCACTTCGAGTATGTAGTATGTATTTTTAATAATGTTAAAGTAGTGTAATATTCATGAATTTTACTATGTACTTACTCACTTCGTTGCGGGTGCCGGTAGCTTGTAGAGAAAGCCCCGCCCACGCGCTCTTCTGATTGGCTGTGATTGACTTTATTGCGTCTCATAGTCGCGTCGCGTCTGGTGTGGACAGACAAATTGTTTGTCACTGGAATCTTATCGCATCGTGTCAAATTAGGACACGGTTTTAGGGTTTGGTTTAGTTACTTGTACTTACTAATAACAGTAAATTATACATAATTACATGTTGCCTAACGTGTAACTACGTCACCTTAAAATAAACCGTTGTCACAACAAACGAGTAAATTGACAATGGATCATTCAAAATGATAAACTTTGTTATTAAATCATTATTTATTTTGTCCTTCCGCTTTAGTAAGATGTCCTGTATCCGTACACCAGTGCCTCGAACCATATTCATCCGCAGAGGAGCAGAGCCGAAGCACAAACTAAACAATGTTCTTCCGCAGGATGCATGCAGTTTTATTTTTTTAGAGTAAAAAAAAAAAAAAGATAGATATATAGAAGTATTATAAGTCATACAACCTAGCTCTTTGACTGATTTAAACCAGTTTCAGAGGTTAAAAAGGCAAAGCAGCATCTGTGGAAAAAGAAGTTTTGCCAAGGAAACATCGACTTGCACCAAAAAAGTACATAAATAAAAAAAAAGTAGGCCTACTTCTCTGAGTTTGCTTAACAGTAAACTGAAGGACAGCTTACCTCTTCTTTAAAAGATAAAGAAAACCTGCTATGAGTTACAAGAGACAGTCTTTGTTTTGGCTTTGTGTTTCTGTGTCGAGTATGTTTAAGTTGAAAAGAATAAATATATCAAGTGAGTGAGAATATCTTTCTAGGTAGTGAAGATAACACTGTGATGTTATAAACAGGCAAGTTTAGACTATGTGTATGGTCAAAATCAAAGTAAGAAAGAGAGATAGATATGGTTTGTCCTTTTAAACCATTTCACAATGTGAAAATGTCAAACATGTTTCAAAGAACTGATATATTGCATGCTGTCAAATGCTGCATATTGAATATGACTACAGGATATAGTATTTCCAAGTTATTAAAAGGGATAGTTCACCCAAAAGTGAAAATTTGTCATGATTTACTCACCCTCAAGTTGTTCCAAACCTGTATGAGTTTCTTTCTTCTGCTGAACACAAAAGAAGATACTGCATTTTAAAAAAATGCTGGTAATCAAACAGTTGGCGGTAGCCATAGTAGGAAAAAATACTATGGAAGTCAATGGCTACCTGGTTACTAATGTTCTTTAAAATATCTTCCTTTGTGTTCAACAGAAGACAAACTCATACAGGTTTGGAACAACTTGAGGGTGAGTAAATGACAGAATTTTGATTTTTGGGTGAACTATCCCTTAAATGAATGAAGATCAATAGTCCTACCGTTATGGACTGTTAAACTTTCTATGAAGTGCGTAAAATGGCCCCACGCTGACTATTTTGGTCTCCCCACATTAGAGCCTGACCATATGATACATCGACCACTATCTCTGTGGATGAACACCTCACCATACATGGCCCTGAATCTATCACTGGAGTTATAGCCAAATTCAGGTTAAAGGTCGAGTCAGACTATGTGTGGGCTTAGCCTGCCCTCTGGTGGTGGATGTGTAGAGAGCTGTTTGAAACATAAAATGAAGCCCCACACAGCATTTGCATGACCATACCACCAGTAACATTCAACATAATATGCCAAATAATCATGATTGCACAAAATCATTAGGATGTAAAATTAAGATAGAAAATGTGAGGCATATTTGTTAGAGCACAATATTACACCTTTTCTCTTGTGTTTAGATAATTGTTTTCAGAGCAGTGACTTAAGTTTGGAAAAATGTGTCAAACTGATGGAGAAAAATGAAAGTGTAAAATATGTAATAATCACTTCACATTTTAATTTCTTTTATTCCAAAAACTCACAAATTGACATTTTAGTTAGGTTAGTTAAGATTTTGAAAATAATTAAACAGTAATACAAATGTTTAACAAAACATTCGCTTTCCTAACTGCAAACATACAAAAAAAGTCATTAAGTCACTCTTAAACAGAAATAAATGGTTAAATAGTATTAAAGAACATGTAACAAGCAATTTTAAATACACTGTACAGGTTTATCTGTATTCATGCCTTTTGAAATCTTAAATATGTATTTTGAGATCAGGAGTCAGTATGAACGCATGTCAAACTTTATACTCCTTCTCTTTGCAGTCTTGCCTGGATTTTCCAAAACCATAACATATCTTTTGATCAATAAATGAGCATTCAGTATGGGAAATAATGCTGTCTTGCTCCACTACCTAGAGACTATGACAATGCCATAGTGTGTATCATACATGTGTGTGTATATGTGATATCTGAAGATTGTTTAGTGCATAAAACAAAAAAAACCAAAAAAAAAACCTCAGAGTAACATTTTTGAGGATGACTATACTGAAGGCCATTTTCACCGCTTCTCCAGTTTCTTAAACTTGGCCTCTGTGAATAAACACACAAATTGAAGTTATTACACAAGTGAAATACAAAATACTGAAAGCTGCACATCTGAGCCTTATATTAATCTCACACAATGTGCTCACTACTGTAACAGAAGAGGAGCAGGAGCATTTTTTTTTGGTCTAATAGCGCCATCTAATGTCCATTTAATCAGTTAACCTCAACTCTCAGCAATTAATTCAGGGGGAATTCATTTAATAAGTCTAGTTTCTACATCTTACACAATAGGAGTTTTGCTATAACAGTCTACAGAACTACATATAGAAAGAAACTAATTTCATGAAAATAGTAGATCAAAAACTATAAACATCATAAGCTGGCTCTGAATGATAAATACAGTTCTCTGCGATCAGTACATATGATATTCGTAAATATTCATAATTCAGTTGAATTGCAAAAGTTCAGGGGTAATAAAAGCAGCTGCACAGCAGTTTAAAAACAGAAATGTGTTGTGCGTCATCTCAGTGGACGCCTACAGAGTAGACGGCTCTATTGATTGTGATGGGAGATGAACTAGTTTCAACATGAGTGCTGCAGGGAAGACATATTTGTAGGCCAAAAACATTTGAGCACTTCCGGTTCCATCGTCCCGAATGGGTTTTTGGTTAAATGGCTGAAATAAGGTGTGTGGTGATTGCAAGCTCAAGATATTTTCATGTTTTATTCCAGCTTGTACTTGTATTGAAAAAGACGTTTGCTTACGAGTGCTTGCTCATGCTCTTGTAAACTATTCTAACTTCTTTCAGGGAAAATGTATTTAAAGAAAGGCTGAAAGAGTTGACAGAAGCTTACTGATGGTGACGCTGAAGTTATGAGACCGTGGTGTAGTTCGTTTATAGCCTACGTTTACCTTTTTGCTTCTGCTGATTGTACTTAGGCTTCAAAATTCATAAAAGTTGAGTTAATTGACTACATGCACGGTTACTTTCTGGTTTTCATTAAGCCAGCTTGTCATTTCCAGTGAACTGTCATTCTGTACTCACTGTATATCGACACAAAACTATTAATGGTTGACTTTTTAAATGTTGTATTCACATTTTAATGCAGTTATCACACATTGTCTTTATTGCAATGAATAAAACTGGTTTATTGGCAAAGGTAATGGGAACGTTTTAAAAGAAACGCAGTCTGTAATTGGACACGCAACATTTTTCCAGCACTTTAAATGTAATTTTAATGTGACGACCACACACACTTTTTGTTCATCCTTCTGAAAGTGTCCCTATTTGCTAAACCGAACATTTCAAGATGTAGGAAATCCAACCTTTGATAGAAAACACTTATTTAAAAATAAAAAAGACATGAATTATCACTATAACCAGCAGATGGCAGCAGAGGAGCATTTATATGCACATATATTAGCCATTTCCTGTAACAGTTTTTCACCGTTTCGGTTTTGAATAAATATTAAACATTATAAAATCACTAGGTTTAAAAGTACATTTTGTCAAGGTGAAGTACTCACAAAATCTCATGAAAAATAACTTTTTTTGTGAATGAATTACACAGAAAGCGAACACCATGCTCTCCCTTTATAAATCACAGAAGCTGTCAGTCAGTGCAGCGGAAGCTCAATGATTTTGGCACACTTGTGAAAACTCACATTTTTATTCAATGAATCTAACTAAAGTGCACAATAAATCTTTAATACACAGTGCGTTGATGCTTTTTTTTTTTTTCAAATGAAACTGAAAACTGATGGTCGAATTGAATTTTGCAGGAGGTACGTCTTTATTTTTTTATGTCGTCTTACATTTGAATAACTAAATTAATGCTAGTCCTGACTATTTAAGTGACTATATATAAATTATAAACTAAGTATTACACTATTGATGCTGTTAAAGCTACCTCAGCACAGTGAAGATACTGACACACCAACAAGTGACATTTCACCAGAAGTTTTCCAGCTGGTTTATATTACTGCAGAAGTTCTAAAGAACACTCTGTGCATATAGTCCAATTGTGAAGATTATCATGACAAACAAAACATGTAAGAATCATTAACTTTTGTTGCCCACAGAGCTTATTTTCTGCAATAATCTAAAAGCCAATGGGAAATCCTATTGGGGTTTTTGTCAAGGGAAACAGGGTGACGCTAAAAATACGTCATCACTGCATCGCTCTTTCATCATGATGATCGGCTATTTTCTCTACATTGGGGTTAGGGTTAATCGTTTATACAAAATAAAGTCACAGTTCAGACAAGACTAATGGTGTCCATCATAATTTTTCATCAAAATTAAACGTGTCTACATAAAAGCAAATAATAAAATATTATGTAAAACTTATTTTTCTTGGTGTTTGTACTCACCTAGTTTCTTTGAATATGTGTCTAGTTTATATGCAGCCTGCTCCAGAGCCGTAACCTGCTCCTCGATCTGGTTAATCTGATCCAGATAAGGCTGCAAACCGGCATCTAAAGCCAAAAGTGAGAACATACTTTAAAATGATCAATATGGTTGCATATTCACTTATCAGCAAATAACAAAATAAAACACTCTTTACTTTATCTCTAAAGAACACTGTGATAGGACAATGTGAATGCAAAATACTTAATGTCATATTAACAACATGAATAAACACATATGTTGGTTGATTTTATATATCGGAGCCACATTTCTCACATTTCTGATTGAGATCTTGCAGATTGCGGCTGATGTTGATGGATATGTCCTTCATCTCCATGTACTTCAGACTGGTGAGCTTGTTCATGTTCTCAAGGAGTTTGTAGTCCTCACAGGTGGCTAAGTAAACAGGACAAAAAAAAAATTACACAAAAACATCTGGAAGTCTACAAACAGATTCATTATTATTATATTCTCATTACCAGTGAGCTCTCCCTGTAAGAAAACTGCCATTTTGTCAAACATGTCTCTGCAGAGCTCGTTGATATCTGGCTCAGCAGGTTCAGTGGCCTCCTCTGCTGTCTCCACACCTCCCTCATCTGTTACAGACAGCAAACACCTTTAGTGTCCCTAATCCTAGAGAGCTGCCTACCCTAGCAGAACTTCTGGGCATTAAATGTGGATTCTAAATGTCTATAATGCCCCAAATTGCAGTCTGGGTAGGCAGCTTAGTAGATTTAGAGAGACGGACACCGTTTAGTCACTGTACACAAAACGCATTCTTCTTTTTGGGAAGAGAACACGTCAAATATCGCAAAACAGGAAAAGAAACAGGTTGCATTAGCTTAAAAATAAGTGACGAACACAACATGTTCCACAGCAGCACTGTAAAGCTAAGAATCTCTACAGATGAATTTGCAGTATACAGTGACTTGCACACAACTTGCATTATTTACAAAAGCAGCTCACTGTTATTACTGGGTCTTTTGACTTTTGGGGTCTCTGTCGCATCGCTTGTGGCCGCATCTTTCCTAGGCTCGGGCTCGGGCTCGGGCTCGGGCTCGGGCTGGGCCTGGGCCTGGGCTGTGAGGTTGAGGTCGGTCGGGGGAGCGGGTGCTTTACATATGCTGTCCATCGCTGCGGCCTCCTCCCCCGTAGCTGCCATTTTCAGTACACATGATCACATGACCAGAAGCAGTTTCACGTGACTTCTCGTTTCCGTCTTTTTTTTTTTTTTTTTCTAATGCAGTGAAATTAAACCGAATAGTTTTTTTTTTTTTTTTAAATCTAGTAAAACGAAACGGACAGAAGACAATGTATTTTTAAAGTGTGACGAGGATTTATGAAAAAATTAAATATTTTTAAAGTGGTCAGATTATTAGTTGCTCTTATTTCACTTGGATGTAATATTCTTTTTGTCATACATATCAGATACAGTTCATGAATACGAAATGGGAAATATAAACGTGGGTCATTAAGAGTTATAATTAATAAAGTATAGGACAGAAAACACATGTTTTATATACAGACATGGGTGGGGCTGCGTGATAACGCTGCCAATTTAAAAAGAGTGAAGCAAAGAACAATGAGCTGGTATCGGATGTATTTCCGGTCATATGCATTTCAAAATAATAATTCAAGATTTGTACTTGGAATTCATGCCCTCATATATATATGATATATACATGTATATATATACACGGAGCCATATTTTACTCGTTTTTACACACGTGTTAAGGGGTGTTGAAAGAACGTCTTTATTTATTAATTTGCATTTGTATTATTAAAAAAAAAATATATATATATATATAATATCAAGTCCAAAGTACTAAATAACAACAAATAATTTAGTAACCAACCTAGCCATCAATAAATAATAAACGTTATTATTTATAAAAAATAATTATTATGAACGCGTTTCTATTTGACCTTTATTTTGAAAAGTATCCCAGTCTACGCCCACCTCTCTAGCCAGTGGAGTCGCTAGCTTCACAGGCCTGGCGTGGCCCGCTCTCAGCCCCGCTGCCCTCTGCCTGTGACGGGAATCCATCGTGACAGGATACCAGCACCACCACCGACTGTAAACATGGCGGCATGCACAGCCGGATGCCTGTGCTATGTGCCCCCTTACTGAAGCCCCGATCATCGACACACTTCCATGATGGAGACAGAGGAGGAGCAGCATATGACCACGCTGTTATGCATGGGTTTCCCAGACCCGGTGGCCATCCGGAAAGCCCTGCGCCTGGCCAAAAACGATATCAACGAGGCTGTCGCGCTGCTCACCAACGAAAGCCCGGGACTCGGATACGGCTACGAGCCGATGGAAAGCGGCACTTCCCCGGGCTCCGGCCTCAGTGGAGACGGCGAGAACAGCGGGCGCACGGGCACCGGAGGGTTTGATCCTCCGCCTGCGTATCACGACGTCGTGGAAAGTGAGGTATGATTATGAAACGCATGCATATGTGATCATTTGCACGGCGGCTTGAGGCGGAACCACCGGGGCTGTCAAAAACCGGAGGGAAAAGCGCCGCACGCCTTTATCGCCCCTGTAAATGCATGCATTACCTGTTGTGCATGTGCATGCAACACCTGACGAGGATGTCAAGATATTGTCTCTTATCCTTAGTATCCTTGTGCGTGCAGTAGCAGATTAAGAATGAATTCTGCTGCCATGTGAATGAATGCTGAAGTTGTAGGATCTTGGGGGATGGGTGTCGTAGATTGCCTTGAAATGCTAGAGACCTGTTAGAGTTTACTATGTTTATTTGCATGTCGAACGTGAATCATTAAGCCATTGGAGTATTTTTCCTCCTGATGAATAAATAAACTAGTGTCTTTCTTATCTAACAGTTGTGCTATAACAGGAAACGTGTGGCTGATAATATACAGATCGCTGAACCATTAAATGTCATTAGTCATCAGCATGTCATCTGTTATATTAAATGGTTAGTTCAATTAAGAAATGAAATTTTTGTCATTAATTACTCACCCTCATGTCGTTCAACACCCGTAAGAGCTTCGTTCATCTTCGGAACACAAATTAAGATATTTTTGATGAAATCTGAGAGGTATATGACTCGTCCATTGACAGCAATTTAACCACCACTTTCAAGGTCAAAAAAGGTACTAAAGAGACCGTTAAAAAAGTCGACGCGACTGCAGTGGTTCAACCTTATTTTTATGAAGCAACGAGAATACTGTTTGTGCACAAAAATAACAACTTTATTCAACAATATCTTCTCTTCTGTGCCATTCTCTTATGCTGTTTACGTTCAGCGCTTTTGTGTTTACATCCGAACGCCGGCTCGGAATTGGCACGTGAGCACCACGACACATGCGTGTGATGCTGACGCAGGAGCCGGACAATAATGAGTCGGCGTTCGGATGTAAACACGGAAGCGCTGAACTGCGTTAACTGCGTATGAGACTGACAGGGAGTTTTTTTCCCGTGGAATTGGGCTACTTTAACACTGTTGCAGCGTTGTTTTTCACGTCTGCGTGTTTAAGCGACCCCAAATAACATGATATTTAGCCCCTGGAATGCAAATTTTACCAGGGGAACCCTGTAAAGAACGCGGATTTTACCCCCCAGAACTCGATTTTTTTACTGGGGGACCCCCCCTGAAGCGTGATTGGGCTAGTTTTGAGTAGCAATTGGGCGGGTTTAGTTGTGAAAACCTGGCAACCCTGCTGGCAGGGTAGAGAAGAAATTGTTGACTAAATTTGTATTTTTTTTTTGTTTTTTCGCAAAAAAGTATTCTCGTCGCTTCATAAAATTAAGGTTGAACCACTGTAGTCACATGGACTATTTTAACGATGTCTTTAGTACCTTTCTGGACCTTGAAAGTGGTGGTTAAATTGCTGTCTATGAGAGAGTCAGATACCTCTGGGATTTCATCAAAAATAATTTGTGTTCTGAAGATGAATGAAGGTCTTACGGGTGTGGATCGATATGAGGGTGAGTAATTAATGACAGAATTTGACTATCCCTTTAACTCTGCGATACTGACCAGTGTTACTGGGTTAAATTAAAAAGACTGATAAGAAGCTGCTGTATATTAGCATGTGAAATGACTTTTGTGTGCTAGAAGTCTTTCCCACAGGTCTTGTATGGTTATTTTTCTGGATCTCTAGTTTTGTGTAATTCTGTTGTCTGATATTTGAGTCTTATATGTGGCCATCAGGCTTTGTGATTATTGCCCAACTTTTGCAGTGTTCCTTTCGCTCTTTTCCCTCATGGCTTCTCTGACCTGTTGGTCAACCGCAGTCAGAGCCGAACACTGAAGTGCAATGATTTAAAATGTCCATGTTGGTCAATGTGTCCGGACTTGACTTTAGTGTGTGCACAAACCCCTTGAATACGTTGTTAATATTACTTCAGTCTTGTTTTTATCACTGTTGAGGACGCTCTTTTAAAATTGTAGCTTGTCAAAGTTCTACTACAGTGAATCTACCCTTTATTAATGTTAGTTATACTACAAGCCAGTTACTAATAAAAAGTATTTAACTTAGTTGCAACTATTTGGTGGGTGGAAAGTGTGCAAATATAGGTCTGGTTTCACAGACAGGGCTTAGATTAAGTTAGAACATTTAAGTAGCTTTTATAAACATGCCTTAGAAAAAAACCTTACTGGTGTCCATCTTGAGACAAAACTATGGCACTGACATGTCGTTCCAAACCCGAAAGACTTTCGTTCATCTCAAAAAATTAAGATATTTTTAATGAGTCTGAGAGCTTTCTGTCCCTCCACTTACAGCCTACGCAACTACCACTTTCAAGCCCCAGAAAGGTAGTAAAGACATCATTAAAGTAATCCATGTGACTTCAGTTGTTTAACCTCAATTTTATGAAGTGACGTGAGTGCTTTGTTTGAACAAAATAACAATTTACCACTTTATTTACGAAATAATCTCCAACGCGCATTCACGCAACAACGTCTGCTCTTGTGTCAGAACCAAAAATCATATCTCTGTATTTTTAAGCTAAAAGACGATACACAATATATATCTCTGCATTTTCTAGGAAGTAGGCTAGGCCTAAATATTTTCTTTTCTTTTCATAAAGCACATGGGTAAATAAAGCTTTAACACACTCTTCGCACTGCAGTTTATGATGCGTTTGCAAATTATGGAAGATATCTGAAGTGCTTTTATTGAAGGATTGAAGGCTATGAAAACAAATATAGTGAATGTATCTGTCTAAGTTATTATGGTATACATTATTGGGGGGAAAAAAAATGATATATATATATGTCTGTAAGATATTGGAAAAAACTGACTTTGCAATATTTAGTTTTTCTGCGATATATATTGTGATATTAAATAAATTCACCAGATTACTTGAATAGCTCTGTATGGAAAGAATGAATAATTCTAGAATGATGGGGGTGATTTAAATGAAAAAAACCTAAGTATTCAGGTACAGAAAATGAATAATCAAATGTAAAATAACACAGTATAGTCTTCACTGTATAAATTGAATATAATTAACCTGTGTTAAAGCTGCAAAAGTGATTTTCTCTTTGTATTTTGTATGTTTGATAACGTTCATGACACAGAACATAGCAAGAATAGTAGCCCACTGTCACTTTAAGACTGAATGCACGGATCCAATATAATGATACACATCCGTTTTCTAAGGATGTGTGCCTAAGCCATAAGCAACTGTGTTTACAAGGATACTTGCCGAGACGGACATTTTGGCATAATTTTGCATGTGTGTGTCCGTTCAAGCACAAATAGACACGGAGGTGAACGGAATTCGGTGTGTCACGTGCTGTCTGCAGCGCACAAAGCTGACTGTCAAAGTGATTTACAACAGCACGAAAAGATTTAAACATCACTACTTTAGTTGTTATTCCCCAGCATATGCACACATGCATTGGGCAGTATTAGTGCAGTTATAGAGATGATTTTGTGTCAAATATAGTTCATCTTTTGGTTTCAGGTAATTACTACAGTTTGTCTTTGGCTCCTTAACCTGTAGTCATTTTTTAAACATTATAGGTGGATATATGCAGGGCACGACAATAAGGACTGCCAGATTGGGCCAGTTCAGCATCATCCCAAAAGTTTATCATTTGTATGAGATTTTAAGCCTTGCCCATTTAAATATTAAAATGCAAGAAGACGCGAAAGAGAACTCAATTTGGTACTCGCATGCAGTGTAAGACGTTTTGTGTGCGCACAAGCTCACTCCCAGAAAGCTCCGTCTCAGACAGCGCTCAAGTACTGAATTGAGTTCTCTTTCATGTCTTCTTGCACTTGAACGGACATATTCACACAAAATTTTGTACCACTGGCCCGATCCTTAGCGTTGAGTCCTATATGCCCATGATGATTTGACGGAAATGTTATGTAGCCGTTCTGTTCCAGCCCTGTTTGTAATTGCTTCATGTAGAAATGCCACTGTAACAAAAGGAATCCAGATGACATTTAAATTAGATCCTCTCCTGTCATCCTCTCTCTATGTCTTAGGTTTGCCTCTTCTGCCTGAAAAGTGTCATTGGATGATGATTAAAAAAAAAAAAAAGGCTGGTTGTTGTGTAATACTTTTGGCAGACTTATCTTTTGGAAGGGTGATGATACTATTAGGAAACCATATACTGATCAGTGTTTCCCAGAAGATTTTTGTAAGACTGTGGGGTGGACCTCTGTCCCTTTAGGGGGGGTCTGGGGGCATGAAAATTTTGTACAATTTAAATTTAAATGCATCAATATGGTGCACTTTGAGAGTCCAAAGTTAAGAGCTCCAACCAATGTTTAATTGAACAGAATAAAAAGTCTTTGCATTGATCTGTAACGACTTTAAAGTCGCCATAAAATCAAAATTGACCATTCTTATTTTGTAATATTGTAGTGTTTATTATAAATGATTTATCTGTACACTTTATTGTTTTCTTAAAATTCATGTGCCATCATAATCTTTAACCAAAAACTTCCCTCCCCCCTCTAAACGACTTCTCTTCTCGTCATGTGCGATGGCGTGAGGGTGGGTCTTGTTTCCGCCTCCATTTTGTTAGCAACGCCCAGCTTCCAACAATCCAATTAATCTCCAAAAAATGAAATCAAGCCCCGTCCTCCATTTTTTTTTTCTTTCTTTCTTTTTTTTTTTTTCTCTAATTTCAGGAGCCATTTCACTAGGATATACATCACAATAGGGGGAAAAAGAACAATCGCAACTTTCATGCCGACTTTAAAAGTAAACTTGGTCTACATTACATTCACACTGGTGTTTTAAGAAGTAAAACATTTGGAATATAATAATAAACACTGCGATATTTCCACTCAGTGAGAAAACTCCACATCTCCAGAGCTGATCTGATGTCATTTCATTTGATAAAACTATCATCATATATACACAGAACTCAAAGGTCATCACTACAACCTGCCAAAATAAAAGTAAATAAAATAAATAAATAACTTGAAAAAAAATTATGGCAGAAATATATTATAGTAGAATGTACTTCTCAAAGTAACAATAATAATACAGTTTATTAAAACATTATTTATAAGGAATATCACACAACTTTCTCTCCATGCTTTAATTTAAACTGTAAATGTAAATGAAAGGAATTGTTCAGATTGGTAACCATTTTTTATTTTATTTTTTGTATTAAATGATAAAACAGAATGTGGAAAAATTAAAATGGGTAACAGAATAATAATAAAAAAAAAACAATGCATTTCATAGGACACTATTATTGTTAAAATTTTTAATAAATTAAGTTTTAAGAATTCAATTGATTAGACATCCTTTTTGATTATTCACATTTAATTGAACCATTAAAACAGATTTTAGCATTTTAGGAGAATTTACGAGAAAATAAAACAGATTCACAGCGCCCTATGTTTGTGATGCAATTGTGAAGAAATTTTTTGGAAAGATTCAGACATGCCTTGCCACTTTGTTTACCTCTGGTCTTGCATGTAACAAGTTGCAAGCACGGGACTATAAATAGAGCCAGCAGGCCTGTTCTGGAGGGTACTGGTACACACACATGGGGTCTCCAGTTACTCAGCCACTCTGCCCAGCACTGCGCAATGCAGTGGGTGAACAACAAACAACTTGCTCAAATCACTGGCAGGATCACATGCACAGTTGCAGAGATGTATTAGGGGTATGTCTTAAAAGAGAAATGCATTCCAGGTATTGGTCAACAAACACCTCAGTCCACCTAAACACCGATGCTATACAGGCAAATTTGCAATTAGTTTGTGCCTAGGGAGGTTCGAACCCTCTGAGGTTGTATGTTTAGCAGGCAACAGGCCATGCGCACACACCTCACCCTATTAGTATGCCATGGCAACAAGTTTGGAATGTGCCATGTGACCTTACATTGCCCCAAAGACCAGAGGCCTCCTAACAACACTGACTTTCTCTCTTCTCTTTAGATCATTGCACATGCAGCACGCCAGCCCTAGATTCAGTGACACTTTGAAATATTAATATTACAAATTGCAAAAATTACCTAGAAGGCTTCTAAATGGGTACAGAATGTTTGCACAGCAAAATTATTATTATCTCCATCGATGCCAGTAAAAGTAGTCTTGCACTGATATGCGGACTGGGACATAACAAGTGTTCAGTTACATGCTCGATGTTTTTTTCCGTAGTCAGTGGCACCCTTATGTTAGGCTGTATGGGATTCTTGACCTTCAAGAACAGCACACAAGTATGCAGAATGCTTGTAGAGCTCAACAATAAGAATATTTTTTCTGCTTCTATTGTTTTTTTAGTAGTTCAGATTTTCACTGGTCTCTTTTTTTTTTTTTTTTTTTACCAGCTTATTATAATATATTATGAAATTATTGACTCCAGTCCATTGAATTATTAGAAAATGATACACACGCGAGTTGTAACGGCCACTATTTGAATTATTAGGAAATAATCAACTTCACGACCGGCTTTGCATCGTGGCCGCATTACCACCACAGGTGTGCATTATCTTCTAATAAAATATATATATATATATATATATATATATATATATATTTATAGTCCTCTTTATTCTATTGCATTTATTTGTGTTGTTGTTTGCCATTTTTTTTTACTTGTTTTTTTTTATGAAAATAAAACTTTGCTTTGAAGAAAAGTACTTTTTTGTATTATAGTTCTTAGAAAGAAAATCGGAATTGGCTAAAAAAATCGGTATCCGCAGATCACTTACAAAAAAATCGGAAATCAGAATCGGCCAAGAAAATTGCAATTGGTGCATCTCTAGTCTGAATCCACTTTTGCTAGTTTAACGACGGAAAAAATGGCGGGCGCACCAGGCGCATGGTCCAAAAGGGTCTCTAATGTGCAACAAACCAATCAGAGTCTCATCTCCCATTCCCTTTAAAAGCCAGGTGCACTTGCACCATGGTGAATTGCAATTTACATGGTGGAATATAGACCATTCTCAGAATAGGTAATTCTGATAAATGCAATGACTATCCATTATGACATATAGGCATTCTTATCTTTATGTACACAATAATAATCTTTTACTTTGTAATCCTTTTATTTTTAATATTTGGCATGTTTGTGTGCTGCTGCGCATCCCTGTGTGTGTAACAAGCAGAGTGTACTTGCGTTGTGCACTCGCCTATAGGCGCATATTACTAACGCGCCCTTAAAAAAAGAAAAATACTGCACCATTGACTTGAGACCAGGTTTCAGTTGGTCAATGGCACAGTCATTTTCAGTTGCCTCAAAATAGCAACACGCCAACAATGCGCCTGAACACACCTCGTTTTCAGACCAGGGTGTGAATGCATTTGCTATTTAAACAACGTGTCGCAGGACGTGAAAATGAAAACCGTGTCGGGCTGAAACTAGCACAACTAGTGCCGGATGTATGATAGGGCTCTCTGTCTAATTGCATTAATAACTGCATTAAGTCTGCTATCAATGGCTCAAGCCTCTGTTACTAGATCTAAAATGACATTTTGGAATTAGCAATGGAGGCTTATGATGAGATGCATAAGAAATTAGTCCTCCACACAAGGGCGTTTTAAGGACAAAAACCTGACAAATGTCTTGAAATACAACATCTGAACAAAGTCTTTGAGCGTGATACCATAGTATAAGTGAAATAATTGACTCCATTGAATTATTAGAAAATAATGTACACCCGCTTCGCATCGTCACCTCATTACCACCTCGTGTGCATTATTTTCGAATAAGTCAACGGACCGGAGTCAATTATTTATTATATTATATTAAAGTAACACCTATTTATGGTTTGGCATAATCAGGAACCGTGTTAGTAGGTTAACCTACAACAAACACCACTTCCCTTCTTTTCTTAGCAATTGTGGTTTCTGTCACAAGGCATAGATTACGTTTTCACACAGTTTCTGAGGCAACTTTCATTTGAAATCAGCAGCTACAACTGTAAATGACGACATGTATGTGACAAGTCATTAGCTACATTCTCCTGTCATAACTGAATTAACATTGACAAGTAGAGATCTCAAGAGAGTTTTAACATGTACAATAAATATATGCAAATTAATTTTATGTGGTTTGTGCTTCAAATATTCAGATAGGAATAGAGATTTTCCAGTCTTCTGACCATATACAATGGTCTTTATGTTTTTAGTAAAACACATTTATTTGATCAGAATGTTAAAATAGGCCGCAGCTCGACTTCCGTGGTCACTATTTCTGTGTCTTTCTGAGATCCTCACATTGCAGGTGGTGGTTGCCTCCACCAAAGAACAGAATAGGTAATTTGTTCCTGTTGCCTCTCTTCTGCTTTCTGCCTCTCCCTCACATTGCTCAGCGCTTCATATTTCTCCTGAACATAGACTCTGTCAGAAACACACAGATCTTTAACAAATCAACCTGCTCTTCTACAGTCATTTAATGTTTCTGTCACAGAGATTGTAATGAGATCTCATAACAACTGGTGTAAACTCGAAAACTTCAACGACCTTAATAACAGGCGGTTGTGGCACATTTCACTAATAGGGTGCAAAATAGGATGTGAGTTGATAAAGTATTGATTTTTTTCTTTAATGTTTAATTGCTGTATAAAATCTTGATTTGTTCATGGTATGATATTTAAATTTCTAGGAGTAAGTATAAAATGAACATCACAATTAAATTTAAAATACAAATATGAAAAATAAAAAAATTAAAAATACATTATAATGGTTAAAAAAAACAAAAAAAAAAACAACTTCCGGCATGCAGTTTGAGTAAGTGAGGCGTGTCCGGGAGCTGCTCCATAAAAATTTTTTTTAAATTGTTAACAGGAACATTTAGTATTCTTAGTACTTTAAGACGACGTCTACAACGCTAGAGAACATTTGAATGCTTGCCGGGGCCTGTCATTTTCATTGCTATGCCTAAATCTAAACATGCTTCTCCCGCTCCTGATGAAACTGATGAGGCCTGCAACATGGCCGCGGCTGCTTCTGGATTAACGCCAGCACTTTTAAAAGAGATGCTTGCCACAACAATTCATGAGGAAATCGTGTCGCTAAGGACTGAGTTTCTCGCTGAAATATGTGCCTCTACAACGGCCCTTCAAGCCTCTATTTCCGATCATGGCTCCAAAATGAAAGACGTTGATGAACAACGTGGACGAAAGGCTCGACATTTTAGAGCACAAACGTCAGTCCCTGGAAAGAGATAACGAGGAGTTAAAGAGCAAGGCAGATGATCTGGAAAACCGCTCACGTCGGAACAATCTTTGTATATTAGGTATCCCCGAGAATGTTGAAACGTCCAAACCCTCCCAGTTCATGGCATCGTTCTTCGCAGAACTTTTCAGGGATAAACTACCTCAGACGCCGGAGATTGAGCGCGCACATCAGTCCCTCGCACCTCAACCGTGATCCGCCGCGCCACCAAGACCCATGGTTACGCTTTCTTCGTTTCCAAACCAGGGAAGATATTTTACAGTTGTCACGCGAGCATGGGGAGTTGTGCTATAAGGAATCCAAGATTTTGATCTTTCCTGATTTTTCCGCGGAACTCAAGAAACAACAGAATCAGTTTGAATAAGTCAAGGCAGAATGACACGGAGCCAGTGTCAAATTCAGGATGGTGTATCCTTGCAGACTTCTCCTTTCATTCAATGGCGAATCGCACAGCTTTGACAGGCCTGACACAGTATTTCTGGACAATGTTTCACTCGGCAGTAGCCCTACGTGAGCCGGGTCTGCGCCCTGATTGGTCATGGCATTGAAGAACTGTGTTGTATCAGACTTTATGGACTTTTTGCATTATTATATAAGCATGTACAGACCATGCAACTTTTATTTTATTTTATTTATATATTTACAATCTGTTACGGAGCTCTCTCCGAAAGTTCAGCGGAGAGAAGGTTTGTGCTGTTGTGGGTAATGTTCGTACTACTTGTGTACACAAGATGACAGAAGAAAGCCATGTTCTCATGATCTATATACAGGTGCTGGTCATATAATTAGAATATCATCAAAAAGTTGATTTATTTCACTAATTCCATTCAAAAAGAGAAACTTGTATATTATATTCATTCATTACACACAGATTGATATATTTCAAATGTTTATTTCTTTTCATTTTGATGATTATAACTGACAACTAAGGAAAATCCCAAATTCAGTATCTCAGAAAATTAGAATATTGTGAAAAGGTTCAATATTGAAGACGCCTGGTGCCACACTCTAATCAGCTAATTAACTCAAAACACCTGCAAAGGCCTTTAAATGGTCTCTCAGTCTAGTTCTGTAGGCTACACAATCATGGGGAAGACTGCTGACTTGACAGTTGTCCAAAAGACGACCATTGACACCTTGCACAAGCAGGGCAAGACACAAAAGGTCATTGCAAAAGAGGCTGGCTGTTCACAGAGCTCTGTGTCCAAGCACATTAATAGAAAGGCGAAGGGAAGGAAAAGATGTGGTAGAAAAAAAAGTGTACAAGCAATAGGGATAACCGCATCCTGGAGAGGATTGTGAAACAAAACCAATTCAAAAATGTGGGGGAGATTCACAAAGAGTGGACTGCAGCTGGAGTCAGTGCTTCAAGAACCACTACACACAGACGTATGCAAGACATTGGTTTCAGCTGTCGCATTCCTTGTGTCAAGCCACTCTGACAGCGTCAGAAGCGTCTCGCCTGGGCTAAAGACAAAAAGGACTGGACTGCTGCTGAGTGGTCCAAAGTTATGTTCTCTGATGAAAGTAAATTTTGCATTTCCTTTGGAAATCAGGGTCCCAGAGTCTGGAGGAAGAGAGGAGAAGCACACAATCCATGTTGCTTGAGGTCCAGTGTAAAGTTTCCACAGTCAGTGATGGTTTGGGGTGCCATGTCATCTGCTGGTGTTGGTCCACTGTGTTTTCTGAGGTCCAAGGTCAACGCAGCCGTATACCAGGAAGTTTTAGAGCACTTCATGCTTCCTTATGGTTTAACAGTGACTCTGGCTAATATATATGCACCAAATTATGATGACAAATTTAATTCAGAAAATATTCTCTTTGCTCCCTGACCTAAACTCACACTATCTCATTATTGGAGATGATTTTAATTGCAATTTAAAACTGCAATTACGCTTCAATCGCTTTTAACTACTTGTGTTTTTTATATCCCACAGCACGACAATACTCATTTTTCTCTCATGTCCACCACAATTACTCCCATATTGATTACTTTTTCTTAGACAAGAAATTATCTAAAGTGAAGGCCTGTTCATATGGCAGCATTGTTATATCTGATCAGGCTCCACTTTCACTTTCTCTTCAGTTTCAAGATAATGTGCTGGGTTCTCGAAGTTGGAAATTTAATTCTCTACTGCTCTCTGATAAAGCATTTTGTGATTCATTAAAAGATCAATTAGATATATTTTTGGAGATAAATACCATCCCTGAGACCTCACCTTCCATAATATGGGAATCTTGTAAAGCATATGCTCGGGGTCAAGTCGTTTTCGGCTTGTGTAAATAGACAAAAAAGGAAGAAGCTAGAAGAATTATCTCTTGAAATAATTCGGCTCGATTCGGCTTATGCAGCTTCTCCAGATCCTGGAATTTACAAAAAGAAACTCAAACTTCAATCTGATTTTAACATGTTATCAACCCATCAAGCTGAAAAGTTATTGCTGAAGGCTAAACACGCATTTTTTGAGCATGGTGACAAGCCAAGTAAACTTCTTGCACTTCAGTTAAAGGAGAAGGTAGAATGGAAATCAAAATTTAATTTCTAAGATTCGGTCCGCAGAGGAGATGCGAGCAAGCAAGCAAAAAATATTGTCCGACCCCTGGGCCGGATGGGTTCCCTGTTGGATTTCTTAAGAGGTTTTCTCAAACACTTAAAACGCTGCTACTAAACATGTTATTGAACTCATTTAATAATGGCTGCCTGCCTCCAACCCTCCATCAATCTTGAATTTCTTTGATTTTGAAAAAAAGACAAAGACCCACACGAATGTGGTTCGTACAGGCCAATCAGTCTTTTGAACGTAGATGTAAAAATACTGGCTAAAATGCTAGCAAAGCGTCTTGAATCAGTTTTACCAGCAATCATACACAGCGACCAAACTGGTTTTATAAAAAACAGATTACTGTCTCATAATTTTAGAAGGACCTTTAATATAATTTAATATAAGATTAGACCCTTCCTATCGGAGCATTCCACACAAATTCTTGTCCAAGCTCTTGTTCTATCCAGACTGGACTATTCTAACGCTCTCTTGGCAGGCCTTCCAGCATGCACTGTCAAGCCCCTAAAACTGATCCAGAATGCTGCAGCAAGACTGGTCTTTAACGAACCGAAGAGAGCGCATGTCACACCTCTCTTCATCAGTTTGCATTGGCTGCCAATAGCTGCTCGCATCCAATTCAAAGCTCTGATGTTTGCCTACAGAACAACCACTGGCTCTGCACCACTATACCTAAACTCACTATTTCAGACTTATGCGCCCTCCAGAGGCTTGCGTTCTGCAAGTGAACGGCGTCTTGTGGTGCCACCCCAAAGGGGCACAAAATCACTCTCACGGACCTTCTCCTGGTCTGTTCCTGGTTGGTGGAATGACCTACCACGCTCTATCCGAGCATTTTCAAAAAAACTGCTAAAGACATATCTTTTTCGTCAACACTTGACCCAGTAATATAGCACTTTTTATTTATATTTTACTCTTTCTTTTTCAACTTTCTATTTTTCTCCATCTATTTGCGTATATATTTTCTGCTACTTGACGCGGAGAAAGCCTTTGATCGGGTGGAATGGGATTACCTTTTCTATGTGCTACAGAAATTTGGTTTTGGCAATATGTTCATATCCTGGATAAAACTTTTGTATTCCTTCCCAGTATGCTCTGTTCGGGCCAATGGAGTATCCTCCTCTATTTTTCCCTTTAAAACGCGGCACTAGACGGGGCTGCCCACTTTCACCTTTGCTTTTTGCATTGGTAATTGAACCACTGGCAATTGCCATTCGTAGTGAGCAGGCTATACAGGGAATTAGGAGAGCTGATACTGTTCGCAAAAAGTCATTATATGCCGATGATGTGTTGCTCTATATCTCTGATCCGGTTGTTTCTTTGCCCGAAATTCTGAGAATTATAAACTCCTTTAACCTCTTCTCCGGCTATAAATTGAATATAGATAAAAATGAGTTATATCCAATAAATTTTACAATTTCTGATTTACCAATGAGTACCTCAATGTTTAAAGTTGCTGTCCATAGTTTTAAATATTTAGGAGTAACAATTACACGTAATTGCTTAGATCTGTTCAAGGCTAAATTTACTGCACTCCTCCAACGATTCCAGAAAGTTTTTACTCGTCGGTCGACTCTTCCCCTTTCTTTGGCTGGACGTGTGAATTCTGTGAAAAATTTATGTTTTTACCTAGATTTCTGTATTTATTTCAGTGTGTCCCAATTTTTATACCCAAATCTTTCTTTAAGACTCTAAAATCAACACATCTCCTCTTTTATTTGGAACAAAGGACCAGCCAGAATTCGTAGAGAAATACTTCAAAAACCAAAGCTTGAGGGCGGGCTTGATGACAAGGCATTTAATATTTGGCAGAGAGCAGGGATTTCAGTGGTCATTGATAATGTTTTTCCCTGCTTTTCCCAATTGAAACAAAAATTCTCTCTCTCTAGTGCACAATTTTTTAGATATTTGATGCTCCGAATTTTTGTTAACTCATTCCCTGATTTTCCGAATCTGCCTCCAAAATCTGAGATAAAAGGGGTGTGTTGTCTACGCTATACAGGCTGATTTCCTCCATCTCCACTTCCTCTCTCTCTTTTATTAAACAACAATGGGAGTCAGATCTCGGCCTCACATTTGATGACGAGACTTGGAATCAGATACTGTCCCGTGTTCATACCTCCTCTATTTGTGGACATCATAGTCTTATCCAATTAAAACGTATTCATCGAATTTACTGGACAAAAGTGAGGTTGGCAAAAATCAACCCTGGTATTGATCCTCTCTGTGATCGTTGCCATCAGGCCCCTGTGGATTTAATACATATGTTTTGGTTATGTCTCTCCATAACTTATGGTTATGAGCTTCATTCATTTGGAAAAAAATTAGGTATACGTTAAAGGGCAACACTGGTATATTTTATGATCGTGACTTGAATCTGTTCAGGAGTGTGTGATTACAAATGTGGATACTTATGTATGTATATGTATATACTTTATAGCTGTACGTTTTTGTTTTTGGATTTATACATACATTTGATAAATGGCCGAAATTTATAAACTTTTATGCTCCAGCGTATATTCTATACTCGAGACAGCTTTTTTTTTTTCTTCTATTTTTTTGTTTTATTTAGTTTGTTTAATTACACTTTTTATTATTATTATTTATTTTTTTTATTTTTTTTAATTATGTATATATATTTTTTAAATTATTATTTATTTATTTATTTATTTATTTTCCTCTGGGGGATGGGGTGGGGAAATATTTTTTCATGATTCTCCTGTAATTGTATCCTGTTATTATTGTAAAAGTTCAATAAACAGATTTTTTAAATAAATAAATAAAAGTTGCTAGTGCACCAATTGAGGCCAGGGGAATGAGGTTTATCCACACAGCTCTTACTAACTGGCCTCCATTACACTCACCCCCCTAAACCTCACTCCCATCCGGGTCACAGCACCATTGTAACAGGTCCTACTCAACCCGCTCTGACCTCTCACAAGGACGCTAAAGACCGCAGTCTCTAATGTCAGTCACTAGTGCACCAGTTTTGAGGCCAGGGGAATGAGGTTTATCCACACAGCTCTTACTAGGTGGCCTCCATTACACTCACCCACTAAACCTCACTCCCATCCAGGTCATGGCACCAATGTAACAGGTCCTACTCAACTTGCTCTGACCCCTAACAAGGACGCTAAAGACCGTAGTCTCTAGCATCAGTCGTTAGTGCACCAATTGGGGCCAGGGGTGTGAGGTTTAATTGCACAGCTTTTACTAGCTGGCCTCCGTTACACAAACATGAATGCAGAAGAATACAAAATGTAATTATATTATTTAAATGTAGTGGTTCATTTAGCACAATACTGAGATTTTTGATGATTGAGAGACACATCACTTGTTAAACAGTCTAACTAGTTGTGAAGATGCTGTTCTTGAAACATGAAATTGAAGACGATCTGCAACATCTGCAAACGTCATTGTGCTTGGTCAGTTGTTTGAAGTTCCTGAGTGAATGTGCCTTGTCATCATTCATAGTACACGATGAAGTCTAGTCAAAGCCTGAAGCTTCTCAGAATCATTAAAAGCAGGGTCCCGACGTGTTCTTAAGTCGTAAATTTAGTTTCATCAAATTTAAGGCCATAAAAAGTCTTAAATATCTGAAAAGGGAAAAGCTGCTCTTAACTGCTGGTCTAGGATCAGTTTTTTCAGTAATTATAGCATATTGGCGATTTGGAAAATTATCCAGTGCGTTTCCATATTTATGCTCTAGAAAGCATCAAAGGTTTCTATTTACAACGTGTTTTTTCAGCATTGAGCAGTGTAGCCAATCGTAAGCATGTCTGCTGATTTCTTGAACACAATGGACAATCAGAGATGTTAGAATCCACTCACCGCTCAAAGCTGAAGTTTTTGTTCTGTACACTCACAAATCCTCTCATAATAACAAAATGTGGACATTATGTGAATAAGAGATTCCTTGTGCAGTCAGCATTGATTATAACAGAACTTTGTGAGATTGTGTCATCGTGATGAACTAAGATGAGTGACAGCTTTTTAGTGATTACAAGGGGACTGCTTTCTAGGCGACATAAAATCAATATATAATCCAGCGGCCAATATAATATTCATGTATTTGAGTGATTATTATGGTCATGTATGCATGACATTTGATTGGGTGGACTAGCCGTCAGTCTGGGTGGACCAGTGCCACCCTCACCCTTATGTAGCCTTGCCACTTCCATTAACATTGACCTACACCCCCCACCCCCAATATGGATTTAATTCTATTTCTGCAGGCCTTAATAAAGGTCTTAAAAGCCTTAAATTTGATTTTAAAAGCCCTGCAGATGCCCTGTGATACATCTTTCACAGGCACTGCTCTCAGTTTGAGCTCAGTGTTAAACCTGCTTTATAATGGCTCTTTAATAAGTAAATAGTAACAGCTGAAGTTCAATCAGGTCAGAAGAAGCTTAATTTAACCCTTGAACTCAGGACATGCCCACAGGGAGGCATTCACTCCTAATCCCAGGTCGAAAACGGATCTCGGTTTTCCCTCTCAGAGTTAGAAAATCACTGATTTCCTGACCTTGGGAATGCCACAGACATCTGACGTTCCCCCGAGAAAGAAGGTGACTTTCACTCTGTGTTGCTGCGCTCAGTCTTTCCAGACCTGATTGCACATTCACTTATTCCACTCACTCAAGGGCAAACATATGTCTTGTATACTAATATTCTCCTGGCAGAACTGTTTCCTGTTCGCAGAGTCCGCAGCCCATAAAGCAGTAATCCACTACTCACCAAACAACCATTGAAATATTTGGCCTTTAAAGTTGCGATATAATTGCAGTGAAAATTGAACATAAATAGCCTCAAAAATCAACTGCCAAGCTTACTTCATGTTGCACTCCACTCAACAACAACAAATCTGCTGATAGCCTCTGTGCTAGTTTCTTGGGCAACCGTGTTCCAGATTGCAGCGTTAATTATACATGTGAAACAGATGACGTAGATAATAATTAAATTTATTTAAAATTAGATATGTGGAAGTCATGCAAGCCATTGAAGGACATCTGTCAGTCTCACACGTTCTTGAAATGAAAGGGAAAGAGACATATCAGATAAATTAGCCTGGCTAATGTCTGTTAGCCCTTTTTTGATATTTCTGAACTGATTTTGAGTAAGCATTGTCTAAAAATGTCAACACTTTTGGTTCATTAGGTAGTGCACAGCACTCATTCTGATTGCAGGATTGGAGCTCTCTCCCCAATAGTTTCTTGTTCTTGACGTGTCATGTTATGTAAAAGCATTAAAAGGCTATATGAAAACAAAGAATAATTGCAAGTGTTAATAAAGTGATGCATCTCTCTCTTTATCTCTTATAGAGGAGTAATGATGAGAACGGGAACTGTTCTGGGAACAGTATGGAGTTCCCCACCACTAATCTGTATGAGCTGGAGAGCAGAGTGTTCACTGATCACTGGTCCATCCCGTACAAGAGAGAGGAATCACTCGGCAAATGCCTCATTGCGTCCACCTGCTTGGCCAGACTGGGTAAGTTCTTATGGGTTTTTTTTTTTTTTTTATGTACATGTCTGGATGTTTGCGTCTTCTAGAAAGAAATTACACATCTGAAATCTTGTTTTCTCTCTCAAGGCCTGGCTGATGCAGATGAGAACTGTAAGAGGTTCATTGACCGCTGCATGCCTGAGGCCTTCAAAAAGGTTTGTGTGTGTGTTTGGATAAGCAGGCATGTCATAAACTCTACCAGGTGTTTGTTGGAAATTGTTAGAAACGACGAGATGAGATGAATAATTCAGGTGTTCATTGGTGTTGTAGTTGCTGACGTCCAGTGCGGTGCACAAGTGGGGAACTGAGATTCACGAGGGCATCTATAACATGCTGATGCTGCTGGTGGATTTGGTCGCAGAGAGAGTCAAACAGGATCCCATACCCATCGGCCTCATGGGAGTTCTTACTATGGTACACATACCCTTTTGATTTTACGTTCTAGTAACTGTGGTTAGCTTCTACTTGGAATACGACTGGATGATATAACTAAAATAATTATATACTTTTGGTGATATGCATTTGCTCTTCAATATTAACGTTATTCATTTTTGCCAAATTAACATTTTAACCAAACAGTCATTGTAGGCATGTAAACTCAATAAAATATAGTAAGTATATTGCATAATATCCGTAAAGTTAAAAAAAAAAAAAAAAAATCTATTTTTTACTAAGTTAATAAAATACTTATTTTAAATTTATATGAACCAGTATAACAATTAATGTATTATTTTGTATTATGTATAATACAATTAATATTTTATGCTTTAATATATATTTTATATACAAATGTATTTTAATAATTCATTTTAATGACAATTCTTGCATTTTTTTTAAATTTAATGAACCAATATAACAAGTAATGTATTTATTTTGTATTATGTATAATTATCATATCATTAATATTTTATGCTTTAATATATATTTTATATGCAAATTTATTTTATAACAATTCATTGTAATAACAGTTCATACATATTAATATAATACATAATACATTTATATATATATATATATATATATATATATATATATATATATATATATATATACACAAATACAATAAATGTGATATGTATAATATGCAATATTTACGTACTTTTTTTTTTTTTTTTTTTTTTAAAGAATTGTAATGAATATTAAAAACTTTTACATAATTAAAACAAAATGCCATGTTAAAAAATCTAATTTCATGTTGAGAATTATATAAACATTGATGGCACAAACAAATCATTGAATCAGAGTTGTCAGTTTGAATCAATTGAAATAATTTAATGGAACTTGCTGGCTCAGTAGTCTCCGCCTCAGACGTCACGCACATGGACCGCTGGCTGAACGTCTGATGCATAAGGCAAACAAAATGGGAAACACTTTGGGAGTTTTGAAGTCGTCATCTGATTGGTTGAATTCTACAGGATTGTCGTAGGGACACATTTTCATGCCCCTAAACATGACGTGGAACAAAGTGAACTGTTATTAGTTGCTTTACATGTCAGTAAGACACCCTTGGCGAATTAAAGTTTTGATGGAGTCCAGACCTTCAGCCTGAATTTTAAAAATGGGCATTTAACACATTTCTGTCTGCACTATGTCTAACTATATTTATGAAACTATAGGATTTCTCTGTCGGAAAGATATTAAAACAAGTCTAATAGAAAAATTGTTTCGTAATTTCATATCACCAGTAAATTCACAGCAAATATATTGTGAATATAACCTAAATATCTTTGGGTTAACATGTTTTCCTTGTGTTGTTTTATTGACAGGCTTTTAACCCTGATAATGAGTATCACTTTAAGAATCGGATGAAGGCCTGTCAGAGGAACTGGGCGGAAGTGTTTGGAGAGGACAGCATGTTTGCTGTTTCTCCCAGCTCCAGCTACCAGAAGGTACTGTAAATGTTCATGTGTGGGTGTGTACGTGTGCTTTTGGCTTGACGCTTGACTTGACAGTCCTAGTTAATGGACAGAAAAACTGGTTTTGTAGATAGTGTGTTGTCAGGAAAATAAAGGCACAGTTTGTTTTTTTTTCTACTCAGAAGTACCTTTGCACACGTGTGTGCGTTTGATGGAAGGATAGTAAAATCAGCACGTTTATCATTAAGAAATTTTACTTTTTTAAGCCAATGACTGCAAGTAAAAAGCATGTTAACTGCAAAGCAATAAAGAGTGATGTAGACCATGAACCATGCTATTCTAAATATATTTTCTAGGATAAAATGATATAATTTGCAAAGAAACAACTTGCATAAGTGAAGAAAATGCTACATTTTTGCATGAAATTTAACATATTCTGTGTTCTGATTGGAATAGGAGCCTCACGGCTGGCTGGTGGACTTAGTGAATCGGGTAAGAGCTTCAGTCACAAACACTGTTGGATGGAATTATTGTATTACCTCGCATTAAACATCAGACAAATCTAAGTGGTGTTCGATATCTCTGAATATAACTCTTTCTTATATCTGCAGTTTGGAGAGATGGGAGGCTTCACAGCAATTCAGTGCAAGCTCAACCAGGAAGAAATAGAGATTGGGGTAAGACTGTGCACTCTACACATTTCAAAATGTTCCTGATATAGAATAGAGTCTTTATATTTATTTACCGCAAATGCCCAAGGTCAGTATTAATGGGACAATTGTTGTTGTTATTATAATAATTATCCTTTGTGAACTGAATTTCTAAAATGCACATTGGTGGTGGCTTATGGCTTGCTTGACACAAATGAAATTGCATTGACTGTCATAGCATTGTCATGACATTCTGTGGGTTTCTTGTGTTACATTGACGAGGATCAGTCAGTAGAAATTAAATAGCTGAAACGTTGTTTCCCGTAGTTGTGATTTCTGTGTAAACACACATGCAGCTTCTTTCCTCAAAGCTCTTGTTTATTTTAGATGCAAATCTAATCTTTGCCGATGTTCTGTTATTTCCTCAACCAATTTCTTAACTCAAATTATGAAAAATGGATATGCATGTAAATGCATAAATGTGTAAAAAAAAAAAAAAACTATTAAAACCATTACCAAAATGGACTAAAACCTGGAATGGAAACCTGGAAACTGGAATGGAAAGAAACTTTAAAAAATAGTATTAAAGTGCCACTATTATGCTATTTTAGATTAGAAGTTCCTTAATTTTGTTTTGGAGGTCTCCTACAATAGGTTTACCTGAATTCAAGGTCAAAAACACTGTAATTTTCTCATAATATCCATTGCAGCATCACCTCTTTTCTCACAGTGTCTGAAGCGGTTTGATAAAGGATTCAATCTCTCTAAACTCCTTCTTTCCGAGAGCCTACTCTCCTTTGATTGGTCAGATGACCCAGTCTGTTGTGATTGGTCAACTGCTTACAGCACGTGTCGGAAACAAAACGCCTATCACCATATCTGAATTTCAGCTCTAGAGACTTTCTTCGCACTTGTGATACGAACAGTAAAAGATGGCTTTGGTTTTACCCTATCAATTTGAGCCTGAGTCCTCATCCTTTGGAAGTTCATGCAAAGTGAAAACAGTAAGACTAGAATTACTGATGACTCGTTTCAGGAAGTTCAGAATTGGTTACTTTACTTTGATCTTTGAAACTCTGCAGACCTTTTACATTCACAAACAGCGATATTACACACAACATGAAAGATAATATCTGAAATAAAAGCATAATGGGGCACTTTAAAATTAAAACAAATTTGAAAATGCAAAATAATAACCTTGTACCACAGCTTAAATTTAAAAGAGACATTAGTTGCACACTCGCACAGGCTACGAGGTTAGATATCCCACATATGAGCTGGACTGGTTATCTTCGGGTTGAAAATTCTGTTAGTATAATAATGGAATGGCAAAGAAATGAATGGACAATTCATGTATCATCAGAGCTAGAGAGTGAAGAACAATTGTCTGGATGAAGAGAGGCAGTATAAGTGAGATGCTGAGAGAGAGCGAGAGAGAGAGAAAGAGTTGAACGAGGACAGATTCTATTATAGCATGTGTGCTAAAGAGCTCAGGATGTTTATCACCATCACGGAGAGCATCCTACACACAGCAGACAGTGAGAAAGAGACGAGAGCAGGGGGATGAGAGGGAAAATGAGATGCCACGTTCCTATGGGCAGAAAAAAAGAGCATTCAGGCCAGTTATTAAAAGGGTCCTTGATTATGATTTCACTTTTTTTTACTTTAGTTTGTGTGTAATGTTGTTCGAGCATAAACAACATCTGCCAAGTTACGATGTTCAAAGTTCCATGCAAAGGGAGATATTTTCTTTTACAGAAATTACTTTTTAAGGACTACAACAAGCTTCTTCCCAGGCTGGTGACATCACAAATCAAATTTACATAAACCCTGCCCCCAGGAACACGCAACGTAGGAGGTGAGGCCATGTTGGGCTGCTTTAGAGAAGAGGAAGAGTTGTTGTAGTAGAGTGTTGTTGCCATGCTGTCATTTTACGCCGGACTGCTTCACAAACGAGGGTCAATTCAACGCCGGATTTGCACAAAAGATTAACATGCTAGTCGATGAGTTGAATCATCTCCACAGCACTACATAAATTTATCCACTAACCATTCAGAAATGTCTAGTTGCTTGCTCTAAACGTTGTAACTTCTTCCTGAGTCTCTCCATCAGTGTCGACTCCAGTTTGAACAATGTAAGGCTTTACAATCGTCATTTTGGCTGCGTGAGATTCTCCAGCTTTGTTGTTGTTGAGCAACCGAAGCTCGAGCCCTCTTCTGGAAAGGGGTCCGGGAGCAGCAGCTCATTTGCATTTAAATGGACACACACAAAAACGGCGTGTTTTTGCTCGCACCCAAATAGGGGCAAATTTGACAAGCTATAATAAATGATCTGTGGGGTATTTTGAGCTGAAACTTCACAGACACATTCTGGGGACACCTGAGACTTGTATTACATTTTGTAAAAGCGGCATAATAGGTCCTTTTAAAGTGACACAATAACAGAATTGATTTTAAACACAATTTCTCATCAAACCCTCTGAGGTAATGCAGTTGTCTGAAAAACATTAAAAAATGAGTTAGTGGGATAATGTCAGAATTCTACCACACAGCCCCTTAAACACAAACTAACAATGTTTATATGGTCAGACATCTGTGTTTTTTTTTTTTGTTTTTTTGTTTTTTAAGTAAATAACCCCTCAGAAAAGCATCTATTCTGGTCTGAGACAGACAGATAGATGCTCAGAATGTTTGACAGCTTCATTATTTTTAGCAGAAGAGGTGTCCGCTCCCCCCTTCAGTGCAAGCGTGTAAATGCTCCCCCTTGTCTTGGAGCTGTGAAGCCGCCTTGTTTTTGGTTCCGCGCGCTTGTCTTTTGAAGGTGGGCATTAGCATGATCTGGGTGCCAGGGCTGAGAGATAGAGCTGGCGACAGGGAAAAGATGCTTTGATTTAGGATTTGCATATTAATGGCCTTAACACAGGAACAGGAAGTTTGAGGCGAGCGTAGGGAGGGAAATTCTTTTCAGGGGCACATATAACCTGCTGTGGCACGTAAAGGAAACTCCGCTGGTTCGTCGCCAGCTATGTTTGTATCTCAGACATTAAGGGATGCCCTGCTACAGTAACCATTTAATCCGTAGTGAGGGTAAGGGTCAATTAAAGCCAGAAAACAAGAGAAGGATGCTGTCTTCTCTCTTCCACTGACTGGACTGATTCATTCACTCTCTCCATTGGATGAGAAGTCATTAGATGCTGAACAGAGGAGTGATTCATCTGTGCTGACTCTCTGTTGGCAAATAGCTCTAAAGAGATGTATGCCAGCAGAGACATGTTGTATAAATGTTATATAAAAATCCCTGATTTTGTAGTTATGGCTTAGTATTTAATCAGGTGCCTCTGAGCGGCCATTAAATGGGTCCTATTATGCTTTTTCAACTTTAATTAGTGTGTAATGTTGCTGTTTGAGCATAAACAACATCTGCAAAGTTACAAAGCTCGAAGTTCAATGCAAAGGGAGATATTTTATTTAACAGAATCCACTTTACAAGAACTACAACAAAATGACTCATTGGACTACAACACATTTTTTCCAGGTTTTGTCAAGTCACATTGATACTCAATAATCCCCGCCAATTGACGGCATCATTAATATTTACATCTGAGTAGAGCTCTCGGTTGTGGTAAGGGCGTGACATTTCCAATCACAACACGCTGGGCCAGCTAACCAATCACAGCACATTTTGTGTTTCGGAAGGAGGGGCTTCATTAAAACAGGAATTATTCAGTGCGTTCGAGCCGTAATTGGGAGAGAGGTCCTGTAATAATGTAAAATATGTGAAAAATAACAATTTAAAAATTTTTTGAACAGTCAAGCATGAAAGCATATTCTAGTACAACTCCAAAAACAAAACCAAGACTTTGTTAAAGGGCTTAATAGGACCCCTTTAAAGGGTTATTGGAAATCATTTGCTTAACCTTATGTCATTCTAAATGTGTCTGCTGAAATTTGAAAGATTTTCCATACAACGAAAGTCGCTCTGCAGAGATTTTGTTTTTATGCCACTGGCGAATGTGTCATACAGGTTTGGAACAACATGAAGGTGAATAAATGATGACTGAATTCTCATTCATTCTTTTTTTTTTTTTTTGTCAAACTATCCATTTACTCACTTATCACTTTAGAGTTTACTCACCCCTTGTTGCTATGTCATGTCTCCAGCTTAGAGAAACATTTTTCTTTTAGCAGGGGAAAATTATATATTTGATGTTTCATTACTGATTTGTTTTTGTGGTAACATTCAGAGTAAAATATACATGTGTATGTGTTTCCTCAGTGTGTATCAGCTCTGGTTCAGCCGCTCGGTGTGTGTGCAGAATACCTCAACTCCGGCCTGGTGCAGGTGAGTGTTTCCACGACTGATCTGTTCTCACTTTGTTACACGTATCCCTGCAATACTTGATTTTGATTGGTCAGAAGTTCTGTGGTCAAGTCAGTTAATAGTTTATCTGGGTATTTTTTTTAAATCTTTTTAAAAGACAAGCTAGTTGTGCTAATTAAAAAAAATCTCTGTAGTTACTTTGTAAAACATCTTTGGCTGTTTTTTTAAGAATAATTAAAAAAAAAAAATGCCTTGTCAGAAATGCATCTAATCTAGTAATAATTAGGTACTAACCCTGGACCTACCTCTAAACCTAACTTTAACCCATGTAGCTGCCTTATATTACCAGTACTTTCTTGGGTAAGTACACTGTAAGTACATATAGAAGAACATATAGAACGGGAGGGAATTTTTCATTTTTATGATCCAAGAAACAGACTTTTGACAAAACGATAGCATCCCTTTTTATTACTGAAATAGACCAAGTTCTATATTAACACTAAAAAATATAGTACATATTAATGTGTAACAAAGACTTTGAGTGTACTCACCATTAAAATAGTTGAAGGCGGCAGGTCTCAGAGTGATAGTCATTTATAAATATAGCCTAATTATGTTTCAAGTTCCATTTTGTGTAATAATGCGTTAACTAATTTTCTGATCGCAGGCGGAGGGTGAACCAACTCCAGGGAAAGTCTGAAGAGATGCGCTTTCCGTTTAAAAACACATTTAAATAGATTTCCTTGAAATAGCTTCAAGGAAATTATGAATGGCAAAATCCACAGAAATAAAGTTTTTGCTCTCAATCGTAAATTTGTTGAATGACCATATGATTGGGGGGCACGTTGTGTCATCTGGGCACTTGGCAACGGGCTTGCATACTGTAAAATAAAGTGTAACAAATGTAATATATCTTTCTAAGTTCAAATGGATATTTCATGTCTATTTATTCCCTTTTTTTGGTAAGTAGCGTGTTACCAGCGGAATGTTAAGCTTCACATCAGACTCTTGATCACCCTGTCTGGGTTTATTTTTCCCTAATGTTCGGCTGACTGTACATTATTCCTACCAAGTACAGTTGAGATATTCTTTATATAGTCAGATTTACCTGGTGTTAATGACATAGTTTTGAAAACGATAATGAATCATAAAGAATACATTTGAATGAACGTGTTTTAGAACAATGGTTATTAGAGAAATTTCAAGGACACTGTCACCCTAATGTGGTTTGTTTTGTTGTATTTTGTAGCCCATGCTGGACCCAGTCATCCATAAGATGATAACATACGTGCAGAACCTGGAGGAGAAAGACCTGAAAGACAAGGTGAGGAACCTGCATGCTTTATTCACTTTGGTGTGCAGCAGTGTAAGATTTTTACAGCTTTAAGGCTGGATTTTTTTTTTTATTTTTTTTTTTTTTAAATGTTAAAATATATTGTATGTGTTGTGGATCAGTTGCACTATCAAAATAGCTAGTAACATAGTAACATTGACCTGACCAATGGCGTGAGTTTGGTGCGGGACTATCTGCTTGACTGACCAATGACAGATGGGCAAGTGCTTGGGAAACTTGTTTGAAAACAATAGTGTTGTTTAATGTTGTCAAAAGTACTGACATCGGTACCAAGTCAGTACTGAAATTTAAAAAATGTGACGATACCAGCATTTCTTTTGAGTGCTGTTGAGCGGATTCTTAAACTCTTCTGATTGGTCATTGTGTTCACGTGCTCAACAGATATGTCATTGGCTACAATGATGAATAAAAAAAAAAAACATGTTGTAAATAGACATCTTTGACGCTCTTCACCAATCGCTTACGCAGAAATGCACAGGAGTGTTTGAAAGTAGGCGTCTCATCAGCAGATCCCTAATATAGCCGCTTATAGGTGCCTGTTTTCAAATGCTCCCGTGTCATATCAAAATCACTTATTTGATATGCAAGGAGGTTAGCCAATCACATGAAGGACATTAACATATTAATGTCTAAAGGGTATAGCCTGTTTAAAAAGTGTCAGAGAGAAGGTGGAAAATGCTCATCTAATATTGTAATTATCACTGTTGTAAACTAGCTTTATAAGTGAATGCTACAGTATATAATGCTATGAAAGCATAGAATACAGTCCCTTAAACTTCAGAATTAATATTTCCAGATAATTTACTCACCCCCATGTCATCCAAGATGTTTGTCTTTCTTTCTATAGTCGAAAAGAAATGAAGGTTTTTGAGGTTTTGCTGTATTCTTCTTGTTGTTAACAGTATAATGTTTTAAAATTAAATTTATCATCCTGTTTTAAATTTCTGTAATGGACGACTTTGACTTTGACTCTTTGACTTGTTGTTTCTCTCGTTTTATGTTCGTCTCTTTCTCTCTAAAGCGTTTGGTGAGTATTCCCGAGCTCTTGTCGGCCATTAAGCTCCTCTGCATGCGTTTCCAGCGGGAGCTGGTGAACGTCGTGGATGACCTTCGACTGGACATCCTCCTCCGAATGCTCAAAACGCCCCACTTCAGTGCCAAGATGAACTCCCTCAAAGAGGTTCAAATTCCTTTCTTTTTTCTAGTGCTTAAAAGTGAGCTCCTCCCTCGTGTTGACGGCTCTGTGCTCTTATAGGTCACAAAACTCATTGAGGAAAGCACAGTATCCAAGACTGTGAAGAACGCCATTGACACAGACCGACTCCTGGATTGGCTTGTAGAAAACTCAGTCCTGTCAATAGCTTTGGAAGGTAAGAATGTCCCTGATCCAGTTTAACATATTAATATTTAATCTCATATCAAACCCATATTGGCCCTGTTAATCTTCTCTAGTTTCATGATGGTTTACCACACAGGGGGGAAAAACTCAAGAAAACATATCAAAATCACTTATTTGATATGCAAGGAGGTTAGCCAATCACATGAAGGACATTAACATATTAATGTCTAAAGGGTATAGCCTGTTTAAAAAGTGTCAGAGAGAAGGTGGAAAATGCTCATCTAATATTGTAATTATCACTGTTTTAAACTAACTTTATAAGTGAATGCTACAGTATATAATGCTATGAAAGTCCCTTTAACTTCAGAATTAATATTTCCAGATAATTTACTCACCCCCATGTCATCCAAGATGTTTATGTCTTTCTTTCTTCAGTCGAAAAGAAATGAAGGTTTTTGAGGAAAACATTCCAGGATTGTTCTTCATATAGTGGACTTCAGGTTGAAGGTCCACATTGCAATTTCAGTGCAGCTTCAAAGGGCTCTAAACGATCCCAGACGAGGAATAAGGGTCTTGTATAACAAAATGATCAGTCATTTTCTAAAAAAAAAATACAATTATATACTTTTTAACCACAAATGCTCGTCTTGCACTGCTCTGTGATGCACCACGCATTACTTAATCACGTTGGAAAGGTCACACGTGACGTAGGCGGAAGTACTGATCCAGTATTTACAAAGCAAACGTGCAAAGACTAAATCAAACGCCCTTTACAAAAAAAGGTAAAACAACGATGTCAGACGATTTTTGAAGTTGGAGGAGAAAATGAGATGGAGTTTTCCGCCCTACCGCGGTACTTCTGCCTAAGTGACGTGCGACCCTTATTCCTCGTCTGGGATCGTGTAGAGCCCTTTGAAGCCGCATCGAAACTGCAATTTGGACCTTCAAACTGCTGCACCCCAGTGAAATCCTGGACTGTTTTCCTCAAAAACCTTCATTTCTTTTCGACTGATGAAAGAAAGACATCTTAGGTGACATGGGGGTGAGTAAATTATCAGGAAATTTTTATTCTGAAGTGAACTAATCTTTTAAATAAGGCTCTATGACGTGTCTTGTGTATGTGGACGCTCATATTTTCACACTGAGCGAATCATCTATGTGTTAAAGTGTTCAGAAGTCAGAGTCTCAAACTGTTGCTTTGTGCCTGAAGTCTTTTCACTTCACCCACTCATTTGTGTCATCATCTCTTTATTCAATTGTCTTTATTTAACACTGCCTCATTGTCTTTTTGTCTTTGTTCTGTTTGCATTTCTCATGACACTTTCTTTTTTTCTTCCTTTTTCTTTTCTCCCTTTTGCTCATCTCTTTCACTTTAATGCATTTGATTTGTTTAACTTTCTATTTGCATTCTTCCTTTCATTTTCTCTTTTTTTACTTTCCTTTTTCTATGCCAACTTTCTCTTTCACTTGTGCCCTCTCCCTGATTGAAGTCTTTTTTTTGTGGAATGATGGAATTTGTGGATTTTTTTTTTTTTTTTACAGTATAAGGAATGTGTGATGTTTTTGATATATTTATTTTTCATAAAGATTTTGTTTGTTAACACTTCTCCTTTTCAAAGCTTTTCTGTGGTCCTTAGGTTGCTATTTAAAACCAATGCAACATGCAATTATTAAAGTATTGATTGTAAACTTGAGGGTAAAAGGGGAAAAAAATTACATGTTTTTTTATTTACAGATGAATAGCTTTAAGAGGTTTTTACATCTGTGGGGAGCTAGTTTCTCATTTTTTGAGAGTGCAATGTAAAAAGTTTTTTTTTTTTTTTTTTTTAAGTTATTCTTAAGTTTTAAGAATTAATAAAATAAGTAAAATATTTCTCTGTATGTGTGCTGTAGGAAACATTGACCAGGCCCAGTACTGTGACAGAATAAAGGGAATCATTGAGCTGTTGGGCAGTAAGCTCTCATTAGATGAACTCTCCAAAATATGGAAAATACAGGTAAGCTTTTTATAGATATTCATCAACTCTTCAGTTCTCCATCAAAGCTGCATGAACTTTTGACATTGATTCTCAGAAATATTCTGCACAGAAGTCTATAAATGTCTTTTTGAATAAGATCTAAATGAATATAGAGCAGTTCATTTGGCGTCCATTTGCATTCCCATTGATTTTCAGGATGGAAATGAAGCTGTAAACAATCTTGAGATTAATTCATAACACAAGGACTGCATAATTTAGTTTAACTTGATGTACTAAGTGCAGTTACTAAAAATATTATATGTTTATTTCTTGGAAATGCACATTTGAGATGCAGATAAAATGAACTTTAAAAAGTAAAAAAAAAAAGTAGTGGAAATGGCTAATAAGCCAATAAGCCCCCCTCTGCCGCCATCTATTGGTTATAGTGGTAATTTCTTATCTTTTTATTTTTAAATAAAAGTGTTCGTTTGTCACCAAGTGTTAGTTTTCCCACATCTTGAAACTTTTAGTTTTACAAATGGGGACAGTCTTTGAAGGATGAACAAATAATGTTTTTGGTCGTCACAAAAAAAAAAAAAAAACATTTAAATTGGATCATTTTAAGAGCTTTGAAGTGCTGGAAAAAGTGTGATATATTTAAAAGTCCTTGAAGTGCTTGACCTCAAAAGGTTGTACAAGCCCTGAAATGAATAATGTAAAAATATTCAACTATTTCTGCCACAATACCATGGTTACAGTTAGAGTTACTACATTAAATTCATGGTGAATGATGGTGATTTGTGGACTGAAAAGCCTTCTATAGCCTTCTATAACCTGTTCTGAGCTCGTACTGTGTTGTTTATTATTGGTCCGAGCTGATAAACGGTGTAAAAAGTAACACTGGTCTCAAGATCACGTATAATTTTTTTTCATGATCTTAACATATTAAAAAGTATTAAAACAAATCCACTTATCTTGAGTTATCACAAGAAAATGATGCAAAAATAATAATGCAGTAACTTTGTCATCCTTGCATGGTTAGACTGCCTAAATATATACATAGTTTATTAAATTGTTATATTATATTATTACTATTTTAATATAGTATTATATTGTATTTAATTTTTATATATTGCTTTTTTATTATAAAATTGCTGTTAAAATTAATTTTATTTAGTTTGTTTATATATGAGCAAAAAGCTGATGTTTTGTGTGCAGGCTGGTCAATCCTCCACTGTGATAGAGAACATCCACACCATCATCGCCGCTGCTGCCGTCAAGTTCAACTTTGACCAGCTCAGCCACCTCTTCGTCCTCATACAGAAGGTCTTGTCCATCTTCCTTTGGACTCTTTCATCTTTGTGAAGTGTGTTTTTGACTCTGCCTTGTGTGTTTTCAGAGCTGGGAGGTGGAGAGTGATCGCGTGAGACAGAAGCTTCTGAGTCTGATTGGACGGATCGGCAGGGAGGCTCGCTCTGAGGCAACCACAGGAAAGGTGCGTGTCGTCAGAATTAAACTGCATGTATATTTCTGTCCCTCACCTGGAAGTTGGGCTTTGATCTTGACTAGCTGGTAATGAGCTACAATGTGGAAATGCGAAAGGCAGTGATTGATGTAAAACTGTTGAAGCTAGTGAAAGTTTCTTATGTTGCACTGCAGTGATTTACAGTTTAAATTTAAATCATATAGAATATAAATATAAAATGTACAGAAATCTTTAAACAAATACTCCACAGGGTAGAAATACATTAATATAATAATAAAAATATTAAAATGCTACATATATGTTTAAATATTCTATTTACCATTTTTTAAACCCAAATCACCTGTATATTATATTTAGATAAATTATATGACTGATAAATATTGTATTATGCAATCTTAATATATTTCTTCACTTTCACATGCCGCTTGAAGGTGGTCTGGTTAAACCTGGTTAAAGTTATTTTCTGTATTTGACAATAGATTTTAATATGCTACCACCCTCACTACCATTCAAAAGATGTGCGTCATTTTTTTAAATTAATACTTTAATAAATACTGTTACAAAAATTCAGTTTCATTCTTTTGGACTTTCTATTAATCAAAGAATTCTTAAAAAATGTATCACAGTTTCCACAAAAATATTAAGCAGCACAATTGTTTTCAACATTGATAATAACCATAAATGTTTCTTGAGCAGCAAATCATCATATTAGAATGATTTCTGAAGGATCATGTGACACTGAAGACTGGAGTAATGATGCTGAAAAATTCAGCTTTGATCACAGGAATAAATTACATTTTACAATATATTTAAATAAAAGACAGTTATTTTGTATTGTAATAATATTTAAAAATATTACAGGATATCTTTTATCAAATAATGGCCGCCTTGTTGAACATAAGCAACTTCAAAGCATGACAAAAAATAAACTGTGTGTGTGTGTGTGTGTGTGTGTGTGTGGTGTTTTTTTTGTTTGTTTTTTTTTTTTGTTTTTTTGTGGCTTGTGTGTCAGGTGTTGGAGGTATTGTGGGAGTTGGCACATCTCCCCACCTTACCAACCACTCTAGTGCAGCAGGCCCTGGAAGAACACCTGACCATCCTCAGCGACGCATACGCCGTCAAAGAAACTGTCAAGAGGAACTACATCATCAAATGCATCGAAGACATCAAGAAGGTGAGCTGATGCCATAATTCTCAAAATTCCAATAATGGCTCCAGAGTCTGTCGCACACTTCACCTTCAGTGTTTCAACTAATAGGAATCTGATGATTTTTTTAATGATGTGACTGCTACCTTATTATTGTTTTTCTGTCATTATGGTAAGTCACTGTCTGTCTTGCTTCTGGTGGTCTGAATTGGAGTGAGAGTCTCTCACACAAATCTCCTGTTCTCCTCCATCTGCTTTGTGCTCCTTCCTGAAAATCCATATTCAGAAGGTTATAGACCGTAAACACACAGAAACGGCAATGACACACATTTTTGAGCTTCCTGGCTTCTCTTTCAGGCTAGAATCTGTGCAGTGGGCTATTTTAAGAGCTGATCCTGGGAGTATAAAGGTGTTGTTCTGTCTCTAGTGCTAGATGTATATTTTTGGCACTCTCATTTCAGCTTGCCTCATCTCACCCCAAACATGCACGCACACACAGGCATTTACTTTGCTCAATCTTTGCGCTTCAGCCTCTGGTGGGATTTGGGTGCAGCGTCTGCCGCATAAACTCTTTAGTGGCGCTCACTGAATACAACTGAAGTTTATCTCTTTAGATGCAAATACAGGAGGATTCAAAGTCTCCCAGCGAGACACAGGTCTCTTTTCTTACTGGCACCTGGGGCAAGAAGAAACCGAGCTCATTGGCTAAAGTAAGAGAAGACCCACCCCTTAAGTTTATCACTGACCAATCATAACTCAACTGAATCTCACATGAACAGAATTTGATTTGCAAACTGATGATTGCCACTTGATTCACAGGGAAGTACTGTAAAGATGTGTGTGATTTACAAAGGGAACCTCTAGGGGTTTGATCTTCAAATCCAAATATTAACTAATGACTTGTTGACTATTGGCTTCAATCATTCTGTTGTTGGACGATTTTAAAGATTTGGTAATCAGAGACTAATCAAAGCCTGGGGTCAGTGATGTGATGCTGATTTCGTTGTTCCTTTTATTAATTTAATAAAAAAAAGTATTTCACATGTGTAATAACTTGAATATTTTTGGGGGGGAATAAAGTCAAAAATATCTGGGAGTTCTGATATCACAATGAAGAATAAAGCCTCATTAGAAGAAGACAAACATGTAGAGAAAACATAAAACAGGAAATGATATCATAAAAAGGACCCCGCATGACTCCATGTCAATAAGTCTCTTAAAATATCAGATAATTTGACCATTTTATGACTAAACAAAGTTAGTTCAGGTTGTTAAATGTCATGTGGTGCGACTCTTCATGATATTCATGTGTTAATAATTCATGAAATTTGTAAAAAAATAAATAAAAAATAAAAAAGTTTATAGTCTCATCCCATGGAGGCTTGCGTCCGCCATTAAATGAAAAATAAATAAGGTAATTGCGACTTTTTATCTCACAATTGTGAGAAATAAAGTCATAATTGTGATATAAAGTTAGAATTGCATGATTAAAAACTTGCAATTGCGAGAAAAAAGTCAGAATTGTGAGATTAAAAAGTTACAATTATCTTTTTTTTATTTTTTTTATTTAGTGGCGGAAATAATCATCCCTTCATTTGAGTGAGTCTGTTCTAGATTGTGTGTCTGTTGTAGATTTTGATTATTTGATTATTAAAAAAATGTATTGTATTTCCCATTCATTTCCTATGATGGGTCAAATTGACCCGAGGAGAGGGTCGAATGCCAATTTTTAAATGTTTTAAACAACCACAGAAACTCCTACAATCTAGTCAACTTTTTTTGTGTGCATTCCAATTTGTGGTCAAATTAAACAAGGTCGTGTACTGCTCAGATGAACAAAAAAAAAACTTATACTAATATTATTTCATTATTTTCTTACTTTTTACTTGGCTACACCACATGGCATTTTAGAGTCATTAAATTGAAAATGATATGAAGTTTTACTAAACCATTTGAAAGTACATATTTCTACATCATTGACCCAGATTGAGATTGCTGTATTCAGTGAATGCACCATGTGTGTTATGTTGATGTCATTGTGTGTTTATATCTGTGTGTTTGTGCTTGTATTGTAGTCGTCTCAGCAGACTAACCCTCAGACAGTGTGGGTGGTTCCAGCCTTGCGGCAGCTTCACGAAATTACCCGGTCTTTTATCAAACAGACCTACCAGAAACAAGACAAGGTAGGTTCAGACAGCATCCAGACGGACCATCTGGCCTGTTTATTTTTTTACACATCTGGTGCTACGTAATGGCTTTGCATTTATAGTTTGTGTCATCTTCTCTGTTAGAGTATAATCCAAGACCTGAAGAAGAATTTTGAGATAGTGAAGCTGATCACAGGCTCTCTGGTGTCATGTCATCGTTTGGCCGTGTCCGTCGCGGGATCCAATGGTCTTTCTGGATCCACACTGGTCGATGGACGGTACTCCTATCAGGAGGTACGCTGCCACATGTCCATTTTCTTTTAGTCATACTGAGAACTTGATGTTTATATATCAAAGCTTAATTGATAATTGCCGATAATGATTACCACGGTTATTTGACTTTTTGGTACAATACCAAAAAAATATATATACATATATATTTTTTTAAAGAAATTAATACTTTTATTCAGCAAGGATGCATTACATTGATCAAATGTATAGATTTTCTTTTTAATAAAGAATCCTGAAAAAAATGCACCATGATTTTCACAAAAATTTTAAGTGTTGTCAACATTAATGATAATTAGAAATGTTTGAGCACCAAATCAGCATATTAGAATGATTTCCCAAAACGGTAGTTTATGTACGTAATAGCAGGGTTTTTCCTGGGTCAAAAATGGTCTTCGGGGGTGGCTGACAGACATGGTCATCCACACAAACAGTAAAAAGTACCCTACCCACATGATCTGCGAGCCCAATACTGACAATAAAGTACTCATCACTCTCACTGTAATTCTTTCTAGCCCTCTTTGCAAAAAAATCTGTGATTTTATAGCTTTGTAAGAGAAGATGCTTCTTTGCTAGACCTGAAAATTATTTTGGTATGTATAATAATAATAATTAATAAGTAGTAGTATTAAAAAGTAGCATTAAAAAGTTACATTAACTAATAATATAATTTTCTACCATATACCATTGAATGCACCTAGCTAACAACAACTTCTGTTCTGGTTTCACCTCACTCCAACTGATTTTATAGGTAATTTACTATACATTGTCATTTAAATAACCTGAAAATACTGTGGATTACTAAGGCTAATTTTACTAACCACTCTTGCTAATTGTAAGCACACTGAAGTTCTCATTTCAGAGTTGTTCGAGTAAATGAATAGTTATAGACCATGTGGGCAGATCTATGAGGGGCCGTATAGGCCATAATTATCGAAAAGCCTCTTATAAACACTAGTGAAACGAAAAACATTCATCAACCTTAGTGAAATTCATTCATACGCATTACTGAAAAAACTGTATTTCACTATTGTTGATCAATGTTTTTCGTTTCACTAATGTTTATAAGAGGCTTTTCAATAATTATGGCCAATACGGCCCCTCATACAGATCAGTTGTTTTCATGATTCATTAAAAATAAATCTGTTCAAATGAGTCATAAGGTCAAGAATCGGACAATAGCGTTGCATGTGAATCGCAAAAGATTTGTCAACACAGAAAACACTTGATCACTGGATAGGATTTTCTTTTTGTTTACTGAAAGCGTGGTTTATGTCAGCTGCATGTGCGAGACGCCTGTCAGAGAAGATGAGGTGACGTTCTTTTGAGCACTACTCACACCCAGCGGTAATTCAGGAAAAACATTCTCCGAATGCACCTCGTGAAACATGGATTCGGTCTTCCGAACTTTTAGCATCGTGTCAGTTGATTTAGATTATTATGTGCGAGGGAGAGAGAGTGCAAAGACAGTGCTTACTTTGAAGACAAAGAGAGTTCTTTGCTCGTTCTGTCCGTCATCTGCATCACTAATAAACAACTCTCAATAACTGATTAAATAAGGCTTTGGCGGAACAAAAATTCGTTAGGGCGGCTGGCAAAAAATTTTCAGTGTAGGAAAAACCCTGTAATAGATATAATAATAATAAAAAAAAATAAAAAAAAAAAAAAAATATATATATATATATATATATATATATGTATATGTGTGTGTATATGTGTGTGTGTGTGTGTGTATATATATATATATATATATATATATATATGCGTGTATGTGTATATATATATGTATGTGTGTACATATATATGTGTGTGTCTATATATATATATATATATATATATATATATATATATATATATATATATATATATATTATATATGTGTATATATATATAAAATAAAATAAAAAATGTTAAAACAATTAAATTTAAAAAGAAGAAAACCATAAAACTTGTGCTCCCAGTGGTTCTCAAACAGGTAAATGAAATAAAATATGCACTGTTTTAGTTATCTACACCACAAAAAATATTTCTAAATGTTTTTCTGATGCAAGACTTTTATTTTGAAAGACGGGCATAAAAGCCTCTACAAAGACTTCGCTCTTCTGTCAGACAGAATGCATTTTTCCATTCCAATATGCAACGTTTTCATTCTCTTTCTATGTAAACATTCTAGACGGACATGTTTGGCATTTGCATTTCCGTCTTTTGCAGTGTGCATGACACGGCGTTCCAAAAAAGCAGCGTTAAACTTTTAAAAAACATGTTTCTAGACCTTTTTCCATTACCAAAAAAAGTAACAATAAATTCCGTAACTGGTACATTGTGTATTAGCTGAGAGGTGATTTGCGTGCAGATATTAATTCTATTTATCAGGATCAGTGTCCATATGTTTTATTAACAGTTCATCTTAGTATTGTGTATTTAACCTTAACCCAAAATACCACCAGTTCTATACTAGTCTGTGACTGCTATTTAATAGCCTTACTGTATAATACTGTTTATTCATTAATGTTAATGAAATTCTTACAATGTGTGCGCATGTTAAGTTGAGAACTATTGATCTACAGCATATTACATAGTTTTTGTTGTTACAAAAGACGATCGACTTCTAGCTTCTAGTTCATTTTTACAGAGTAAAGGGTCTAGTAATTTCATCTGGTGCACAGATGAGTCATATTGTTATTTGACTGAGGAATTAGCACAGGACAAAAATATGTTTGTTGACTACAAAAGTGACTCATTATGCCTCACATTTAAAAAGAATCCAGAAGAGAAGTGTGGTTTTGACTACCTGATGTTAACATTTATTTTTTCCACATTTTTTTCAGTATTTGGAGGGTCACTTGAAGTTCCTCGCATTCTTCCTGCAAGAGGCCAGTCTGTACCTGGTCTGGAATAGAGCTAAAGAGATCTGGGAATGCTTAGTGTCCGGCATGGATGTGTGCGAGCTGGATCGGGAGGTGTGGTGGTGTTGTTTTTGCTTGTTTGTTTTTCAGTTCTGTAGTGTAGAAATTAGGGATGTACCAATATCACTTTTTCCAGAACGCGTCCGATATTTTTAGTACTTGCCAATACCGAATACCTATACCTGTATTTTAATAGCATTTTTGATTTAAAAAATATTGGGCAGACAAACCAAAAGAATATGAATCAGTTTATTTGGCTTAGCAAATAGATATTTCCTTCAGTTATTTTCATGCCTAATTATGCTTGTTAAAATGAATTGTAGAAGCTACTCTTACTGTCACTGTTCATATTATTGCTGTATCATATTTTATCTTTAATTTAATAGCACAGTGAATATTATAGCTGCTCCAGCAGGGCTCAACCAGTCAAGAGCAGTGAGTCTTTTCTTGTTAGATTAACATTGAGGACAAAGACAGCAGTAGGTTTATTAGGCTGCTGTCACTTTAAGAGCTGCACTTATCCAACATACTGTTACACACGCCTTTTTTTCTCAACTGTTTACATTCACTTAAAACATAACTGACTATGTTTTACAAGGATACTCTGCATTTTGACATAATTTTGTGGGAATTTGTCCACTGAAGTGCAAGAAGACATGAAAGAAAACTCGATTTAATAGGATATTCACGTTTCTATGTTTCTGTCACAAGCACTGTACTGTACACGCTGCATGGTATCGTTTGTTGGTATCGGAGCATTTTAATAAATACAAGTACACGAGCGCAGTTTCTGGCCTGGAACCGATACTGGTATTGGTATCGGTGCATCCCTAGTAGAAATTGTTGCATTTTACCAAACTATGTAGTAGTGTTGATGGTGTTCGTCTCTGTAGATGTGTTTCGAATGGTTCACTAAGGGACAGCATGATCTAGAGAGTGACGTTCAACAGCAGCTCTTTAAAGAGAAGATCCTCAAACTGGAGCCATATGAGATCACTATGAATGGTAAGATTTCAGCCACAAGATATCACACACCACTTCCACTTAAAACCGCAGTAATTCCACATTAAGTAAGTATAGCACCTTGAGGTATTGCATCCTGTACATCTGCAGGAAACTACTGTGGTTACTGTGCTAATTTTACCCTTGCAGAAAAATGCCCTCATTAGCACCATGCGGTGGAGCTGCGTGAAGTGGTATTATGAATATGTGAGTTTTCTCTGGGTTTCATCATGTCTTACAGGGTTTAACCTCTTCAAGACCTTCTTTGAGAATGTAAACCTCAGTGACCACCGTCTCAAACGGCAGGGAACACAGCTGGTATGAGATTCCCTGCTTGTTCTCAGTAAAATTGATAGGGGAAATTCAGCATTAATGTCTAGACTGGCAAAAATATATATATATGATTGATTCTCTCAGTGTGTGGAGCGATTGGATCTGGCTGGGATGGACTTCATCTGGAGAATTGCGATGGAATCTCCGGACGAAGACATCGCAAATGAAGCCATACAGCTCATCATTACCTACAGCTACATAAACCTCAACCCCAAAATGAAGAAGGTCAGAAACCCTGATTTTTTTTTTGGTTATCAGTGCACATAGTTTCTCCATAATTCTCTGTTAATAAACCTTTTATTGTGTGTATATTTTTTACAGGACTCAGTATCTCTACATAAGAAATTCATCGCTGACTGCTATAAGAGATTGGAGGTGTGTGTTACAGTGTGAAATGACACTCTCTTCCTCTTCCCTTGTGATGATAATTGTGATAAAACTCATCCTTACATCACACACAGGCTGCTAGCTCTGCGCTGGGCGGCCCGACCCTCACACATGCTGTTACCCGGGCAACCAAGATGCTGACAGCCACTGCTATGCCAACGGTCGCCACATCAGTGCAATCTCCATCTAGGTATGAGGGCTAGTTTTAAGTTGAGCAGCTTTCAGATTGATGAGATCAACACATGTGTGTCCACAGTGTGTGGAAACAACCAGCCTATAATGGTAAAAATCTTCCCACTCCTTTTTTTTTTTTTTTTTTTTTAATAAATCATAAACAGTCTCTCCGAACGAGCGGTTCTAGATTTCCCCCTACTCTTACGCAAGAGCCCTGCCCACGACTGGCGATGGAATCTGCCTTATTAGCTTAGCTCCTCCCCTGAGTGAGCTGTACACAGTCCGCCATGTTTATCTCCTCGCCAGAGCATTTAATAGCAGCATTCAAGTAAGAAATGTATTCTTATTAAAGCTACTAAAGTTATTCAGTCAAGAGCAGTGAGTGATTTTCTGTTTTTCTTTTGTTGTTTGGTTCATATTAACAGCAGTAAGTACTGTATATTACGCTGCTGTCACTTTAATACACATCTAATAAACACATGCGATTTCTTTCCCTGCTGTTTACGTTCACAGACATAACCGTTTATGTGAACTTTGTGTGTATTTGACAGTTTGAGTGCCAATAAGACGTGTAAGAGAACTTAGTTTAATACTCAGAGGACGCGCCATCTGACAGACAGCTTTGTGTGCGTGCTTCAGATGTGTGCGCTCAGAAAACCATATATCAGAAGTTTAAAGGCATGCAAATAATTAACTTTCATGGTGATGAAGAACTGCAATGTCACGTGAGTATGACCAAGATAGAGATGATAATCAAAACCAAACAGATGTTTTGTTAGTTTTCGGCCGAGTATCTGAGGCACAAGCTGTATAGGCTCCGCCCTCTTCTAGAAAGTGGGATGGGGAACAGCAGCTCATTTGCATTTAAAGATACATGCACGAAAACATGCTTTTCCTTGCACTCAAAAATGGGCATTTATAACATGGTGTAATAAATGATCTGTGGGGTATTTTGAGCTGAAACTTCACAGACACATTCTGGGGACACCAGAGACTTACATTACATCTTGTAAAAATGATTAAAAATTAAAAATAATAGGTCCCCTTTAAAAGTCCAGAGCAAAAACACAAGCAAAAATTGTACCAAAGCTGGAGCAGACAGATTTAACTATACAATAATTAACTAATAGAAATATTGTAGTAATTATAATATAAGAATTATAGTAATAAAAATATTTTGAGAGAGACATTAAAAAGGCATATTATTGTAGCATAATTGTAAGAAAAAAAAACATAATAGCAGAAAGTCTGGTAGAATAACAAACCTTTGCAGAATCACAAATACTCTTTTGTTTTCTTTGTTTTGTTGAATTTGATTTTATTGTGGTTTTTGTTTTTGTTTTGGTTTGGCTTTTTTTTTTTTTTTTGAACAATTCATATATCACGTTCACCTTGTCATTAAGTCGCATCAGACATAGTGCAACATTAAAGTCTTAACTGATCTGAAGTAGGGGTGGGCGATATAACGATTTTTGATCGTGGACGATTAAAATGTCTCCACGATCTGCTTATGAAAAAATATCGTAGTATCGTGCTACAGTGCTTTCTATCAGTTGCAGTTCCAGCACCTCCGTCTCAGCATACTGTTCAACGTGACGTACGTTCACATTTTAACGCAGCGGTAGAGAGTAATATTCGCGGGACACTTCAATCCACAAAAGTTAATTATTTCATGTGCCTTGCCGGTTAAGCTTTTCTTTTGTGTGCTGATGCGCTGTTCTCAGATGCCGCGTGCCTTTTTCAGAACGAGTACACGTGAAGCGCACAGGCACTAAAAGCCTGTCAAACAGCGCCTGATTACTAAGTCATCTTTAGAGTCCGATTGCTCTAATACTGTCAAATACACACAAAGTTTACATAAACATAGTTGGTTATGTCTAAAGTGAAAGTAAACATTTGAGAGAAAATTGGATGCGTGGCTGTATATTAGAGATACATGCAGGTCTTTAAAGTGACAGAACAGCCTAATATTAACCATGCTGCCGCTTGTCCTTAAAGGGATAGTTCACCCAAAAATGAAAATTCTCATTTTTCTCAGTCATTATTTACTCACTGTAATGTTGTTTCGAAACACAAAATAAAATATTTTGGAGAATGTGGGTCTCTATTGACTTCCATAGTAGGAAAAACATAGTCACTGTGGACCAGCAACTATCTGCTTTCATTTTTTAAAGTAACTTTTATTTTCAACAGAAGAAAGAAACTCATTAGGGTTTAAAACAACTTGACAGAGTAAATTATGGCAGATTTTGGGGGGGTAACTATCCCTAATTATCCCTAAAGAGAAAATCACCCACTGCTCTTGACTGTGAACTTTAATACATTAGCTTTATTAAGAATCAGTGTATAATTTATACAGTGAAGTCTAGTGTTTTATTTTTATATTTGTTCATTTAATTTTTTTAATTGAATGCTACTGTTAAATACACCTACTGTAGCTGAAAAAATAAAGCATTTTATTAATTTCATTTGTATAATGTGTAGCCCATGTTTTTCTTCTTTTTTAATAACAAAGATAAAATAATGACAGATTTTTATCTTCGCCACTTTGGCCTAAATGTCTGCCCCTTTTTTTATTTTATGTTATATTTTGTTATTTTGTAAGGCCTTGTTTTTAAAATAGGGAAACTAGTATGGCTGTAATGCTCAGTCAATAGTAAAAACAACATCTCGTGATTGAATCGTGATTTTCCTGAAAAAAAATCGTGATATATTTTTGCCATTTCGCCCACCCCTAATCTGAAGGTTGTTCTGATATCATTTGATATCAAGATTGACATTTAAATTGAACCCATTGAAATTCATAATCATCTGTCCTTAGGTCCAGTAAACTAGTGATCATTGAGAGACTTCTGTTGTTGGCAGAGCGCTACGTCATCACAATAGAGGTGAGAATTGATACACACACACACACACACACACACACACACACTGGGACATATACAGTCATGTTACACACTCATGAGTGCAAAACTTTATTAGCTCAAGTTCATCCTGTATTGAACCTCCTATGAGTGTTGCTTTAATAGTCATCTTAAATGACTTCGAGTTTATCTCTGTTTGAAAGCACCAGTCATTCTCTGCAAAGAAACCAGCAAGCTGTAAAAGTCAGACGTTACGACGTCATTGAATGACGGACTTGGCTAATTAATTCTCTTAATGTGTTAGATAATTTCCAGACTTGCAGCTGTAGAATGATGGTTGACTGCAATATTCACCGTCTTCCTGTTTCTCCAGCTGTTCAATGCTGTACTGAAATCTGGCATAGAGTCTGTCGCACCATTTAGCGAATTCAGGAATAATCATCCCAGGACACAGTGAAATTGATCCGATACGGTGTTTATTCCTGTGTGGCAGACATTTTGACACCCGTTCAGTCTAACAGATACTAATTGGTCGGTTATTGACAGACATTCGATGTAGGAAGTGCTTTTGGACTGTAGCACTTTTGTCAAATGTGTGAATTTGAGTAAATCGTGTAAAATTAAGCTCAGTAGTTCATCTCTAGCATTCATTAGCCTATTCATTGAAATGGTTATTCATGAAAAATTGATTGGAAATGACAAGTTTATTGCTGTGAGATATGAAGAGCATCTAATGTTAAATTTATGTCAGGAAAATGGTAAAATAGCTTTTGTTTTATTCATAATAATATACTTTACATATTATAATAATATTTTATATTATATAATGTAATTATTTATCATACACTACCATTTAAAATGTTTTAAAAATATTTTTTTTTGAAAGAAATTTCTTATGCTTACTAAGGTTGCATTTAATTAATAAAAACAGTAATATTGTGAAATGTTGTTACGATTTAAAAACAACTTTTTTTCTATTTTAATATATTATAAAATGTCATTTATATGTCAAAGCTGAATTTTCATTATCATTACTCCAGTCTTCAGTGTCACATGATCCTTCAGAAATCATTTTAATATGGTGAATTGCTTATTATCCGTGTTGAAAACAGCTGCCTAATATTTTTTGTGGAAACCGTGATACCTTTTTTTTCTGGATTCTTTAAATAGAAAGTTCAAAAGATCTACATTTATTTGAAATAGAAGATTACACGTCTTTATTGTCACTTTTGATCAAAATAATGCTTTCTTGTTGAACAAAAGTATTTTATTTTATTTATTTATTTATTTTTTTTAAATAAAGGATTTACTGACCCTAAACTTTTGAACCGCAAGTGTATCTTTTAATAAATCTTATAATTTCAGCAAATAATATCTAAAAAATAGTTTGGAATCTGGCAGTCAACATTTAAATGATTATACATTCACACTGGTTTGAATTGGAAAATGTGTTTCTGGGTCAAAGTGACTCACATTGAACTGCTGGATCTGTTTCAGGACCTGTATTCTGTTCCTCGAACTATTCTACCTCATGGAGCGTCTTTCCACGGCCATCCTGTTACACTTCACATCACTTATGAATCTACCAAAGACACATTCACCTTGGAGGTAACACCACACACACACACACACACACACACTTCCTGGTGACAAAACTTCCTTTCCTTCTAGCACTTGCAACACAGACGCACACACTTATGACAGATTGTAAGCAGGGTTGATATAAATGTTCTACAAACATTCTCCCTATTTGGAGAATAGAGGAACATTGATAGATGGCAGGTGGACGTTCAGCATGAGACACCGAATGTGATATTCACAAACACAAAGGACTGTTGTGATCATTCACTCTGTAGACTCAACTGACTGTCATTAGCTTTGCCTTATTTGAAAGGATGAATCAAAATGGCCCTTATGTGTTTGTGTACATGTGAATGTGTGCAGGCCCACAGCAACGAGACTATAGGCAGCATCAGATGGAAGATAGCTGAGCAGCTCAGCTGTCCGGTGGACAATGTGCAGATATTTGCCAATGACAGCATGGTGAGTCAAAACTAACTGTGATCCGTCACAGTCATACCCGAGCGGTGCACAGGTGCCAAACGCTCCTACAGCACTAGCCAGCACTGTTTGAGACTGCGGCAGCTATTATGACCGCATATGCAGACTTTGTTCTCTGAGTGTTAACAATAAACATTGTATATTCATATTGATTATTGCTACTATCAGTAGCATTTATATACTTTTATTGTGTGTATTAAAGTGCCCCTATTGTGCTATTTTAAAGGTTCTTAAAGGGTTAGTTCACCCAAAAATGAAAATTCTGTCATTATTTACTCACCCTCATGTCGTTCCAAACCTGTATGAATTTCGTTCATCTTCGGAACACAAATTAAGATATTGTTGATGAAATCTGAGAGCTTTCTGTCCCTCCATAGACAGCTACTTAACTGACACTTTGACGCTCCAAAAACATCATAAAGAGATTGTAAAAAATAATCCATATTAATTGAGTGGTTTTGTCCAAATCTTCTGAAGAGACTCGATCGCTTTATATGATGAACAGATTTAATTTAGGCTTTTATAATAAACAAGCTCAACGAACCTGCTTGATGCGCGAGAACCAACCTCTTGCGGGAGTTCAAAGGTGCTACATAACACGAGAATGAACCTCATTGGTTCAAACGTTCACGTAAGCCATAAGGGACTGTTTTTACAAGGATACTCAGTAGGAAGGAAGTAGAAGGACAAAGTAAGAGGTAGTTCTTTCTTTCGTGAAATTCATCATGCACTTTAATCTTGCAGACCTTTCACAAACAGCGATATTACACACTTCATGAAAGGTAATATCCGGAAAAAAGCATAATAGGGGCACTTTTAATATTTTTAAATAGCTTTCATTTTCATATTTTCAGTTTTCATTTTAATTTTAGTGTATTTTTCTCGTGCTTTTATAAAAATATTTCTAAATAGTTTACATTTATTTTTATTTCAGTTTTTAGTAATTTTTGATGTAAACTTTTTTTTCTTCAACACTTCTAATTTTCATTTAGTTTTTTCTTTTAATATTTATATTTCAATGAACAAAAATGTTTTTAATAGTTTAAGTTTTAGTTTTAATTAAGAATAACACTATTGGCCAAGGAAATATCATTTTGAAATGATCAACATCATCCAGTAACTGCCTGCAGAGGTCTAAGGGCCAGCTTACACCTGGTCACTTCTTGTGTTTTTACTGATCAGATAGCTGATCTGATTTGTTAAATTGGTTCCATTTACACTTGGCCACAAAAATGTGTCTCCGTAAAACAAATATAAATTCTTACTTCAATTTTAAACGGAGTTCACTTCAACAAAAACAACAGATTTGAGCTGCATTTTATTTATCATCAGCTAATTTCAAGATCAAAGACAGCAATAGGAGAGAGAGTGGCATCAGCACTGGTAAGATCATTTAGTCTCACTACTTTAAATAAAAATGATTGTGTTTTGAGCATCTGCATTTACGTTTGCAGCAGTTTGCGTTGGCTTGCTGAAGAGATATTCATCTACTCCTCTGCAGCATTGACTGTTGCAGTAGCGCCATCATATCTGGCTATAACATGTCAAATAGCCTATAACACACTCTCACACGTTTATTTTTTAATGTTTTGGGAGGAGTAAAACTTACAAATGTGGTTTCAACAACCAGATGCATTTACACTTGTCCAGTTTCGTCTGGAACGCATATCAGACCACCTCCTGAAGTGGTTTTAATCCGTCTCGAAAGCGTTTCGGAGGGCATTTACACCTGGTCTGTTCACGATCCGATAGATGTCCAATCAGAGAAAATACATGAAGTGACCAGGTGTAAACAGACCCTCAAACTTCAGAGTGCTCATTTTTTTTGTTGTCAAATATTTAATTAATTGTTAAATATGCATTCCAGCTGACGATGAATCGTGACCAGAAGCTGTTGAATCAGCTGGGTTTCTCTGATGAGCAGAGTCTGACAGTGAAGAGCTCAGGAACAGGCACTCCGTCAGGCAGTTCAGCGGACAGCTCTGCCTCGGCCAGCTCCAGCAGCAGCGGGGTCTTCAACTCGGCGTACGCTCTGGAGCAGGTACATACACACACTGATCTGACAACTCACACTTTGCTGGTACTTATTAGATCAAGTACACTCTAATGGTACCAGTACACATCTTATGCAAAATCTGAGGGGTGGTAAGACTTATAATATTTTAAAAGAAGTAAGGCTATCACCGACTAAAGATTTTTCTAGCCGACTATTAGTCATTCATTTAAGCCATTAGTCAACTAATTGCACATTTATATTAATTTAATTATACATTAAATATATACTGAGGAGAATACTAAACTATAATGAGCATTTAAAATACATATAGGCATACAGCCTATTCCGGGTCAAAGCGCACGCTTAAAGCTTGCCACAAAGCACCGGCAAAAGTAATGATTATGAATGTGGCGGGAAAAAAATACCACGGAGACATTTTAATAATTTATTAATAAACTAGTGTTTTCTGAGTCTGTGTCCGCTGCAAAGATGAAGTTGATGATGCTGACTCTCATCTCTGTAGTATAGTGAATATACACCTATAGAGAAATGCACCTTTTTATATGGATTACATAAGCAGAGAGCATTTATTTTCGACATTTCAAGCTTTCTATAGATATATTTCTCATGTCTGTGAGACAAGTATACGTTCATTTTTGTGACGCGCTCCAGTTCAGGGGGATGGAGACAGCAGGAAGCGCATCCTGTTTGTTTTCTTTATTTAAAAAAGGCAAGTTTTCTTGCTGTTGTGAGTTTACTCAAATAAAAGTAGACTCTTTCCAGTTTCGAATGATGTCTTACTCTTACCTGATGTCTTGGTATTTTAAATGGTTTCCGCTGTTATCGGGAAAAAATGATCGTGCCGGCGCCTCCATGTCTTGCAGTAAAGCGCGCTATACTTCAGCTTTCACACTCTGCACAAACACTTGGATATGTGCCTAATAATAGCACACATTTATCTAGGTTAACGTTTGAGCGAACAGCCATGTAAAATTGCTACTACTAGTCAACTATTAGGGGACTTCCCTAATTACTCCAGTCTTCAGTGTCACATGATCCTTCAGAAATCATTCTAATATGCTGATTTGCTGCTCAAGAAACATTTCTCATTATTACCCATGTTGAAAACAGTTGTGCTGCTTAATACATTTGTGGAAACTGTGATACATTTTTTACCTGGATTCTTGAATGAATAGAAAGTTCAAAAGAGCGACATTTATTTTACATATAAATCTTTTGTAACATTATAAATTGCTGTAGTTTCATGTTTGATCAATTTAATATGTTCTTGCCTAATAAAAGTATTAATTTTTCATTAAAACAGTTGTGTGTTTATCAAATATTTGTGTGATTGCAGGAGAAATCTCTTCCTGGTGTAGTCATGGCGTTGGTGTGTAATGTCTTTGAGATGCTTTATCAGCTTGCTAACTTGGAGGAACCCAGGTAAACAACCCACAACAACTGCTAGGTGTCATATTATTTATTTGAAGTGATAATTAAATTCTGTCATTATTTGCTTAGCCTCATGTTGTTTCAAACCGGTATGCTGTTTTTTCTTTATTCTTGTATTGTTGATTTCGCTTCACAGATGAACCCTATCGCTTTGCTGGCATATATTGTATTTTGTGATTTTTAGTTGACTTGTGATGACTGTGTGGCCATCTTGTTTCTATCCAGAATAACTTTACGTGTGAGGAAGTTGTTGCTACTTATCCCGACTGACCCAGAGGTGCAGGACGCCCTCGATAACTTTGTGCCAAAAGAGTCTAGCGTCTGGAGTCACCAGGTAACGCCTCTCCATGACTTTGGATAAAATTGGATAAAATTTCCACAATGTTTCTCATGTTCTTAAAAATGTATTGATCTAACAACTCATCCTTAAATGTTTTATTTAATATATATATATATATATATAATATATATATATATATATAATTAAAAAAAACCCAGACTTTTGAATGGTAGTGTATATTTGTCTACGATATATATATATATATATATATATATATATATATATATATATATATATATATATATATATATATATATATATATATATTAAATAAAACATATCAATATGTACAAAAACAATACAAAAAAAATCAATACAAAAACAATATCGTAGACAAATATACACTACCATTCAAAAGTTTAGGTTTGGGTTTTTTTTTTTTTTTTTTTTGAAAGAAGTCTCTTCTGCTCGCCAAGGCAGCATTTATTTGATCAAACATACAGTAAAAACAGTAATATTGTGAAACATTATTATAATTTAAAATATCTGATTTATTCCTGTGATGCAAAACTGTATTTTGCTCCAGTCTTCAGTCACATGATCCTTCAGAAATCATTCTAGTATGATGATTTACTGCTCAAAAAACATTTCTTATGCTTCTTAATATTTTTGTTGATACAGTGATACATTTTTTTTTTCAGAATACTTTGATGAACAGCAAGTTCAAAAGAATAGCATTTAATTAAAATATAAATCTTTAGTAACATTATAAATTACTTTACTGTTACTTTTGATCAATTTACCCTGTGCCCTTGCTGATATTTTCCTTAAAAAAATTGTGTTGACCTCAAACTTTGGTAGATTTGTTTAACATTTTAATTAAAATTATGGAAATTATTTGATCGTTTTGAGGAGTTTATTATTCTCAGATGTGGAACATTGTAATAGTAAAGAATGAGTAGTTGTGGCTGGTAGTTTAGGTGAAATAGATCACTGGCTGGATGACTCCATTTTGAGAGTTGTAACAGTCATGTGACAGTGTTTTTGTTTTTAGGAGGATGCACACAGAAGACAGTGCTCTCTAGCAGACAGTAAATAACTTCTCTCTCTGTCTCAACAGAAAACTCTGTTTACACTGGGGTCTGGTTCTCAGGCCTCGAAGTCTCCGTCTTTGTCAAGTAAACAGCAGCACCAGCAGAGTGCAGCATCTATCCTGGAGTCTCTGTTTCGTTCATCTGCCCCGGGCATGTCTACATTCAGAGTGCTCTATAACTTGGAGGTTTGTCATGCATCTCTCATGTTTAAAGGATTAGTTCACTTCAGAATTAAAATTTCTTGATAACTTACTTACCCCCATGTCACCCAAGATGTTTGTCTTTCTTTCTTCAGTTGAAAAGAATTTAAGGTTTTTGAGGAAAACATTCCAGGATTTTTCTCCATATAGTGGACTTCAATGGGGTTCAACGGGTTGAAGGTCCAAATTGTAGTTTCAGTGCAGCTTCAAAGAGCTCTACATGACGAGGAATAAGGGTCTTATCTAGCGAAACAATCTGTCATTTTCTAAAAAAAATATAAAAATGTATATACTTTTTAACCACAAATGCTCATCTTGAACTGTGATGCGCCACGCATCATGTAATCACGTTGGAAAGGTCACGCGTGACGTAGGCGAAAGTACAGAGTGTCTACAAAGCGAACGTGCAAAGACTAAGTCAAACGCTCTTTACAAAAAAAGGTAAAACAATGATGTCGGACGGTACTTACGCCTACATCACCTGTGGCCTTTCCAACATGATTATGTAATGCGTGGCACATCAGTTTACTAGATAAGACCCTTAGTCCTCGTCTGGGATCATGTAGAGCTCTTTGAAGCTGCACTGAAACTGACATTTGGACCCGTTAAACCCCAATTAAGTCCACTATATGGAGAAAAATCCTGGAATGTTTTCCTCAAAAACCTTAATTTCTTTTTCGACCGCAGAAAGAAAACATCTTGGATGACATGGGGGTGAGTACCGGTAAATTATCAGGAAATTTTAATTCTGAAGTGAACTAATCCTTTAAGTTATAATACTTTCAAAACATTGCTTTGTTTTTCTGTTTGTTTGAATATGTCAACTTTTGGATCAATCAGTGTCGTGCGTTTAAGGGCAGTCATTCCTCTCAGTGTTTACACATATTATAGTGTTGATTGCATGTGTCAAGCACAATCATTCAACCCTGTTACGAAAGTTATTATTCGGAACAGTTATCGAACAAAAATGTTTACATTTTATCAAATATTAAAAACCAACATTTTTAAGACCCTACTGATTAACAGCTTAATTTTCAGCCCTGTTGCAAATCATAATATTAGAATGATTTCTGTAGGACCATGTGACACTGAAGACTGGAAAAATTCAACATAATTTTTATGATTATATATTTATACAAACCACATAGAAAATTGGTAAAAATAAAAAAATAAAACAATTTCTTGTAAAGGAAAAAAGCACACTCTCTCACTTATACACTCACCTCCATCTGTTCTCTTAGGTGTTGAGCTCCAAGCTGATGCCCACATCTGATGATGAAATGGCGAAGACCAGTGTCAAATCTTTCTGTGAGAACTTCCTCAAAGCAGGAGGTCTCAGGTAGCCGTCTGCTTTTTACCCACTTTTCCTCTGCATGTTGATAATTATGCAGTCTTAATGTGTCTGTATATTTTAATCATTAATTATCTCAGCGGCACATTGTCTCTCTCTCTGTCTCAGTCTGGTGGTTAACGTCATGCAGAGAGACTCCATCCCCTCTGAGGTGGACTACGAGACCAGACAGGGAGTCTATTCCATCTGCCTGCAGCTGGCCAGGTGCAGTCTCATTTATCAGTCTGGCTGTCTTCTCGTTCCTATTTTTCTATTTTTTGTCGTACTTTTCTCTTTTTTTCTCTAGCACCGGTTACACTCCGTTTTTTTAACGCGCACGCTAGTGTACGCGCACAGTCGAACGAAAGCGTTCAACGTAGTTTTGAGCAATCTCTCGCCACGAGTTACAACCCATGTAAATATATTTGTATTCTTTCATGCTAGAGTTGTACAAACGAGAGTACTTTCTAACCTCTTCGCACAATCTCTCGTTAATATAGGCCTCTATTGTCACTGTAGCTTTCATGCGTTCCGGTCTGTTCTGTTTATGCAGTTTTTCTTCGACTACCTTGTGAATCGACGCCCCCAAATACGCTGACCTTTTGTACACGTAAAAAGTGAACTTTGGGCTTCTCTGAAAACACCACTCCAGATGATAGGCAGCATAATAATATTGCTTTAAAAACGCTTATGTTCTTTTCAGGTCATTTTTGTCATGGATGAAAAATAAAAACTGTGTTTGAGAACATCCCATAGATCATATAGGTTTTGGCCATTCATTTACCTGAAAACGCAAACTTTTGAAAACTGTTTTTAAAGTGCACGTTTTTGAAAATGATACTGTTAGTGTCTCTGTGTAAACTACAAAAATACGAATTTGTGAAAACGGTGACGCCATGCTCATGTGTATTACGTGTTCAGTCTATAGGTGCGTATTGTTTCTTTACAAAGTGACATCGCCATCTACTGGCCTGGCAGCAGAATACAGCGTTTTTAGTTGTTTTCGTAGACCCGTGTGAACCGGGATCGTTTTGACTATGTTGTCGTCTTTATGCAAAAAGCAAAAAATTTTTACGTTTTTAACATATATCGTTGTTGTTGTTTAAATGTACTCTAAGACTGTTACATCTAAATGAAAACATGACTGAAATGGGTCATTTTTGAGCCATACATAATGGGTGTAATTTTATAAATAGTCAGCAGGGGTTAAAGCATACCTCATTCAGAAGACATGGCTTAATTTGAATGGCGAAAGAAACTGATAAGACAGAACAACAACAAATTTGACAAGCACTTCTGTGAGATTCCTGAAACTCTAATTTAGATGAGCGCACAAACATTTTTATCACTTATGGAGAGAAATAGCACAAACCCTTGACAAGGATGAAATTTTCTAGTGCGCATGTGTCAGATACCGGTGTTCACGCACGCTATATCGACTGTATGCATACACTGTTCACGTCAAAGCTGAGGTATACATTTGGCTTTAGCGTTCATTTAAGGACTTGCTCTTTGTCTCCCCCTGTAGGTTCCTGCTGGTAGGGCAGGCTATGCCTAGTATACTCGACGAAGAGTTGAGCAAGGACGGTCTAGACACTCTGTCCTCTCGGCCGTTCCGTAACGCCGGGCGGCAGAGTGGCCGGCAGCTTTCCGTCTGTGGAACTCCGGAAAAATCCTCCTACAGACAGGTGTCCATGTCTGACAGATCCTCCATCAGAGTAGAAGAAATCATCCCGGCCGCCCGTGTCGCCATACAGGTACGTGAGAGCATCCAGTGCTCTCCTAGTTTTCTAAATTATTTTTTCCTTGCCATATATGACTTGTCTGGTTTGTTGTTTCAGACAATGGAGGTGGGAGACTTCACATCCACAGTGGCGTGTTTCATGAGACTCACCTGGGCAGCGGCCGCAGGCCGATTGGACCTAGTTGGCAACAGCCAGCCGATCAGGGAGACCACCAACTCGCTTCTCCCGTTGGGCGTACGCAGCAGGGTCAGCAGCACAGGTGAGGCTCTGATTGGTACTACACTACTGGTCCAAAGTTTGAAATAATCAAGATTTTTTTAAATGTTTTTGAAAGAAGTCACTTATGCTCATCAAGGCTGCATTTATTTGATCATAAATACAGTAAAACAGCAATTGTGAAATATTATTATAATTTATAAGATTTTTTTTTTTTTTTTTAATAAAATTGTAAAAATGTTGCATGAATTGTAATAATATTTCACAGTATTACTGTATTTTTGATCAGATAAATGCAGCCTTGGTGAGCATAAGTGACTTTGTAATTATTCCAAACTTGTAGTGTATACATCTGTCTTTCAATCTTTGCATCTCTCTCATTGTTCTTGCGTGTGTGTGTGTGTTGCAGGAAGTAACTGCAGCTCCGGCAGTGAGGGAGAGATCACCACATTACAAGCTGGGATATGCGTCAAACAGCTGTGTGTGTCCATCAAAGACACTATTATCGCACGAGAAGCGCTCTCGTTACTTGTCACATGCCTTCAGCTACGCTCCCAACAGCTATGTAAGAAAAAAAGCACACTCATATGCTAAAGAAAAGTCAGCAAAAATTAAAACGCTTATGGAATCACTTTGTTTCTTGTTCTTTTTCAAGCTTCATTTTACAATCTGCCTTCTGTGAATGATTTCATCATTGATATTCTGCTCGGCTCATCCAGTGGAGAGGTCAGTGCCTGCGTTATAGTCCTGACAAAATCAAACGTGGCTTATTAAGTATGACTTCTGAGTCCAGATGTCCTTTCACAGATCCGACGTGTGGCGTGTGATCAGCTGTACACTCTCAGTCAGTCAGACACCTCTGCGTACCCTGATCTCCAGAAGCCCAACCTCTTTCTGCTGAAGGTGGTTCTGACAGCTCAACTTCCTCTCTGGTCTCCTACCAGCATCATGAGGGGCATTAACCAAAGGTCCGACATGATTTCTTCTCTTTTAGGAGAACAGGAGAATATTTGAGACCTAAACAAAATTGCTGAAATTCAAGCACAGATTGTTACTGTAACAGGCCCACAAAATAAAGATATTGCGTAAACTTCATAAAGCTGTGAAATGATGAATATCTACATGAGCTAAAATGATGATCATATTTTTAGGTTGCTTTCACAATGCACAGAGTATTTTGACCTGAGGTGCCAGCTGCTGGATGACCTGACCAGTGAGTTTCTGCCTTATTTTCAATAGAAATATATCATTTAAAAAAATTCACTTTTCACAAATAAGATGTATTTTTTCTAATTATTCACATAATTTTTGTTATAATACATAGTTAACTGTAGTAACATTTATTTGTAATTTTTAACTAATTACCAAAAACATTTAGCTTCTTTCCATACTTTTACTTGCAACCCTGTTACCACATGATTTGTCCCTCTGTTACAAAAAAAAGTAACATTTTTTAAAAATTGTGGCACATGAAGTAACATCATGTGTACAGCATTAGAAGAAAACAATCAAAGAAACGGATTCCATTTTCTGTTGTAGTGTTGACTGCATTCATCAGTCTCACTCTTCAACCCTGTTACCTACGTTATTGGGTTATTAGAAAATGCAGACAAATATGTATTTACTGTTTAATCTATAGGATATGTAATTTTATCAAGAGCTTAATCAACATTTGGCTAGTCGCTACTGAATGATCGCTTGATTTAGGCTAAATTTGCAACCCTGTTACCCTTTCTCCCTTCTACAATTAATACAATTAATGTTTTTGAAAGAAGCATTTATTTGATCAAAAATACAGTAAAAATTATTGTAATATTTTGAAATATTATTGCAATTTAAAATGTAATTTATTCCTGTGATCAAAGCTGAATTTTCAGCATCATTATTCCAGTCTTCAGTGTCACATGATCCTTCAGAAATCATTCTAATTGGCTGATTTGATGCTCAAGAAACATTACTTATTATTATCAGTCTTGCTGCTTCATTTTTTTGTGGAAATCATGATACATTTCTTTCAGGATTCTTTGATGAATAGAGAGTTCAATGAACAGCATTGATTTGGAATAGAAATCGTTTGAAACAAAGTTTTTACTGTCAGTTTTGATCAATTTAATGCATTTCTCTCACACAAATATAATTTTTAAACTGTATTAATAAGGTTACATAAGGATGGGTATTGACACAAAGTTCACGATTCCGTTCAATTTCGTTTCACAAGCTTGCGATTCGATTTGATATTATTTTGGATATATATCAAGTACAGCACATCAAATTTTCTCAAGGAAAAATTAAATCATTCAACTAATGCTGTAAACTATACATGGGAGTTAGTTGGTACTACACTAATGTAATATTGAAGGTTAACTGATTTGTATACAAACACATTTAAATTACAAGGAAATTTTTCATAATAATAATATAATTTACAATTGAGTATGTAATATGGTGCATATATTTAGCAAAATGCTCCTCTCTAGAGTTTTTCTAGCTGACTAACAAGTTTATGGTCACTTAACATCGTTTTCAGAGGTAAATGTGACGTTACGTGACATTATTTACAAGCTGTTTTATTGATTTATTCATTTACTGTATGTGGAAAGCTCCAAATGTAACTTTTTAGGGGTGTCCTTTGCTTTAGTTCTGCCTAATTTAAGAATAACTTTCTGAATCCTTTGAAAAAAAGCTCAGCTCCATGTGTTTCGTTGTTCTCAGCATCAGAAATGGAGCAGCTTCAGATCGGCCCGGCGGCCATGCTGGAGGATGAGATCAGCTGGCTTGATAACTTCGAGCCCACTTGGACCAACGAGCTGGAGACCAGCGAGGCCGACAACATCCTGCTGGCCGGACACCTGCGCCTCATTAAAACCCTGCTGTCCCTCTGCGGCAGTGAGAAAGAGCAATTTGGTCAGCCACTTTTCAGATTAATATGACAGCATGATATGATGCATATGTAGATTCGGATGTGGAGTAAAACGTTTTTTTCTTGTTAATGTGCTGCAGGTCCTTCTCTGATCCAGCAGCTGTTGGACGACTTCCTGTTCAGAGCGTCTCGAATCATCCTGAACAGTGACAGCTCATCTAGCACTACAGCATCTATCCATGACTTTCACCCAAAGTAAGATGAAAGGCATACATTCATCCACATTAACATGTAAGTTGCTCAAATTGCCTTTAGCATTTGTGCGCGTGTGTCTCAGGTGCAGTACGGTCAGCAGTCGTCTGGCGGCGTACGAGGTGCTGGTCATGTTGGCTGACAGCTCTCTAACTAACCTGCAACTCATCACTAAAGAACTGCTGTCCATGCACCATCAGTCTGACCCATCCCTCACCAAAGAGTTCGACGTGAGTCCCCTCATCAGCCTCGCTGTCCTTCTGGCTTTTGATGAATTTTGCAACATCGACACTGTTATTGAACTGAATTGAATTAACATTGTATGGAAGCTTGTTTCCACCATGGGATAAAAAAATAAAACAGGGAATTTTATCTCACAATTGACTTTCTTTATCACAATTGCAAGTTTATATCTCACAATTATAAGAAAAAATTGTGTTTAAAACCTGCAATTCTAAGTTTATATCTAAAATGTCAGAATTAGGAGATACAAACTTGAAATTGCAAGAAAAAAATTGCGATCTCACAATCTCGTACTTCTGACTTTATATCTCACAATTCTGGCTTTATTTCTCACAATGCTGACTTTACATCTAAACTTACAATTGTGGGGGGAGTCAGAATTGTGAGATAAAAAGTCGTAATTATCTTTTTTTTTTATTTTTTTTTTTTATTCCATGGCAGAAACAAGCTTCCATAACACTGAACACTGACTCAAGCTGAATAACGACACTTTTGCCTTCTGTAAAAGTCAGAACAACGTCAGAATTGTGAGATATAAACTTGCAATTGCAAGAAAAAAGTCAGAATTGCGATCTCGCAATTTTTATATCTCGTAGTTCTGACTTTATATCAACCAATTCTCACTTTATACTCAATTTTGACTTTATATATGCAATTCTTACTTTATATCTCTCAATTCTGACTTTATATCTCTCAATTCTGACTTTATACTCAATTCTTACTTTATATCTCTCAATTCTGACTTTATATCACGCAATTCTTACTTTATATAACGAAATTCTTACTTTAAATCTCCCAGTTCTGACTTTATACTCAATTCTGACTTTATATCACGCAATTCTTACTTTATATCTCCCAATTCTGACTTTATTTCTCCCAATTTTGACTTTATACTCAATTCTGACTTTATATCATGCAATTCTGACTTTAAATCTCCCAATTCTGACTTTATATCATGCAATTCTGACTTTATTTCTCCCAATTCTCAGAATTCTGACTTTGAATCTCCCAATTCTGACTTTATACTCAATTCTGACTTTATATCTCCCAATTCTGACTTTATTTCTCCCAATTTTGACTTTATACTCAATTCTGACTTTATATCATGCAATTCTGACTTTACATCTAAACCTACAATTGCAGGGAAAAGGACAGAATTGTGAGATAAAAGCTGAATAATGACACTATTGTCTTGTGTAGAGCTGCTTATAGCTGAATTGAACTCATTTCATAATTGATGAACTTCTCACAATTATTGAAGTGAATTTACTTAAGCTAAATAATGACACTATTGTCTTTTTAGAGCTGCTTTATGGCAAAATTGGATTTGTCTCGTTCTTGATGAAGTTTGCATTGATTGTTATTTTCCTATTCCTCTCCCTCTCCTTTCCTGCTTTGTAAAAAGTGCTATTCTGTTTAAAAAAAAAAGGACTTGACTTGAGCTTTGGAAAAAATAGGAATTCATTTTAACTGCCCCATTCTACTATAAGAAGCCTTAGAACAGATGTCCTTGCATTAATTTCTGTCATTGTGTGTGTTGTCAGTATCTTCCTCCCGTAGACAGTCGCTCTGTGTCTGGGTTTGTGGGGCTGAAGAATGGAGGTGCGACCTGCTATATGAATGCAGTGTTCCAGCAGCTCTACATGCAGCCTGGTCTGCCTGAGGTAAACTCTATTATCACTAGTGTACGGTTAGCACAATCTCTCTCCACTAGGTGACGCCCTAACCTAATAGTAGTAGGAGTGAACTGGAGGAAATGTTTATTGCTGTCTAACTTCATATTGTGGTTAAACAATGGATGATTTTTTTGTATGTGTCATTATAGTTTGTTTTATTGTTTCATTTCTTTGTATTTTCTTGACAAATGCTTCTTTTTGGTATACTTTTTGCTTGTTTGTTTTTTTAGTATAGTTCTTTGACATTAGTGCCTCAAGTTGTTCCGTTAGCTTATAAGACACACTAAGCTGCATCATACTCAAAAAATAAATAAATAAATCAGCAACACTACATGCTGCAGGAAATGCTTCAATATTTATCAATAGTCAGACTTGACAGATGAATTAAATCAGACCAGTATTGACTAGAAACATATAAACAAGTTATTTTTGATGCAGTTCCAGTTAGTTTTCTTTCTTATTGTTTCACACATTTATAGTTTCAGTTTAGTTTTCTTTGTTTTTTATTCTTTTACAATCTTCCAACATTCTATTCATCAAAGAGTCAAAAAAAAAGCATCACTGGTCCCACAAAATATTAAGCAGCAACATTGATAATAATGAGAAATATTTCTTGAGCAGCAAATCATATTAGAATGATTTCTGAGGGATCATGTGACACTGAAGTCTGGAGTACCATCAGACGAATAAATGCCATTTTTAAATATATTAAAATAGAAAATTTAATTTTTTTTTCTTCATAATAGGTTTTGGTAAGAATATTAACCTTTGTGTGCGTGTGTGTGCGTGTGTGTGCGTGCGTGTGTGTGTGTGTGTGTGTGTGTGTGTTGTAGGCTGTCTTGTCAATTGAAGATGACACTGAAAACCCAGAGGAGAGTGTGTTCTGTCAGGTTCAGTCTCTGTTTGGTCACCTGATGGAGAGCAAACTGCAGTACTATGTACCTGAGAACTTCTGGAAGGTGAGAACCACCTTTATGATCCACATGCGCACACTGACTGTGAACTGAATTTGGAATAGATGCTGTCAAACGTCTGAAATATTAAAGATAATTTATTGATGTCGGATAATAAACTACTTTTATTAGATCCTATACACAGTCTGATGACGGTCATCAGAGCAAGTATTTGATCATTCTCATCACATGGTTATTGTCTTGATGCAGATCTTTAAGATGTGGAATAAAGAATTATATGTGCGAGAGCAGCAGGATGCCTACGAGTTCTTCACCAGTCTGGTAGATCAGCTTGATGAACATCTGAAGGTACAGCTCACATGATGTCCCCTGCATACTCAAGAGTACATCCACAGTCTGAAGTGTTGTTGTAATTCTCCTAATGTCTCACTTATAGAAAATTGGTCGAGAGCAGATCTTTAAGAACACCTTCCAGGGCATTTTCTCTGATCAGAAGATATGCAAAGACTGCCCTCACAGGTGAGCCTTATAAAGCATTTCTGTCATTGTTTGCTCACCCCACACCCATATTCTGTTGTTAGGGTTTTTCCAAGTAGTCTTCTTAATAACAGTGACTTGAGTTCGCGTTTGGTTACGGTTTATAGGTATGAGCGTGAGGAGACGTTCATGGCTCTGAACTTGGGGGTGACGTCCTGTCAGAGTCTGGAGATCTCTCTTGATCAGTTCGTCAGAGGAGAGGTCCTGGATGGCAGCAATGCTTATTATTGCGAGAAATGTAAAGAGAAGGTACGGTTGGATTTGTTCTTGTTGATAAAGAACCGCAGTGAAATATCCGTATACATATGTGTTCACACATTTCGTGTTGCAGCGAACCACTGTGAAGCGCACCTGTATAAAGTCTCTGCCCAGCGTGCTGGTCATCCACCTCATGCGATTCGGCTTCGACTGGGAAAGCGGCCGGTCCATCAAATACGACGAGCAGATCAGAGTAAGATTATACGCATCAGCAGCTCTGCTCCAGTTCACATGTCCACATAATGAATAATTTAAAATTCAATTAATCTGTTGATTATTTCTGTATACACTACTGTTCAAAAGTTTGCCTCTGGTGCTCTGCGGTCATTTTTGATTGGAAAAATTTGATGTTCTGTTTTTTAGAATTTTTTACTTCAACGGAATGAATGGTATGAAACTTAGTAAAGGTTTTGGCACTTGCTATGTGAACACACACACGAAAAAAAAAAAAAAATCATGGACATGATTCAAAAAGGTTAAAAAGTCACACTTGTGCTCCGCATTGGAAAATAATGGGAGATGAATTTCATCTAGTTAAAACTTTTGGTACTGCGGCCAAACAAAATCTTACTGAAAGCTCATTTTTTGAGATATCAAACTCAAATTTGGAACACAACTTGCTTATATTTATGGCTTTGAGTTTCTTGCAGTTTCAAAGTAAAATGTGGTTTTAAAAATATATATTTCATATAAAAATTGAAAATAGTATTTTTGTACATTTTTCATAACAATAAACGTAAAGTTTTGTAACTTTCTTTTAAGTTAACTTTTTTAAACTTTTTTTTTTTTTTTTCTTCTTCATTTCAGCAAAAAATTGCCAAGTGTCATCTTTGAAAAGAGATCAAAATTAAGTCTTTTTTAAGTTTAAGTGGTACATTTCATTTTTAGGTCTATGCCCAAAAAGTGGATAAATGAATTATAACTACAGCGTAAATATAATTTAGTACCATAAAATCCCCCAAAAATACAAAATATTAAATAAAAAATATTATCGAACTAAAATATAGTACATTCATTTCATTGAAAGGAAAAAAATATATATTTTAAAAAATTATATTAAATTTTAAACTTGATAAAAACAGCAATGTTGTGTTTAAAATTGTAATTAATATAAATTTTCAGCATCATTACAGTTTCAAATGATCCTTCAAATAATCCTCCAAGAAACATTTCTGATTATTATCAATGTTGAAAACCTTTCTACAGCTTAATATTTTAGTAAAAACCATGACACATTTTTTTTTTTCAGGACTCTTTGATGAATAGAAAGTTCAAAAGCAATTATTTGAAATAGAAATCTTCTGTAACATTAATAATTAAATGTCTTTACTTTTTACTTTTGATCAATTGAATGTGTCCTTGATGAATAAAAGTAAACAAATCTTCTTTGTCTTTTGAATGCTAGTGTATATTCATCCATTTCAGTAATTTGTGTTCACTTATGTGCTCTTAGTTCCCCTGGGTGCTGAACATGGAGCCGTACACAGTGTCAGGAATGGCCCGTCAGGATTCAAGCGCAGATCACGGAGAGAACGGGAGAGGGGGCGAAGCCGGATCCGGGGGGTCACCTCGGAAAAAGGTCACCATCTCTGAGAACTACGAACTGGTGGGAGTGGTGGTTCACAGCGGACAGGCCCACGCAGGACACTATTACTCGTTCATCAAAGACCGCCGGTGAGGGACAGCGAGAGAGACCTTATCTGTTAATGTGTTTTGTTCTACTTTGGGGGGGGTTCTGGTGTTTACTTACTGGATAGTTTTATCATTCATCTCTAGTCACAGAATTTCCTGGTTCACCTGGGTATTTGTGAGTTGATGAAAAGATAACTAATTAATTAAATACAGAAATGTCACTTAAAATGAATACATTTCCATCAAAATAAAATACTACAAAAAGATGGAATAGTTTATTTGTTTACCTCCATATCATGTGACCATTAACCAACATCAGATAACCATGAACATGTGAATGTTCCCAGATAGCTTGTGTTTGAACAATATGTTTATGAAGTTCTGCAGAGTCTATTTCCATAACATAGAGTCTATATATATATATATATATATAGGACATACTTCAGCAACTGTAATATCTGAAACATGGGCTTGATTTTCCTGGGAGGTCTTTTGCCCTTCTCTGTGTGTATGTATGTGTATTTATGGGTCTCTGGGGGGGCCATGCTTCTGTTTTTGGCAAGTGTTTTTATGAGAGCCTTAAACAGTCCCAGATGCTTGGCAGAATGATGGTGCTTTTAACCAGCACATTTTTTGAGGGAATGAAGGAATGTTTGAGTGATCACAATGAACTGAGCAAGATCTGTAACGTGTTTTTCCAACCCTCTCTTCCCTTTTAGGGGTAGTGCACGAGGACGCTGGTATAAGTTTAACGACAATGTCGTGGAAGAGTTTGACATGAATGATGAGACTCTGGAGTATGAGTGTTTTGGAGGAGAATACAGACCCAAAGTTTACGACCAGTGTAAGTTAATATTTCTTTAAATCCATATAAATTAATGATGTCAAAAGTACCAGTACATCAGTACCAAGTCAGTAAAATGAACATTTCCGTTCTGGAAGTACCTCCTCTGAACATGAACACAAAGTTAGGCCTAAAAATAACTGAACAGCTATAAAATAAATATAAAATAATATAAGAATATATACTAATATAATAATTAAATAAAATTGTACAGCTTATTAATATAAGCTTCAAGCACTGTTTACTTAGAGGACCTATTATGCCCTTTTTCAAAGTCTTGATTTTGTTTTTGGGGTCTACTAGAGTAGGTTTTCATGCTTGGAATATTCAAAAAACATTATTTTTCACATATTTTACATTGTTGTAAATTGTGTTCACGTGCTATAGCGAACCCCTACCCGGATGTGCGGCGGCGCTACTGGAACGCCTACATGCTGTTCTACCAGCGCATCAGTGACCAGAACTCCCCTGTCCTGCCCAAAAAGAGTCGAGTCAGCATCATGAGGCAGGAGGCAGAGGATCTCTCCCTGTGAGTTGGCGTCTTACTTCCTCCTGCATCAGTGTTTGAATACGGACACACCTATTAATGTTCATAATCCTTCATCTCAGGTCAGCCCCGTCCTCTCCGGAGATCTCACCCCAATCCTCCCCACGGCCTCCCAGAGCCAACAACGACCGCCTCAGCCTGCTCACACGCTTGGTCAAGAAAGGAGAGAAGAAGGGTCTGTTTGTGGAGAAGATGCCCGCCAGGATCTTCCAGGTAGACATTTTAGGGCGTTTTCACGTCTGAAGTGACTAAAAGGAAGGTTTTGGGTTCAATCTATGTTAAAGGGTTAGTTCACCTAAAAAATAAAATTATCTCATGATTTACTCACCCTCAAGCCATTCTAGGAGTATATGACTTTCTTCTTTCAGACAAACACAATCGGAGATATATTAAAAAATATCCTGGCTCTTCCACTCCCTTTATAATGGGAGTGAATGGTAACTGAGATTTTGAAGCCCAAAAAAGCACATCCATCCATCATAAAAGTCATCCATACGACTCCAGGGGTTAATAAAGCCCTTCTGATGCGAATAGATGGGTTTTCGTAAGCAAAATATCCATATTTAAAACTTTATAAACTATAATAACTATAATCCTGAATTTAAAAATTCGAATTTTAGACTTCTGTTTCGTGACGGGTGTTTTGTTTTGCTCAATCCTCTGAGCTTCCGCGTTCGTCAGTGCGTCATACGTCAGGTCAGAGGTTATGTAAGTTGACTTGCGTACGTATGTTTGCCGGAAGCTGGTTATTACAGTTTATATAGTAGTAAATATGGATATTTTCCTTATGAAAACCCATCGCTTCACTTCAGAAGGCCTTTATTAACCCCCTGTGGATTACTAGATGGATGCATTTTTGGGGGCTTCAGAATCGTGAGCACCATTCACTACCATTATAAAGCTTGGAAAGATTGTGTTCATCTAAATAAAGTCATATACACCTAAGATGGCTTGAGGGTGTGTAAATTATGGGATAATTTTTATTTTTGGGAGAACTTGAACCTGTAAATAATTATACAAATCTTTTAGTATTTCATGCTGAATTTTTGTAATTTTCCAAAAAAAAAAGTGTTCCAAATGCTTCCTGTTTAAAATGGACTTTATTTATTTATTATTTATTTATTTTGATGCTTCTAACCAGAAAACATATAAATTTGGATTATATTTTTGTGCAAAGGTGTTCATAGAGATTTTGTTGTAACAGGCTAATTTTTCTGTTTTCCACTGAGTAAATATTGGTACTATCTGGAAGACTCGTCTGAATATCTTCAGGAATAAAATATATAAACGGTTGAGTGAACCACCATGTGTCCTCCTGATAATATTGTTTTGAGGTATTACAGTGTTTTGACACACACTCCGGATTTTTGGATCTGTAGATGGTGAGAGATGAAAATCTGAAGTTTATGAAGAACAGAGATGTATACAACGGCGATTACTTCAGCTTCACACTGTCTCTGGCCTCTGTCAATGCGGTAAACTGAGAATTCTTTTGATTATTGCCTCTTTTATAAGCTCTGTATATTCCCTGCTCTCATATTTGAGCTTTACCTTTTTACAGACAAAGTTAAAACATCCATCTTATCAGGCCATGGCAAAAACTAGCCTGCAGCTGGCTGTTCAGTTCCTGTTCCACACATACCTGCGCACCAAAAAGAAACTCAGGTGAGACGCTACTTTCGTTTACAAAGACAAGAACTAGTGGTGAAAAATACATATTTCATTATGTATTATATATAATTCTAACAATGTATACGTCTTCTCTCAGGGTGGACACAGAGGAGTGGATTGCTACCGTGGAGGTTTTGTTGTCCAAGAGTAGCGAGGCGTGTCAGTGGATGGTCCAGTACCTGGTGGCACCTGAAGGACGGGAGATCATCAAGTGAGCATCATATCCATCATCCTCTGCACACACATTGGCAATAGAATCACCATTGGCTAGTAAACATTTTAGTCACTCAATCACTGGTGAGTGAAATCTAATAATTTATTAGTGCAAAAGTGCCTAGTGCAAAATGTAGAGGGTTGATATCATAAGCAAGATACATTGACACCATAAAGTATTTGACTTTAAGCCACACTTAAAGGTAAACTATGTAATTTTTTTGGTTCAAAATTTAAATGAGTCTGTACATCACCAGTCCTTCTTCCCAAAAAATGTTATTCTCTTACCCTTCACTATGCTAAGCCTATTATAAGTATTAACATTGATTGATAAATGTTTTTTGCGGAGAATTGCGTACATATGTCACTCACCTGTGCATGTCTTGTCAGTCTGTAAATAGAGAAAAGTTGCTCAGGCTACTTTGATGCGTGTACGGAGTGGGGGTGGAATAGATAAGTTGTCACAATGAACACAAATGGTTGACATAGAGCGTGATAAATCTCCAATCTCTGGGGATTCACCCTTTTTAAACAAACAGAGAAGAGTCTGCTGGCAAAAAGAGAACTCAACAGAGCTCGTAATAAAACAAGAATCAACATTGGCTTAGCTTTTCACAGATGCAAGAACTGAGGGATTTGAAATGTTGTAAGCGACGCGAAGATGGTGTTTTTGTACATTTAACGTCTTCAGTCAGCTTGAGATCCTTGAGAATATATATATTTTTTTTTTTTATGTGCAAATTCTCAGTGAAGCACGGCTCTGTGATCAGTAGTAAATGCTGCTCCATCTGAAAGCCAGGGGGCGCTCTCGAGCAGAAACTCCAAATATGCCCAGCAGAAGTATGATGAGGCGCGTCATTCCAGGAAATCCCTATGGGCATCATACTATCACTGTAGCTGAATAAACAGAAGATTGATTAATCATGACTAATTAACACACGACTACAACAATATATGGTTTATCTGAGTTCTTCAAGCCTTCTCGGGTATTTTCATGATAATAAAGTATATTTATAATGCAGTGCTAATCGACATAGCCTTTATCACTGTATAGAATATTATAAAATAATGTTATGTGCCTTATTCTGTGTAAGAAGCCACATCATCTCACAGAAGTATGTTTTTAAACATACAAACTGATGTTATGAAGTAAGTTTGGAGTAAAAACATGTTATTAAATGTTGTCTTTTGTTGGACAAAATGTTCATAATTAATTCTCATGTTTAGGAAGATGTTTGACATGTGTTGCTTTTTCCAAATGCCCATTATAAGCGACTCAAACTCACAGTGCTTTCAGATGGAGCGGCATTTATTACTGATCACAGAGCCGTGCTTCGCTGACAAGCTGCATAAAAAATAATCGCAGCCTTCGTGATTTCATAATCGCACTGAGCCAAATCGATTTCATGTTAATTGAGATTTATCATGCAGCCCTACGCACTTTTAAACTAATTGTCCAAATATGATTTAAGGCCATGTACATTTAACTTCTGTTAGATGATCTGTTGTACAACTGGTTTCTACCACAAGAAGTAAAAAGAAATGCATTGAAAGCTGTAAATTTTCCCATGAGAGATATTCCCTTACTTTTGTTTCAGCTAATGCCCAGTTCACCCAAAACCAGAAACACCTGTGTTTGTGTAAGTGTGTGGTCATAATTGTTTTGCTCAAAATCAGTAGCACATGTAGGCTAAGGCCGCAGCTGCTTTCTGTCATCCTGGAAGGTGGGCCCGACAGGGGATGCTTACATGCTCTACACATTAACGAGATCTGGAGATTCGCAGCCCTGTTACACGATTGGCTGGTTCGTATCGGATGGTAGGGCTGCCCCGATTATCACTCCATACCGCAGCTGAAGCCAGGGAATGTTCCATATTGTTTTATGATCGAGTTCTGACACACATCCAACAAAACAAGCAACCGTTTCCCTTATCAATGGAGACCTGGAGCCATAATTTTGCAAACACTTTTCCCCCTGGAAAGAACGATAGAGCTGGCTCTGCAGGAAGAGTTTCCACAGAACCTCCCAACCAGCTCAGATACGCCAGCATCTCCTACCACACATTCATGCAAAATGTAGAAAACTGGGGTCGGATTCACAAAACATTCACAAGTTAATGGGTGAATCTGATAAAGGACATGTCTTTCTCTCTCTCTGTAGGATCTGTCTGTTGGAATGCAGTGTTCGGGAGGTCCGTGTCGTGGTGGCCACCATCCTGGAAAAGACCCTGGAGAGTGCTTTGCACTTCCATGACATTGGGCTGGACTGTCTTCTAGACATGCTGCTTTCTCTGTTGGATAAGGACGTCCCGGACAACTGCAAGAACTGTTCTCAGTACTTCAGCCTCTTCAGTAACTTTGCTCAGAGGGTAAGAACAATGATGTCACTGTAATGGGCACCAGACAGTGTATTTGAAGAACATTCATGCTGTCCTTTTTCATAAAGAAAATATATAATAAGCTCAAAAAAGGACCATAAAAGAGGCCCACACAACTTGTACACTAATATTCTAAAGGTGCGGTCACATTAGCAAAATTACACGTCCACAAAAAAAACAGCGTCTGTTGTCATTAGCGTAGAGATGTATGAAGCACTGCTCACAAATAAGTCACTTTTAAACCAAGCAGCTTTCAGTTGGTCAACACAGGGAGTTCACGTGACCAACTTGAACACGAGCAAAATCAGCATGGGAAACCTTTTCACCGTTACGAGAAATTTCGCCGGGCGAACCGTAAATTTGTCTGCACCGTAAAGTCCCCCTGTAGTCAATAATTTTGTCCCTTAAAACTCACCAAAATGGCATATTTAAACCTTTTTTCCTGTGTAAATAGTTTCTTCGTGCCTTAAAATAGCTTGAATGTAACTCTACACCCTTGTTTCATTTAGTTTACGTGGATCTATGAATATGCAAATTAGCCCCGCCTCCACTTTCTCAACTTTACTGTAGTAAATTCTACACAGTGGCAGGTGGAAATACTGGTTTAATTCAGACATTTATGTTTGAACCAGAAACTGATTCAGAAGAAGTGGAAGAGTGAATTATACAGACTCGTCTAAAAAGTCGATATATCCGAATGGTAATGCGTTTTATGTATCGCTCTCTACAATGTCAGACACACAACAGTAATTAATATGATTAGCCTTTTTCTTGACTACGTTATCAAACGGCTAATAATGTGTTGCTAATGTTACATAAACCATGTTCACATTCGTCAGAGTCAGACAGCTGCCTTCTAACAAGCAGTACCCTTAGAAACACTTTGAGCAACTCCGAACGTCAGTGGAGAAAGACATATAGTTCATCGTAACATCATATTTAGCTATATTGCTAAATGTACCCGGTTTTTCATATCAACAGAAAAATATACCAGAATATCCTGTCTTCTCTTGAGACTCCCCTGCTTTGCAGCATACTTAATGATATGCTAAAGCCCGCCCCCCGTGTTGATCTGATTGGTTACAACGTGTTTGTGACGTAGAGAACAAGGGCATTTTTGAGATTGTTCACTGCAGTTTTAGAGAGAAAATACTCAGCAATGCTGTTGATTTATGAATTTGTACATGGTTTGTTTTAAAGCATATTAAAACGCCACACAGACATATAAACAACATTAAAAACTTGATTTTCACCACAGGGGGACTTTAAGTCTTCTGAAGCCACACAGATTGAGCGGATTTAAGTTATTCACTGACGATCTGTTTCAGGGCTGTGGGCCGTGTCAGCTGCTGCTAAAACATTCAGCTTATCGTCGGATGCTTGTCTTCCTCCTGGGAGCCAACCGGCAAAACAACCAGGTATTGCAGACGCCATCTTTTAACTCCTGATTAATGGGATAGTTCACCCAAAAATGAAAATTTAGTCATCATTTACCCACCCTCAAGTTGTTCCAAACCTGTATGAGTTCTTCTGTTGAACACAAAAGAAAATATTTTGAAGAATGTTGGTAACCAGAGATTTGACTGAAGCCATTGACTTCCATAGTAGAAAAAATGCTATGGAAGCCAATAGGTGCCGTCAACTGTCTGGTTACCACCATTCTTTAAAGTGTCTTCTTGTGTGTTCAACAGAAGAAACAAACTCGTACAGGTTTGAGGGGGAGTAAATAATGACAATTTTCATTTTTGGGTGAGCTATCCCTTTAAGTGTTCTGTGTGAAATTTGGGGTTTGCTTAAGCGCTCCTGTTAACCTCCGTTGTTTAATGTCTGTGTTAATGACATTCTGCTCGTTGTGTGTTTTAGCACCGGCGCTGGAGTTCAGCACAGGCTCGAGAGTTCCTGCATCTCCACAACACTCTGGCCTTGATAGTGCTGCACACAGACCTCACGTCTCAGAGGATGGAGGGTAAGAACACAATGATTTCTGGACACACACCAAAATTACGATAAAAATGCAAAAAAGACCAAAAAATTATTTAGAAATAAAATAAAACATTTGCAAAATACAAGTACAACTAAATTATGAGAAAACACTTTTATTTATATATATTTTATAAATAAAAAAAAAATAAATAAAAAAAACAAGATTTTAATAAATTAATGCTTTTATTCCGCAAGTACACAATAAATTGATCAAAAGTGACAGTAAAAACTTTCTATTCATCAAAGAATCCTGAAAAAAATGTACAAAAATGTGTGTTCAGCTCAAGGAGTGTTCAAGCACGCTTCCTCAGGACTGGTGGCTCCATCTTCGCCCCTCCTGCCTCTACATCCAGACATCAACACGCTGCTCTTTAAAGCGGAAGGACAGGTGTATCTCATGGAGGTACGACTATCTCTTTTTCACTCTTTCCTGTCTCTCTCTCTGTATTTCACACTACTGACTGAGGCACATGTCTTTCAGGTGATGTTTGCCATGCGTGAGTTGTCCGGCCCGTTGTCGTTTCTCATAGAGATGATCACATATTGCTCATTCTGTAATGAACCTTTCTCACTGGGAGTCCTGCATTTACTCAAGGTTGGTAACCTGACTAGTTTAAACCTTCCAGGGCTCAACTATAAGGATGGCAATCAATAAATAGTTTATTTTTAATACTTAAATATTTATCATTAATAATGTATTATTATTATTATTATTATACAATTTAGGGAAAAAATGTATGTATATTGTTTAATGTAAAGTAAAAAATATCATATACAAATCTCAGTAATCTCTCCCTGCCAATATGTTCATGTTCTAGAATCATCTGGAAACGGCTCCTCCTCATGAACTGAAGAACGTTTTTCAGATGCTGCTAGAGATCCTGGTGAGTTATGGCCGTGTGCTGCTATAAATACTGGTTTCATGTAGGGTGTAATGATGTAACACCGCTTTTCCTGTCACCTCTCAGATGGTAGAGGACCCTCTGCAGTCCCAGAGACTCAAATATGCATTTGAATCTGATAAGGGCCTTCTGGGTAAGAACCATATCACTTGGATCTATCAGCATGAGTATTTGTAAGATTAAACTGATGTGTACTAACATGTGATTCTCAATCATTCACAGCTTTGATGCATCAGAGCAACAATGTGGACAGCAGTCGCTGCTATCAGTGTGTGAAGTTCCTGGTCACGCTGGCACAGAAGTGAGTGTAGAATTAAGGATGCACAACATAGATATTTACATAGCTGTGCTGTAGAGATATATGATATGACCACCTCCCCTCACTCACTTGTTTCATTTGCTCCGGATGAATATTTTTGGTGTTACAGGGCTTGAATTTCAGAGTGGGATTGCACATATTGCCCATAATTTTACTCATTCCCGCAGATATTATGCTCACACCCAAAATGCGCGCACATAAAGTCGCCTCTCAGTACTAAATTGAGTTCTTTTTCGCTGCTTAAACAGTCAAATACGCACAAAGTAATTTAAAAATGGCGGTCTTTGCGAGTATTCATGTAAACACAATCAGTTATGTTTTAAGTGAACGTAAACAGTTGAGAAAGAAAACGCATGTGTAACAGTATAATGGATCCGTGCATCAGGTCTTAAAGTGACAGCAGCCTAATATACCAGCTGCCAAAATATATGGCAGTTTTTCTCCGTGGTATTGATGTCAAAATTGTGGTCAGTGAAAATGCTGAGTGGCTAGTAACTAACAAGATTCCTTGTTGCATCTTTTCCTGTGTTTTAATGCGTTGTACTTTCTAAAGGCGTAACATAAGTATTATAACTGTGGTTAAATTTTATGTGACTGGCAGCAGTGATGTTTAATACCTCTGTGTTTCTGTTAGATGTTCTCCAGCTAAGGACTATTTTAAAGAGCTCTCAGGACATTGGAGTTGGGCAGTGCAGTGGCTTCAGAAGAAGGCAAGAGACCACAGATAAACACTGACACACTAGTACTTCTTTATTGTGCATTTTTTGAATTCCCCCTCTCTCCTCTTCCAGATGTCAGAGCACTACTGGACGCCTCAGAGTAACGTATCGAATGAGACGTCCACGGCTAAAACCTTCCAGCGCACCATCTCGGCACAGGTACTGCATTTCAATTGCCGAAAAATATTTTAAATGGTTTTAGTTTTAAGTTAACAATAACAACACTTTAAGGGAAATTTGTCATTTTAAATTCAAAATATGATTTGTAGAGATCTTAGGAGTAAAAAGTCCCATTTTCCACTCTCTTTCCCTCACTTTTGTACATCCTTAATATTTTGCTTTTATTTGACATGAAAACACCCCCAGAACAACACAAGTATGCTAAGTTAAGCTCATTTCCTGTTGTACAAAATATATTTTTTATCATTAAAATAATTTTAAGCTTGTATTTTAAAAGCATTTGCAACAGAATTATTTTTAATTTTGTATCTATTTTTTGTATTTTATGTTAAAGGGTTAGTTAGTAAATGAAAATCCTGTCATTAATTACTCACCCTCATGTTGTTCCAAGACTTTCGTTCTTCTTCAGAACACAAATTAAGATGTTTTTGATGAAATCTTGAGAGCTTTCTGTCCCTCCATAGACAGCTACGCAACTGACACGTTGACGCTTTAAAAAGTTCATAAAGAGAATGTAAAACTAATCCATATGAATTGAGTGGTTTAGTCCAAACTTTCTGAAGAGACACAATCACTTTATATGATGAATTTAGGCTTTTACTCACATATAAACATTGATAATTGAAAAACGTACACATCAGTTGTTGGAAACGGAAGCTCAAGAATGTTTGCTTGACGTGCAAGAACCAATGAGGTTCATTCTCGTGTTACGCAGCACGTTTGAGCTTCCTCAAGAACCAATGAGGTTCATTCTCGTGTTACGCAGCACGTTTGAGCTTCCTCAAGAACCAATGAGGTTCATTCTCGTGTTACGCAGCACGTTTGAGCTTCCTCAAGAACCAATGAGGTTCATTCTCGTGTTACGCAGCACGTTTGAGGTTCCTCAAGAACCAATGAGGTTCATTCTCGTGTTACGCAGCACATTTGAGCTTCCTCAAGAACCAATGAGGTTCGTTCTCGTGTTACAAAGCACGTTTGAGCTTCCTCAAGAACCAATGAGGTTCATTCTCGTGTTACGCAGCACGTTTGAGCTTCCTCAAGAACCAATGAGGTTCATTCTCGTGTTACGCAGCACGTTTGAGCTTCCTCAAGAACCAATGAGGTTCATTCTCGTGTTACGCAGCACGTTTGAGGTTCCTCAAGAACCAATGAGGTTCATTCTCGTGTTACGCAGCACATTTGAGCTTCCTCAAGAACCAATGAGGTTCATTCTCGTGTTACGCAGCACGTTTGAGCTTCCTCAAGAACCAATGAGGTTCATTCTCGTGTTACAAAGCACGTTTGAGGTTCCTCAAGAACCAATGAGGTTCATTCTCGTGTTACGCAGCACATTTGAGCTTCCTCAAGAACCAATGAGGTTCGTTCTCGTGTTACAAAGCACGTTTGAGCTTCCTCAAGAACCAATGAGGTTCGTTCTCATGTTATGCAGCACGTTTGAGCTTCAGCAAGAACCAATGAGGTACATTCTTGTTACGCAGCACGTTTGAGCTTCCTCAAGAACCAATGAGGTTCATTCTCGTGTTACAAAGCATGTTTGAGCTTCCTCAAGAACCAAATGAGGTTCATTCTTGTTACGCAGCACGTTTGAGCTTCCACAACAACCAATGAGGTTCATTCTCGTGTGTTACACTGCACCTTTGATCTTCCACAAAAACCAGTGAGGTTCATTCTCATGTTACGCAGCACATTTGAGCTTCTTCAAGAACAAATGAGGTTCATTCTCGTGTTACGCAGCACGTTTGAGCTTCCTCGAGAACCAATGAGGTTCATTCTCGTGTTACGCAGCACGCTTGAGCTTCCACAGGAACCAATGAGGTTCATTCTCATGTTACGAAGCACGTTTGAGCTTCCGGAAGAGCCGATGAGGTTCAATAAGGTTAAATGATGAATAACAGTCTGGAATGAAATGATGAATGAAATTCTCACGAGTTTGGAATGACATGAGTGTGAGTAAATGATGACAGATCTTTCATTTTGATGTGAACTAACCTTTTAAAAACAAAACATGGTTTACTTACAGCTAAGAGTTAGCTAGCCATTATGAGAGAATCACTGCATTTGGCCTGCCGAATGGAGCTCAATGAATGATGGTTTTGTGTTTAGGACACTCTGGCTTATGCCACAGCTTTACTGAATGAGAAGGAGCAGTCCGGCAGCAGCAATGGATCAGACGGCAGCCCGGCCAATGAGAACTCAGACCGAAGCCTCAGACAGGTCTCATTAATTCAACAGTCTTTCATCAATTATATCAAAACAGTGTCAGCAGTATATTATGATAAAACATCCAAATTATATTTACTGTGTCACCATTTCTCCCTCTCTTTCTCTCAGGGATCTGAATCCCCAATGATGTTGGGTGATTCTCGGAGTGATCTAGAAGATGTGGACCCCTAACGTTTCTCATTGTTTGTGCGCAACAAAACAACACAAAAAAATTCCCCTCTGACAGAAAGATGTTGGGGCTCTAAACACACAATCAGAAAACTGCATTTGATCTTCTAGGGACTGGAAATGGAACGGCCAGAAGGAGCCAAAGGGCCCCGTCGGAGCGCTCACTCCTCAGGCCGCTTCGCCGGAGACATGAACAGACGCGAATATCTGTTTTGTTTTGTTTTTTCTTCTGAGGGTAAAGACTGACTGGATGAAATTAGAGTTCATGTCTTGCAAGTTATTGAGATGTTTCATCTGACTCGATGTGTTCTGTCAGACGAATGGGACTTAAAAACGGAGGCTTTCATTTCCTTGACGTTTTTACACAGAACTACTACTATGGTGCCAGACGGGGTGTTTTAAAAGAAATCAGTCAGCGTATATTTGCCAATGTAATTAAGTAGATACTGTTCATGAGAAATGTAAAGATGTGTTCCATAAGTGTAATTTCAAATGTAAAATAATATTTTTAAGAATCCTTTACTGATTTTCTTTATTTTTTTCTGGATCTGTTTGAGAGGTGCCTCAAATGTATTCGAAAAAAAGAGGAACTTGCCAAGTCTCTGAGAGTCAAATAATCACACCATTTTTCCCCTTCTCATTCTTGCTGGTATTTTTAAAATGCACTTTATATTTGAATTCAGTTTGTGACCGATTCATCACGTGGAGACAATTGGACAGACATGCCCCTCGCTGCTCTCTGTCCATCCTTGACTTTCTGGATAGGAACCACTGGATAGGAACAGCATGCAGCAGAAGACACGAGATGTTTACGCAAGTAAACAGAAATATGACAGTGGACATGGGGGACAGACTTTACAGCGGAAGACACATCGCATCAGAAGATAAACATATGCAACACACAGAGATGCTACTGTCCAATGAAGGTTTCTTCCTCCTGAAAGACAATGAGTGCTACAATCAGCAGTGTGTCATCTCACTATTTCTGTTCATCTGTTTTGATGTTGTCTTGTGCTGCTCTGGTATGAAGGTCTAGGATGTGAAGACACTTTTCAGGGTTAATTTTGCCAAATTTGTCCCTTTTTTTTTGTTCATTTGCCTGCATCATTTCCATTCAGTCTGCCTTATGCGATAGAATGACGGGACGAGGATCGGGCAGAAAGGGGATGAAGGGGGAGGGGAAAGAGTAAGACAGAGGTTGTTTAAGGGATGGGAAGTTGTCAAAGAGCAGTAAAGTGCCTTTACTCGACTCGTCCCCTACGCTGCTCGCGTCCTCGTCTTGAGACAAACCAGTAGACAAATCGCGCTACACAAATGCCTGAACTCGCTCGACATTTACGATAACAACGCACACACATATGCTCGGCCGCGCTCATCTCACGAGCGCCATATGAGGACACAGGCGGCATCTCGTGCGTCACGGTCGCTTGTTTGAGCCGGGCCTGTGATGTCTCTCTTTCAGGGAGTCCGCAGGGTGATTCATCTGCCGTTTGCTGCTCATTTTGTATTTAGACTAGAACACTTAGTGACATTGCTTCAATGTTTACAGTGGAAAGACCTCAACACCACCTCACACAAACGTTTGCTGAAAGAGTGCTGCTTTTTACCTCACAGTCACCTGCTCTTTGCTTGGTTTTTTCGGAAACTTTCATGTTGGCGCTTTTTTGGCGTGCTTCTTCGCATGTTTGCATGTGTGAGAGACTCTCTTGGTGGAAAAGAATTGAGTAAACCGGCCAAAGCTGAAACACGCTGGTCCTCCACCTGTTGAGAGAAAAAAAAAAAACTTAAACCAGCCTAAGCGGGTATGCTGGTCTTGGCTGGTTTCTGCTGGTCTCCCTGCCTGGCTTAGTTGGTGTTCAGCTGGTTTAGTAGCCAAAAACCAACTTGAAGACTGTTTAATGATGTTTTTTTTTCCTGCTTACCCAGCATACCATCTTAAACTAGTTTAACATGTTTTTGTTTTTTTTCTTCAACAGGCCAGACTAGTTTGCTGGTTTCAGAGTGATTTTGGGTACTCTGACTAAAGATTGGTCAGGCTGGGAGACCAGGCAAAACCAGCAAACCACTTAAGGCTGGTTTAAGTTGTTTTTTTTTTGTTTAGTTTTTTTCTCAGCAGGGAAAGCCTGCCTATCTGGTTTTAGGGGGTTTTCGTGCACTTAAATTCTTGATTGGTCTGGCTGGGTGATCAGGTAAAACCAGCATACCATCTTAAACTAGTTTAACATGTTTTTTCAAACAGGGCCATCCTTGTTTGCTGGTTTTAGAGTGATTTTGGGTTCTGTAACTCTTAATTGGTCAGGCTGGGAGACCAAGTAAACCAGCAAACCACTCAAGGCTGGTTTAAGATGGTTTTCTCAGCAGGGAAAGCCTGCTTATCTGGTTTTAGGGGGTTTTCGTGCACTTAAACTCTTGATTGGTCTGGCTGGATGATCAGGTAAAACCAGCATACCATCTTAAACTAGTTTAACATGTTTTTTCAATCAGGGCCATCCTTGTTTGCTGGTTTTAGAGTGATTTTGGGTTCTGTAACTCTTGATTGGTCAGGCTGGGAGACCAAGTAAACCAGCAAACCACTCAAGGCTGGTTTAAGATGGTTTTCTCAGCAGGGAAAGCCTGCTTATCTGGTTTTAGGGGGTTTTCGTGCACTTAAACTCTTGATTGGTCTGGCTGGATGATCAGGTAAAACCAGCATACCATCTTAAACTAGTTTAACATGTTTTTTCAATCAGGGCCATCCTTGTTTGCTGGTTTTAGAGTGATTTTGGGTTCTGTAACTCTTGATTGGTCAGGCTGGGAGACCAAGTAAAACCAGCAAACCACTCAAGGCTGGTTTAAGATGTTTTTCTCACCAGGAAAAGCTTGCTTAGCTAGTTTTAGGTTTTTTTTTTAAGCACTTAAACTCTTGATTGGTCTGGCTGGGTAATCAGGTAAAACCAGCACACAATCTTAAACTGGTTTAACATGTTTTTTTCAATAGGACTGGAGTGGTTTGCTAGTTTTAGAGTGGTTTTGGGCACTTTTAACTAAAGATTGGTCAGACTGGGTGACCAATTAAAACCAGCAAACCTGTTAAGGCTGGTTTAAACGGTTTTTTTCAGAAGGGTATTTGACTTTTTGACTCTTTAACCTCTTGGTGTCAGCCTCTTATAGTCAGCAAAACACTGCAGTACTCACAACTGCCTTTTATACTTTGAATCAGTAAATGATTCATTGTTAATTCACCACCGCAGATGTGGTTAGAGTTTGGGATGATTCGTTAAACAGTTTTTAGGATCTCGGGCTGAAGGCACAGGGTTCAGTGACGATTGACAATTCATCAGATCAGTGCCTGAACACAAGGCATCTTTCTTATTTTGCTGGAATATGCACATTCGCAATGATATCACACTAATTTCAGCTCAGCTGCCTAGATCGGTTTTCACTAAAGGAGCCCATAAGAAACGGAGTTAGAGTTTGTACTCGGTGCTGTAGAGTTGTCTTTGAAGTACGGTGTACTCGAGTGAACACAGTGTGATAAAACTATCATCAAGTCTGATCCTCCTCCCTCCAATCAATCTTTTTTTTTTAACCTTTCCTACACCTGTAGATGCTGTACCAACCACTCGGCAGATCTGTGACGGGGCTTGCATTTTTAAGCTGGGTGTCAGGACAGGTTTAAAGATGCTTGAAGAGTTTTTAATAACTGGGGATTCTTTGATTCATTTCTGCTGCGAGTGTGTATGATGTGTAAAGGAATCTGTTAATGCATGTTAAAACCACATTTTAATTTGTACATCAGAGTTTGACAATGAAAACATTTGATATAAAAAAGGAAAAACTGGAATGCACAACTTTCACAGATTGTGTCACTTTGTGCGTGTCAAGTCTGAAGTTGATTTTAGACTATTACTCACATAAAGTTTGTATAATACTTGTAATGTAAAAATATACATTTATAAAAAGAATTAAACTCTTATAAACAGTTCACATGCATAATAGTAGATAATGCTCTTTTCAAAATATAGTAAAAATAGATCTTCAGAATGTGTAAATATCGAAATGAAAAGTGCTGACTTGATACAGTGTTATCAATATTATCAGTTACCAATATTGGAGGTTTGTTCATTTATCAGTATTGGTCTATATTTTAAATATATCGGCCCTGTCATTGTATATGCGTGATTCCTATTTTTAAATTTAGATTACCTTTGCTAAGTCAATCTTTAAAAACGAATCATTTAATAACACCGTTAAATGTAATCTTTAGCAAATCTCAAAATGAATGTCCATTCTTCAATGAAGCCTAAATTCACTTGTAGCCTTTCAAATGTTTTATTTTTAATTTATTTAAACAAAATAGTAAATAATTTTATATGGGTCATAACATGATAATTATTGGTATAGGTCAGAATTGGTCAATGCATCCCTATTTAAAATGTGTTTTGCAGTCTAAAGGCCTATTTTAAAGTGTTTTAGCGTGTCTAGATTGTTTATGGTTATATCCAGAACCAGTTACAATGTTCTTCTCCATCATGTAATATTCCCTAGTGGCAGAATTGAGCTCACTTGTGTCATGCCTCCTACTATTCTATGTGTTATAGCAATAATGTTTTGGTTACGGGTTCAGAGAAGGGAGAAAAGAGGAACACGCATCCCTTAGGCATCAAGGAGGTCCTTAGTGGTCACACGGCTGGTCGGGCGGGCGGACGGGCGGTGCCTGCAGCAGGTGGCGATGGCGGCAGCTCCTTTATCTCTTCCAGATATACGAACTACACAGGTGTTTCCTAAAGCAAATGCCCCATGAGTGACAGAACCACGTGAAAGAGCCTGACAGCCTGTCAGTGTCCAGGAGTCCTCACATGAAACTTCCACCTAAAAAAGATAATGCAGGTTAGTGCTGCTCAGATACACTAAAGGTTCGGTCATATTAGCGAAAAGTCAATAGCGATGTATGAAGCCCAGCTCTTACAGAAGTCACTTTCAAATCTTAACAGCTTTCTGTTGGTCAACATGGTAAATAAATTTGCATGACCAATTGAACCTTTACGTCAAAATCTTGCCCCCTTATGCGAAGCTAGCACCTACATTCCCATTGAAATGACAGGATTTCGCCCACGAAAATTAGAGGAACAGCAGTAAATTTGACCACCAAGAAATGAAAAATTTGCCATCATTTACTCACCCTTATATCATTTAAAACCCATAAGATGTTGGTTCATCTTTGGAACACAAATATTTTTAATGAAATTTGAGAGATTTCCCTTCACTGAAAGTCTATTCCCCCAAAACATAGATGCTTTAAAGTGTTATAAAGAGATGGTAAAAGAAATCCATATGATACATTGGTTTAATCCAAGTCTTTGAAAGAGACATTATTACTTTATATGATTTTATTTACACAGAAACACTGATCGGTAAATGTACATAGAGCACTCAAATATGGTAAACGGAAGCTCAAGCATTTATTTTACAATCTCTTGTAAAATAAATCTTTATGAACGTTTTGAACTGTCAGAGTTTTGGGTGAATAGACTATCAATGGAGGAAAAAAATCTTCTTTCAGCCAAACACAATCAGAGTTATATTAAAAAATATCCTGTCTCTTTCAAGATCTATAATGGGAGTAAATGGTACCCGAGATTTTGAAGCCCAAAAAAGCACATCCATCCATCCATCATAAAAGTAATCCACACGGCTCCAGGGGGTTAATAAAGGTCTTCTGAAGCAAAGTGATGGGTTTTTGTATCCATATTTAAAACTTAATAAACTATAATCACTGGCTTCCGATAACAGCCGTACGCAAGTCTAGTTCCGGTTGAAGAGTGACCTCTGACCCGACGCATGAAGTGTTGATGAATGTGGAAGCGCAGAGGATTGAGCAAAGCACTGGTCATGAATTAGAAGTCTAAATTTAGAATTTTTAAAGAAAGATGTCGGAGGATTTCAATATAAGAGGAGCTTGAGTTTATGTTTTATAAAGTTTTAAATATGGATATTTTTTCTACAAAAACCCATCCGTTCACTTCAGAAGGCCTTTATCAACCCAGCAGTATGGATTAGGGCTGTGCGATGTAGGGAAAATATCTAATTGCAATTTTTCTGACAGATTGCGATTCGATTTGTGATTTAATTTTGTAAAGTCAAGTGTTAGCTTAATATTCTCAGTAGTGTGCAGCACACACTCTCAATTAAAGGAGTACCACATGCATTAGTGTTCATTTTGTCAGCTAGTTTTTTTTTGTTTGTTTTTTCAATTGTAGTCTTAGTGTCAAGTCTTGGTCCTATCATATTTAGTCAACCTTGTCCTGTTTTTGTTTAGTCAAGCTTTAGTCGACTAAATGTCTGTTTGTTTGTTTGTTTTTTGTCAACTAGTTTTTATCAATGAAAACTTAGTCACATTTTCGTCATGCTGCATAATGGTTAAATTGACCATCCAGATTATTTTGCTTAAAATTATATTCATAACGATTGTTGTCATTTGAGAAATGTATTTTTACATTTCATCAGAATTATTGCACTTTCACCTAGCAGCACAAATCAAGAGAATGCCAACCCATAGGCATGATTTATTTTAACTCATCTAGTTTCCTGGTTTATTACGTTTACGACGTTTTAAATCGCGATTGCGATTAGATTTCGATTAGTCGTTCAGCCCTGGTATGGATTACATCTATGATGGATGGATGCACTTTTTTGGGTTGATCTGAGATCTCTGGTACCATTCACTCCCATTATAAAGCCAGGATATTTTTTAATATAACTACAATTGTGTTTGGCTGAAAGAAGAAAGTCATATACACTAGGATGGCTTGAGGGTGAGTAAATTATGAGATAATTTTTGGTTGAACTATCCTTTAAGTCATGTTTCGATGAATCCACAGTTGTACAAGAGATTCAGGAGTTAAACTGCTACCTGTATAAATGTTAGAAGCTGTGCATTTGTTTTTGTGTTCACTTAATCATGGGACACTTCTTGTGATAGTAAGTCACCTGCTCGCTAAGACCCGTGGGGTCATGTTCTTTCAGCTGACACTCCAGAGAGGACGTGTGGCAGCAGGAGGCATATGATGTTACACCCCTTTTAGCAGGACATGCCCTGCGGCTGCCATGTAGAGGTCGATCAGAGTCTGATACGTCTCCAGATGAAGAGGAAGAACTGCAGCCTGCAGAGAAAGATGACAGTTGTCACAATCAAGTTGTCATTTGGTTAATGAAATGAAGTTTCAGCAGCAGTGACAGCAGAAACTTAAAGCAGAATCATTTCAAAACAAATGCGTAAGATTAAAATGTCTATTTAAAAGTTTATTTTATTAATACTATTAATAATTATTATTTTTAGCAGTATTTTAATGAAAGACCCTTTTATATAGGACTTTTTCAGAGTGAAATTATTGTCTGTGAACTTCCACTGAACCCAGAACGTTCCATTAATTAATCATAATTTCTTGAATTTATGATAAACGCTGCAGTGCGAAACCATCTGTCACCTGTCAGCTGGTGGTCTGGGGGACATTCTGCATCCGCGCCTCTCTCGGGACTCTCTATCATCTGGCACTGAGCTTTATGGCCTGTACAACAGCGTGCTACAGCAAACACGCCTTGCCCTCCATTCCCATTGACAGCAACACACTCTTTCTGCCCATCTCTCACCTGTCAGAAAGAAAATTATTAAACATTACTCTGCTTCACTCACTTACTCTCTGGTGTAGAGCAGTGACTTGCATCAGGTTGACAGTTTAAACTGTATTTTTTGAGGATACTGAACAAAATTTCTCTGATAATGACCTCCACTCTTTCTCCAGCTCTCGCGGCGTTATGTGAAAAACTGGAGCAGCTCAGCATCTCTTCACCTTGGCGACAACGGGCCACAGCTGTGGCGAAACCTGAAGCGCCTGACCTCTCAGACCAAACCGATCTACAGAGCAGATCCTCTCCTGTGAGAAAACACACATGTAGCAGCAACCTCGTTAAAAACTACACAACACCACCTTAATGGTTACAGATATGTTTTGGCCACTTCTATAGTGTTTAAATTAGTCACCCATCATGGCAACACTAGTCTAAAACTGCAAAAGCATCCACATAAACCAGCCTGGGCCAGTAACAGACTACCAAAAACTGTTTAATACTATTTTGTACGTTAAATTGTTCCAAAATGTTTTTCAGGGAAGAAAATAATGCAGTAAATTATTTTATGTACAGTATGTTACGTGATGAAAGTCACTATTAATACACAATTACCATGTAAATAAACCAGTAAAACAAAACAATAAATATGGTTAATATTAATAATAAATATTAATAAGGTTTTAAATTATATTATATTACATTATATTAATTCAGTGCAATCTGCTAAATATAATATTAAAATGGTGCAGTATGAAAGTCACTACTAAATATGCAATTAGTATGTAAATAAACCAGTAAAACAAAACAATCAATATGGTTAATATTAATGATAAATATTAATAAGGTTTTAAATTATATTATATTACATTATATTAATTCAGTGCAATCTGCTAAATATAATATTAAAATGTTACGTGATGAAAGTCACTATTAATACACATTTAGTATGTAAATAAACCAGTAAAACAAAACAATAAATATGGTTAATATTAATAATAAATATTAATAAGGTTTTATATTATATTATATTATATTCATTCAGTGCAGTCTGCTAAATATAATATTAAAATGTTACGTGATGAAAGTCACTATTAATACACATTTAGTATGTAAATAAACCAGTAAAACAAAACAATAAATATGGTTAATATTAATAATAAATATTAATAAGGTTTTATATTATATTATATTATATTATATTAATTCAGTGCAGTCTGCTAAATATAATATTAAAATGTTACGTGATGAAAGTCACTACTAAATAACAAGCAAAATAACAAAATAACAATTTATTGCTAAATAACAATAAAAAAAAATAAATATGGTTAATATTAATAATAAATGTTAATAAGGTTTTAAATATTATATTATATTATATTATATTATATTACATTATATTAATTCAGTGCAGTCTGCTAAATATAATATTAAAATGTTACGTGATGAAAGTCACTACTAAATACACAATTAGTATGTAAATAAACCAGTAAAACAAAAATAAATATGGTTAATATTAATAATAAATATTAATAAGGTTTTAAATTATATTATATTACTGTATATTCACTGCACTCTAAATATATTAATAAATTAATTAGGCGTTAATTTTAATATTAAATACGATTATTATTTCATTATATAAATTCATTGCAGTCAGCTAATTATAGTATTTAATTATTAAGGTTAATATGAAATATTAAAAAGGTTGTTATATTACATTATATTAGAAATTGACTGCAATCTGCTAATTGTAGTATTAAAATCATCATACATCAGACTGTAATATCAGCAAGCCACATTGTTGAAGCTTTTCTCGTGAACTCTGACCTGTGAGTGTGGAGGTCGGGTCGGGCAGGGCGACCACCATATTGGGTGTAGTGAGACGGTGGTCCTGTGGCAGAGACTCTGGGTTAATGACCTGTTTGACTGAATGATAGAGGAGCTGTTGCAAAAGCTCAGCAGAGCTGGAGTTTGGACTCAGATTCAGGAGCACCGCCGCTACACCTGAAAACACACACGGACCAGAGCTGGTTATCTGGACAGACTGATACTCTCATCCATCTAATAATACACACGAATAATAGTATGAATTAGCACGTGTGCGCGCTAACCAGCGACATGTGCCGCTGCCTGTGACGTTCCGCTCTTGGTAGTGAAGCAGGTAGAGCAATCGCTGGATGCGCTGATGATGTCATCACCAGGTGCGAACACGTCCACGCAGCGGCCCACGTTGGTGCCTGTCTTCCCAGTGCTCAACGGCTGGTCAGCAAAATTAACAGCCCCTACTGTTATCACCTGCAACAAATAATGTCAAAATCGATTATATTGACAAGCAAATGCTTTTCTGAAGGATTCAACACATCGTAATCTCAGGCCGGTACCTCGGGCTCTGAGGCTGGTGAGTACAGACACGCATCATCGTTGTAGTTACCAGCTGCAGCAATGAGCACTGCGCCAGATTCAACCATTGTCCTGCAGGCAGCGTTGAGGGTACGACTGAATCCCCCTACAAATGGCAGCAGTAGGATCACGGGTCTGATAGGCTGAGACATCAGAGATGACTGGATGTACTCCAGACCTGTAACAGAGTTGTGTAAAATAATAATATAATATAATATTTTTATTTACTGTTTGTTTGTTTACCTGCCAAAGCTCCTAAAACTGTTTATTATTTAATAATAGATATTTTCTTGTTTATTATTTTTCCTTTTTTATATATATATATATATATATATATATATGTAATACACACAGTCAAACCAAAATTTATTCAGACACCTTGAACATGTCATTTATTAATACAGTTCACTATATTCACTATAAAAAATTAAAATCTTTTCATATTTTATTACCAAGTTAAACTGTCAGAAAAAATGAATCTTAATTATGTCAGATAACACTTAAGCAAAACACGGTCAGGTCAAAGCGTCTGAATAATTTTTGGTTCCAAACCTTTATCGGTTTTACTGGTAGTCCACTGTATGAAGAATTTTTGGGTATAATATGTCACAGTTTACTTTATTTTGCTATCCTCACTTACATAAATGAACTATAGTGTCCTGCACCCACTAGTAAAAATATATCAAAAATATCAAAATTTTTTGGTTTGTATGTGTATATATATATATATTTTTTTTTTATTATTATTTATGTTTTGGTTTACCTGCTAAAGCTCCTGTAAAGCTATGTTTTTATTTTTTATTATTTATTTCTTATTTAATAAATAATGTTAATATTAATAATAAATATTAATAAGGTTTTATATTATATTATATTCACTGCATATATTAAATTAATTAAGGGTTAATACTAATATTAAATATGATAATTATTTTATTATATAAATTCATTGCAGTCTATAGTATTAAATTATTAAAGGTTAATGTTAAATATTAAAAAGGTTGTTATATTGTTTTTTTATTATTTATGTCTTATGTTTACCTGATATATTTATTTGTTTTTAATTTTATTAATTGTTTTATAAATTCATATTAATAAAAAATAAACATATTTTTTTTAATTAATATTATGTATTTATATTTTATGTTTTGGTTTAATATATATATATATATATATATATTTTTTTTTTTTTTTTTTTTTTTTTTAATTAATATTATGTATTTATATTTTGTGTTTTGGTTTAATATATATTTATTTATTTATTATGTTTTGGTTTACCTGCCAAATCTCCTGACAGTTTATATATATGTATGCAATATATAATATACTGTATAGAATGTTTAAAAATAACGCATAATATTTATTTTTTATTATGTTTTTTTTATCTATTTAATTTTATTTATTCATTATTTATTTATGATTTGGTTTACCTGCCAAAGCTCCTGACACAGTACCCTTGCCTTGGCAGTTCAACACTCGGACACTGTTCACGCTGGCACCTCGAGCTACACCTGAGTCCCGTCCACTGACCACTCCTGCTATGTGCGTCCCATGACTGTCACACTGACTAGCCTGTGGGCAAAAGACCGTAGGAAGAGATTGGCATATGCTTCTCGTTAGCGCTTACACTAAAAATTGCCCAGTTGTCATAAAACATTTAATTACATTCACCAACCTGTCTGTGAACTCTGACCCCATCCTCCTCTGGCACACTGTTGAAGTCTGTCACCATAACCCTGTCCTCAATCTCACGATGAGTCACCTGAACGCTTGTGTCCAAGAGATACACTCCCACCTTTACGCCATCATCTGCATAAACACAAGCATGACGGCTCAACAGAGCATAAATGGCAAAACACATGAGGAACAGGGATTTAAGGGACATTTTATTACCCTAGAAAGCATTTACAAAGCATTAAAAGAGAGAGAGGAGATTTTAGCTCACTGGGTGGTGAGTATTTTCCAGGCTCATGTTTGTTTTGAAGGATGCGCTGCAGGTTCCATGGGATGCTCTGGGCAAAGATGGAGGAATCCTCTTCAATGTATTCCACATGGGGCAGCTTTACTGCCTGCCAAAAACACATGCAATGGAATAAAAAAGGCAGACAATAACTGAAGAATTATTTTAATTCCAGTTCGAGGGTTTTTATTTAGTTTTTTTCAAACATTCTAAAATATAAAATATGAACCTGAGAGCATTATTGTGCAATAGTGTCTGTAAATTACCATGTGAAGAACATCGCTGCTCATTTTCACCAGAAACCCGTAGAAGGCTCCAGAATAAGTCTGCAGTATTTCAATCAGGTATCCGCGTTTTGCGGCTTTTGCGCGGAGTCCGCGCGCGGTGCGCTCCACCTGGTTCACGTGCGTCCCGTTCCGCATCACCACTATATACTGACCCGGTATGCGCCACACGTCCTGTGCGTAAAACAAGCAGAGTATTTGATTCACATTTGATAGCCGCATCATTTCAAACGTTTCACATGTACAGTACATTTATTGTAGATTTTGTTGGCTTATGGCAACAGTAATGTTGTCAGGACAACTTGTGAGTGTTTCTACACATTAAAAAAAAAAAAAAAAACATTTAATGTTTACTAAGATCCTTCTATTATCTATTGAATCCCACAATAATATTTAAAATGTCAGTAAGCTTAATATATATAAAATCATTTACTTTCAATTGGGAGGTGGCTGTCCCAAACCCTAACCCCTAAATTTCAACTCTGCAATTTTTTCCATTGTTGTTTTTAAATATATATATTTTAAGTTTATTAGACTTACTATGTAAAATATTTATTTTATTTTTAAATCATGAAACTTTGTGTAAAAAAAAAAAAAAATTCACACATTTTCATGTCACTACCGAAACAGTGTATGTTTTAGTCTATTGGCTGAGACTGATTTTAACCACACCCCTGCATTTATGATCAGGAAATATTCCTGTATTCCTCCCTCTCATAGCCTCTCTTTCATAGTAGAGAGGTACCATCATTTTGAGTTAAATGTGTTCAAAAGTAAAAAAAAAAAAAAAAAAAAAAGAAAATCTGTGTGT